>OZ020190.1:93245418-93697087 GCA_963971165.1 Philopedon plagiatum | reverse complement strand
ATATTTTTTTTATTGCATAAATCGTTTAAGGTCATTACAAACCCAAAAAAATTATTTTGAAGAAAATTACTAGGATAATTTAGCTACAAAAAATGTTTACTTTTCGGTATAAAAAAAGCAGCCATCTGTCCTTAATGAATAATGACGTCAGGATATCAGCAAAAATAAGTGTCAAATTCGAAATTTCCGCGATTTCCCTTGAAATCGGGTACAGGTCGCAAAAGTGAATTAAATCGATGTGAATTTTCGGAGGTTGTAGAGGGCCCGGAGCTTCAGAGCTCCATTGATACTGGTGAGGATCCGAAAATGGCAAGTAATTCTTTTAAATTTTTTTAGGTCGAAAAATGCCATTTGCAGACCCCTCTTTGGTACCTAATAACTCGAAAACAAAGCATCGGATCGAAAAACGGATCCATAAGTAAAACTTTAAAATCTCAAATACATAATACCTAAAACGGATCCATAAGTAAAACTTTAAAATCTCAAATACATAATACCTAAACCTAAAATCACTGAAAAATGGATATATTTGGGAAAAACTGGAAATTTCGATTTTTGACCCAAATATTTCACGGTTTTTAAATTTTTTGTGGGGTCAAAATGGTTCAAATTAAAATCCCATATACGTCATTGGAAAAAGCTAGTCGAAATACGTGATATCCATATTTTTTAGTTTCTTCATTTATAGGACGGGAGCAATCGCGATTAAATTTCGATTTTTAACTTTTTTTGCCCTCGACATCGGTACATTTGAATCACTCTGTATTTTTCCTATCTTATTTTTTGCCAAATTTTTAAACACTGTCTTATAAAGGGATAATCACATTTTAAAATGAATACCGAATGGCTCATCCAGGAGCATGTTTAAGGGGTAAAAACCGAATTTTCTTGATTTTTTCCGACAAATCCTCCTGTTAACCGACATTATTTACACACTATTTTCCTTATTTAGCGATCCTTTTTGAGTTTATTTTACCCGTTAATTATCTAAGAATACCGTCCACTAATTTAAATAGCTTCATTCATTAAAGTTATAAATAAATAGGTTTATGTGCATCGGGTCATGCAAAATTTGAAAATTTTTGAATTTTAAGATTGCCATGGCTGTTTTTCCAATTTTAATAATCCCCTATATAACTATTTGGTGTCCAGAGCATTTTACTCAGTATCAATTTTTTTTAATTCTTAGGTTTACTTTATGTGTTTAAATTTGTGTTATAGTTGTTGTTTTGTTATTTTGATATTGTTACATACATGTTTTAATCTGTACATTGTATCTATGTTTGGCTTTAGGCATCGAGTCTGATTATAATTCTACGTTAAGCATATTTTGTACCTTTTGGCATGTTGCAATTCAGTATAGCTTTGCCAAGGTGTGTGATGTGCATACTCACTTCTATCGCGTTGCTGTGATTGGTAGCTCGTTATTACGTAGCCGAAAGCGTGCAGTAACACGCGACTGTTTGCGTATAGTGTTAAAAGGTTTATACGGAAATTTCCTGATTTAAAACAATGGGTCGCCAAATAATATGTGTAGTTTGTCAGCGAGGCTTATTGGCCTTTAAAAATCTTTATGTATAAAGCACATAAACAGTGCAACACATCAATTAAATAAAAAGGGGCCAACGCCCTTATATACCATTTTTTTTCGATTTACTTATGTGTTATGTTATGTGTTCGTGAATGTGCCGTTATTTATCTTAAATAAAGAACCATGTCGTCAGTTGTGGAAGAAATATAATCCTAAATGGAAATTGTCCAGCCGAAGTACGTTGCAAAGATATTTATCGGCTGTGCGCGAACGACTTGAAAGTAATATTACATCCCAACTACACAATACAAAACTGTGGTTAGCCATAGACGAGACAACAGATTCTAAAAAACATTTTGTGGCCAACGTTATAGTACTTGCAGTAGATCCGCTTGAACCGTCACCTGCGTATTTATTAGCCAGTAAAAGATTAGAAAAATGTACAAGCGAAGCAATTAAGCATCTGATAGGTACATTACACAAATTCAACTGTCAACGAATCAAGTGTCTTAAACTCTGTTTACATTACTTGCAATTAATACCATTTATAGCAAGTCATAGCAAGGCAATTAATTGCATTGCATGACCGTTTACACATGAAGCAATTTTTGAATGCAAGTATTCTGACAAAAAATGTCGCCAACTTTAAAAATATATCTAACTTAAAGTGACCATTCGTTCCGCATTAGGCGGGACAGTCCCGCATTTCACCTCTCTGTCCCGCATTTATCCAATATATAATTTTTGTGTAATTTTCTATATAAAATTAATAGAATCTCTAATATTTTTGATGAGTTTTAGTTTATTATCAAAACATTACACATTATATATATATATATATATATATATATATATATATATATATATATATATATATATATATATATATATATATATATATATATATAAATAAATAATTATATTTCACCCCCCTTACAGCATCCCGCATTCCTGGAGTGGAAATCTGGTCACTTTAAAATCTAACTCAGCTGATTAAAGAACAGGTTTTTATTGTACATACTTATCTGCGACTCTGCGACATGCTGCTTTTTGGGACATATCGGCTTTATTTTTTTTATAAAGATAAACAATACAAAATATTTTAAATTCGTAAAATAAGCCACTCAAACGCCATTGAAAACAAAATCGATATTTTTTGAGGTTATGTTTACTTTTTATATGATTGGTGCTTCGAAATATTACTAGAAAAGTTACTAAAAATGCATGCTACTTGCAATTAAATTAGAACAAGTCCTAATTTCCTGCAATGCGAGTAAAATTGCATCAGCTGATCGAAAAGTCACCAATGCGCATGCTTGGATGCAATTTTTTCTTGCATTTTTGCACGTAATGTAAACAGGCTATTAGTGATGGCGCCGTAGTTATGCTTTCTACAGGCCGTTCCCCCAAAGCTGTGTGTCATTTACACATATTACTTGTATACTGCATGCCTTACATCTTACAGTAGAAATGATTTGCAAGTGTTATGCGGATGTAGATACATTAATCGCTAACACCAAAGCAGTTTTTCATAAATGCCCCCAAACGCACTCGAGAATTTCACAAACAGTGTCCTGGTATTTCAGAACTTCCACAGTCAATTCTTACACAATAAGGTACATGGTTAGAGGCAGCGTTTTATTATTTGCAACATTTTCAAAAAATAAAATCCTTAATTTTACAGTTTGATGGTAAAGAATCAGCAGCCATTAGAGAAAGTCAGATCAAATTTCAAAATTCACAACTAGAAGCAGATTTAAAAACTAGTCATATAAATTACGCGGAATTAACCGATGCCATAAACAAGTTACAAAATGCTTCATTATCCTTTGGTGAATCCTTGTGAATAGTTGATGACGTGGAAAAAGTGTTACAAACTTTAAATGACGAGACAGGTGTTTGTGGTAGTAACAGTTCTGATCCGGATCCGTTAAATAATTTCAGAGACCATTTCAACTATGCAAATATAACATCTGTAGGTGTCAAAAGGTCGTTTTCTTAATATAAAAACATTTTTTCGCCGCGACATCGCTTAGGAAGCGACTTTGCCCATGCCATGCCGACTTTGCACCATGCTGCAAATGTTTAGCCGAGCCAATCCGGATTTTTAATGCTAACTGGGTAAATTATTACCGATTATATAAAGTATTATCACTTATACGTAAGCTTGGCCAGTTGGATCTGTTACCAGTGGCGTCGAAGCCGAAAAATAAGTACGTACATATACGGTATCTGATAAAAATAATTTAATTCATGAGCGTTGCCGTGATTGTGCAAACTAAAATAAATAACGGTCAAGTGCGAGTACGACTCGCGCATAAAGGGTTCCGTACCCTCCGAGTTTAATTTTTCAATGCCCTAAGGATCCTTACAGGTAGGACTAAAAAAGTGTAACTTTTATATAGTTCACATTTTTTATCTATTAGATTTAAAGGTTAACTTTTCACTGGCACTAAGTATACACAAAATTGTGAATTTTTCACAGAACGCAAAATTCTCAATACCTATGGCATCGTCGAAAGATATTCTAAATAGTCTAGTCACTTGCTTATCGCGCTGTAAATCCCCCCTCTGTCGTTGCTCGATTCCTGGCCAAACCAGGCACGGGTTACACAGGGTAGTTTGTGCACGTGAAATTCGTGTCGTTAAAGGGGAAGTACCGAGTACGCCAAATATTTTTTTAATGGCGTCTCATCCTTGGTATTGTAGTGTTAATGGGTCTAATATTAGTGATCATAATAATGATTTAATTTTTCAATGCCCTAAGGATCCTTACAGGTAGGACTAAAAAAGTGTAACTTTTATATAGTTCACATTTTTTATCTATTAGATTTAAAGGTTAACTTTTCACTGGCACTAAGTATATTTATTAAACAGATTGTTACCAACGACTTGATAAATTATCATATTACTTTCGATTCATTTACCTTTTCCATCAGTTTCCTGAGTCCGACCCCGATTTGTGAGTCATGTAATATTGAAATCCGGTCTCTAATGTTAAATACGTAGTTGTAGCTTTACTATTGGAGATATATTCTTAAAAATGGACGGGTACATCCCTTGAAATTCCGTGCGCATGCCTAGCACGCTTGGTTTGCGCGTGGTATGCATTTTGGTCTACTGCGCAGATGTCAAAAAACGAAAATGTAAATATCGAAAAATAAAAGTAGAAAAAAAGTCGAGAAAAAGTTAAATACGTAGTTGCATCTTTACAATTGGAGGTATATTTTTAAAAGTAGATGGGTTCGAATGTAGACTACAAAATACATCCCCTGAAATTCCGTGCGCATGTCTAGCACGCTTGGTTTCCGCGTGGTACGCAGTTTGGTCTACTGCGCAGATATCAACAAACCACAAAATAAAGAAGTCGAAAACAAGTTAGGAAAAAAAGTGCCCCACAAAAACAAAACAAATATGTGAGCGCGCACATGTATTGCGCAGGCTGGTACTGCATGGCACCAGAGGTCGACTACCCGGTTGTCCCGTCTGGACGGTAAAATTGTGTGGCATTTTGACCTTTTTAATGTATGTTGAGTGTAAGACTACTCCAAACAAGGAAATATTCAGGGGTTATTTAAGTTTATTTATGGTATTATAGAGGGTGTTATGGAAATGGTTACATATATTGGAATGGGCGAGTCCTGGGATGGTCTACAGATATACCTAATACTTTTTTTTCTTAAGTCGAGCATTTTAAAAATTTTCAAAAATACCCTAAAACAATTGAATTTGTTGAAACGTTGCCAGACATTACAATCTTTAAGGAGAATTTATTTCCTGTTTTTAAAAGTAATTTTATATTGATAACATTCATTGTATGGTTTTTATGCTGTTGAAAAATTTAAATATGGCGCACGGCGCTTGATGACATTCAGAAATGCTTCTTTTTCGATCTCTCTTCGTCATGATACATGTATCATGTCGTTTTGTCATATCCTGTCTTAGTGTCTTGATAAAGTCGCCGGCGCTGATTTGGCGCGAAAATTTAAAATAGAACGTGTTTGTATTATTGCCTTTGATGAAACACAGCCCTCTTAAAATAAGTAGAATATCCACTAGGTTTCAAAAATGGCACACGTATGCATGGACGGCTACATGAAGAATTTCGTTTCACTACGATTTTTACTAAGAAATTATGTTGGCAGCAGGCGCTAACTTCGTGAAAGTTGCAGGGCGGGTATTTTGAAAACGAAAATATGTAAATAATATGCATATTTTAGCGTTTACCAAGAAACGCAATTTTGTTAACCTGGTATAGGTCAGTCTCTCTTCAACGATATGGAAATAAAAGAGATAGAAAAATAACCACGTCGTAACCTGGTAAACGCCAAAATATGCCAAATGAGTAATGTGTCAAAATGAATTGAAGGCAAACATTTGTATTTACTTTAACCTGTATTCGTCGCGTTGGTTTATTTGCTGTGCTTTTAGCGTATAAAAGTGTTAAAACAAGAAATTTAATTCGTATTCGTTGTAAGGTGTACTGTACGTGTATAAGAAATGTTTACCACAAAAATGCCAGTAACCTGTTGTGGAAGTCGCTTTAAAATGAATGAAGATGGGATGAAGCTGGTTTTTACTCTGTACGTGCAGTCTTAAATCACAAGGTTTTAACCCATTTAAATGAATTATTAGGCAGACATAGGAATTGATGGTTAACTAGTAATATGAGAGACAATCCTAAAGACTCCAAATTAAGGAAGTTCCCAATACATCTTTAATAAACACTTTAAGAAAAACACTTTAAGTAAAACACTTTAAGAAACGTTTTCGTTTACATTTAACTGTCTCTCACAGTTTTAAACTTTATATACCTAAAAAATGTTTTGTTAAAATTGTCTAGTTTTTATCAAGACTAGTGAATAAGCATGTGTACCAAAAGACAAAAGTACACCAGTTACAGTCTTACATTTAATTTTAGAAACACCTACTGCTCTGAAGGATGGTAATCATCCAGATGGAATTATTGTACTAAGAAGTAAAAAAGAAGCAGTTAACAGAGGAGAGACAAAGAGTGAAACGGAGATTTAAAACGAAATCTTCAGAGGTAAGCAAATTTACGAGTCTGTACCATTAGATTTTGTTGTGTAATTTATTAGATGGGCAAAGAATGTAAAATTTTATTTTTGCGTTTTGCAATATTAGGTTTGTTCCAACTGAAAAGTTCACATGAGTTCAGAACTGCTTGGAGTCCATGCGAGAACTTATAGTTCTAGAATCGGCTTGACTAGTGTTGGAACGATTTAGAACTGGTTGAGAATTTTGTTTGTTTATCCTAACCTATAAAATCACAAAAAAATACCTGTTAGAAAGCATTGTCGCTTTTATTAATATATTTCAACTGAAGAAATGGAGGAAAAATTGCTGTGTTCTTCTATTACTAATTTGATTAATAACAAAAACAAAATAAGTGAAGTTAGATAGCGCGTAAACTGATTCAGAATTAACAATTCTTGTAGAATCCTTTAACTTTAAGACCGATTCAGAATTAGTTCGGAACACAATTCACTCGTTCTTGGAACACTGCACTATAAATTCTTAATTTTTAAATCGACGTGTTGTAACCGTAAAATGGCTTTGCGCAAACTCAGTAAACTTCTGAACTTTTGTTGGAATAAACCTAATATACCTGTGTTAAATAAAAAACAATATTTTGACAGATTATTTTGTGATTCCCAAGTTATTGCTTAGTATTTTTTATTTACAGCAAGGAAATGTACCTCAGATCTGGGAGAAAGTCTGTCAAAGGGAGGATGGAGAGTGTGGTGTTACTTTTTTGTTTTTTGTATTTAGATTTCTGTGAAGGATAACCCATCATTACATAAATTTCACTATGTTGTGTAAAAACTGCAATAAACGATATTCCTGATTTTTACTTTTTTTTGATCAAAAATTGCATCAGCTCAGTTTTACCAATAAGTTAAAAACTGTTTTGCTTTAAACGTAAAATTCTCACGCATAATTTTAAACTTACCTCTTTGCTAAAGTTGCTCGGTTCCCGTACATTACTTAAATGATATAAAACCATTTTTTGAAAATAAAACATCTAAAGTTTTATGTCGTTTGTTACAAAACAGGAGCTTGAGCTATCGTGTATCGATACAAAGGAACTATTTTTTTATTACTACCTTTTCATGCTTTTTATTAATCTAGATATAATGGCTAGTAACCTAGGTCACTACCAGTGGCGAATGGTGAAATTTCAAAGTTGTATATTTCTGTTCCTACTTACAGGACCCGTACCAAATTTAGAGGTTTTAATAGTGAGCCCACTGGGAATGTTTTGGCGAAGAAAAAAAACATTTTGTAATTTGCGAAAAAAAGTTGAATTTTTGCTCCCCCCGGGGAAAAATGAAGGCGTTTAGGTATTTTATTTATTTTTTCTAAACAAATTTTACATCATTTTGTCGAGAATTTTCAAATTTTAAGAGAAAACATGTGGTACTAGAAAGTTATAGTTATTTGAATTTTTTAATTTAGAATTATATTTTAAGTTTCAATCCCGGGATTTCGGGATCCCGAGATTGCAAGCCCTACTGATTACTTTCTTAGATATATGTATAACAAAATAAAAAACATCAAAAATTGCAGATTAAATATCGATTGTCTAAAAACTTAAAACTTTACTTCATAAATTTTTTTTATGGGTACTGAAAAAAAAATACAATCTAACATTATATTTCCACAATGGCCGCATATCAAGTGAAGTGGTTATGTATCCCTAACAGTACTATACTATGTAAAGTGCCTTTTTAAAATTGAAACAAAAATAGTCTGTGTGGTCCATTAAGCGTGCAATAAATGGGAAATTTTTTTATTAGTTGCAAAACCGAAATATAAATAACGCCCAAAGTTGTATGTCCGATAACCATATCAGGTGCACTTAGAATCGCTTCAAGTCAAACAGCATGCAGGGCAGGCCAAAAAATATAATAATCATTCAAGAGTAAAGTACCCTTATTTCGAAAAATACAGGAAAACGTTACTAAGAAAAGTTGTTTAGAATTAAAAGATATGTCTGATTACAAAGTCATCGCCTTCTATTCAAAGAAAATATATTTTTTTGAAAGTTCTATATTCAACTATAATACATTTTCAAATTAACCACAATAAAATCACTTCTACATAACCTTCATCAAATTGAGGCAAATTGGTAAAATTTAGATTTATATTTTTTTAAGTAACCAAAAACTTCATGTCTGTTGAAACACAACATTATATTAAACACAATATTACACACAAGTTTCGAATTTCGCAAATAATCTTAAAAATAAGGCAAATATTTTTCTAATAAAAATGTGCATGTATTTGCCTTATTTTTACGATTATTTGCGAAATTCGAGTGTGTAGTATCGTTTCAACAGACATGAAGTTTTTGGATACTTCAAAAAATATAAATCTTAGCAAATTTTACAAAAGTGATTTAATTTGGTGAAGGTTATATAGAAGTGATTTCATTGTGGTTAATTGAAAATGTATTATAGTTGTATATAAAAAAAATCATTATAAGGGGGTAATTTAGAATTTTCATAAAAATATATTTTCTTTGAATAGATTTTGTATTTGGACATATCATTTCATTCTAAACAACTTTTCTTAATAACGTTTTTCTGTATTTCTCGAAATAAGAGTACTTTACTCTTGAACAATTTTTATATTTTTTGGCTTGCCTGTATGCTGTTTGACTTGAAGCCATTGTAAGTGCACCTAATATGGTTATCGGACATGCACCAACCTTTCGCGGTATTTATATTTCGGCTGTGCAACTAATAAAAAGAATTTGTTGCGCACTTAATGGACCACACTGTATATATATATATATATATATATATATATATATATATATATATATATATATATATATATATATATATATATATATATATATATAAACACAAGAATTCTTGAATAGGGAGGTACAGACTAGTAAACCCCAAGTAGGTACATTTTAACTTTTGGCAGGTGGTTCTTTATGCAGTTACCTGGTAACTAAATAAAAACAAACGATGCCCACATTAATTATATATTAAACACTGTTAGTTGCATAGAACTAGCCTGTCTCCTCCAATCACCTCTTTCTAATAAAAAATTTAATTTAATACTTACAAGTGCTTCGTTCCTTCCTTGTCTCAGCATCAGTAGAACTGCATTGCAAGGAAATCTTAAATTGTAAATTTTGGGACGGAACTGTGGTCCTTTTTAGTGTCTTATGCAGTGGTGCTTACCTAAAATTTAACAAACACTAAAATAAACAGAGTTTATTCCCAGTAAAACCATTCTAGGGCCTATACTCACTAAATCTAACTAGGATTTTTATAAGTATTGACACTTTTTTTAATGAAATGAAAAGTAAGAAGCCTTAAAAATTAAAAATACACTAAACACCTAAAGTAGCTCAAGAATTAAGTGACATATTAAAAAAAAATCGTAATAATTTTTTTAAAGAAACATAGTACCTGAATTTCATACCAGTATTTTCAGTTTGATTTATAATTTAACTTCAACATCATAACTGCACAGGGACATTTTTATAAAATTTAACTCCAATACCTATCGTAACTGAACAGGAACATTTTTATATAATTTAACTCCAGTATCATACCTGAATAGGAACATTTTTATATAATGTAACTCCAATATCTGGTAATTACCTGGTAACTAAATAAAACAGACGATATCCACATTAATTATATATTAAACACTGTTAGTTGCATAGAACAAGCCTGTTTCCTCCATGTTGTGAAACTGACTTTTCACAATGCCGTTTTTCAATAGAAATTGAAAAAACCGACCAAAATTAACGAAATCTTTAAAATGAATATAAATTCAGTCTTGCAATGGCTCCCTATTATTGGGCCTCGAATGGGGCACCGACGTATTCCTACGATGGCAAGGCAACGACTGAAGTTTTCGACCGTCGCCGGGGATTATATTTGACTGGATTCTCTCAGCAGAAATGCAGAAAATCGCCGGACAGCGTGGTGTCGGTGTCGGTCAAAATAGTTTGAAAAAACTAAAAAGTTTTACGAAAGTACATAATTGTGCTATTACAAAAGCCGTGCGTCTACTGAGATGCATCAATCGCTCCGGGATATTTAAATAAGAGTTGACTCCCTTAACAAGCCCCGCCCATCTTCCACAGATTCTCATCTGAAAAGATACTGGACGCTTTCTGAAGACGGGTTAGATACTGTCTCGGTCGTTAAGGTCGAGAATGGCTAAGCAAGAGGAGAAAACGGTTAGAAAAATAGCGCGAAGCGCTGTAATTGGCGGAAATGAGAATACGCTTTCCCGCAAATTTTGTCTATAAATACCCCGTAAGAATGAGGCAAAGCAAGCAGTATTCGGGGAACTCCAGACCATGCTGACTTCACACAGAACTTCGAGAACGCCGAGAGCTTCGAGAATTCTACATGCAGTAAGACGATTCCTTCGCAGCAGCGGTTGACCGCGTTCACCCAAAAATGAAGACTTCAGAAATGAAGCAAGAAAAATTCAGAAAATCAAAAGCAGGACATAGCAGGGTCCCTAATGATCTTCATAGTGTGCTTCAAGAGTCCCGTTCGCACCCGGGACATCGCGTGAATATACACTGTGCATTTGGCGGCACAATTTCCATTACCTGGTATCATCCATATATCAGTTTGGGATTTTGTCACATTTGGTACAGGCCATTTGGTCCGGTTAACACTTGGGATACCTCCTGATAAGTCGTTGCCCCAGGGGACCGGTCAAGTGGCGGCTAGCCTCGAATTGTAAATGTCGAGTGAAGCAAATAAGAGAAAAAACAAAGAAACACGAAGATAAATTCTCGGTCGCGTTTCAGGCTAGGCTACCCAAAGCGCTCGTAAAGCCGTCAACCCGGGTTGTGGAAGGCTAGGTAAGGGTGCTAGCCAGAATAGCCATACATAGTTCGCCCAATATCAAAGCAGCACTGTCCTCGAACAGGAGGCGGTGTGTCGGCTGCGGTGGGATTAGAAAATTCTTATTCTATAAAAATCGTTGTCAAAATATTTGCGCAACAATTCGGTCGAATCCGTCGCTTAAAATAAATTTCGCGTTTTAACAAAGCGTGGGAGTTTTGTGCGACCACTTAGGAAAATACATGCTCCCAAAGACCCGTCGCGTCGGGACCTGGGAAGCCGCAACTGGGGAAGGGACGATTTTGTCTGGCCATCAAAAGTTAACCGAGCTGCTATGTTCATGTCACAACGGAAAAAGGGCGCTTTCGAGATTCGTCAATAAGAAAATTCTTAGTCTGAGGACTCTGCTCTTGTTGCACGTCGGTGGGAAAGGCTTTAATATCCTATTTTCGTATGATGACAATGAAAATTCTTAGTCTGGCGGTTCTTCGTAACCAGATAAAGGAAATTGATCTCCGGTACTTCATTGTTGATAGGCAACGATTCGATAAATAATCATCTAAAACTTAATTAACAATCATTTGGGGATTGTGCGTCTGGGGAAAGGACGCACAGTACTTCGGCAATCATGGAAATTCTTAGTCCTTCGGCGTTGCCCGGCTGAGATAAATTATGGACACAAATCGAGTTTTATCATAAACTCCACTTAAGAAAATTGTTGTCAAAAAAATTATTGCGCAACAATTTATTCCAATCCGTCGCTCAAGATAAATTCGCGTTTTAACAAAGCGTGGGAGTTTTGTGCGACCACTTAGATATTTGGGAAATGGACGATCTTGTCTGGTAATCGAAAGTTGTTCTTGTCATAACGTTTGGGAAAAAGGGGCGCTTTCAAGATTCGTCAATGAGAAAATTCTTAGTCTGAGGACTCTACGCCTGTTGCACGTCGGTGGGAAAGGCTTCAATAACCTATCTTCGTTTGTTGACAATGAAAATCCTTAGTTTTTCGGTTCTTCGTAACCAGATGAAGAAAATAAATCTTCGGTAAAATATTGTTAACTTCAATGACAATATTAATAAATCATCGGTAACTTAGCTCCAATAAAAAATCATTTGGGGATTGTGCGTCTGGGGAAAGGGCGCACATTACTTCAGTAACCATGGAAAGTCTTAGTCCTTCGGCGTTGCCCGGCTGAGATAAATATCCGATACATAAAGCATTCGGGTCTTCCAGTGAAGATCGAGTTTTCATCATAAACTCCGCTTTAGGGAAAAGAGGTACTTAGTGCTCTCCGATATAAGTACAGGAAAATTCTTTGCCAGACGGCACTGTCCTTGCTAATTTTCGAGAGAAGCAGTTCGTTCTAAGTACGCGTTTTGGGAAATGGAAAAATACCATAGGAAAATTGAAAATGGTTTCTTAGACAGGTAGTAACTCCTGCTAAGTTATAATTTCAGACAACCCCAAAAATAATTAAACATGGAACAATAAACTTCTGGTCCAGCGGCGCCGCCCTGGCCATCGACAAATAAATCGGACATGCAATAAATATCCTGTCGATGTTGCATAAATGGAAAATAGGATATTCATAGTCCTTGGGTTTTAGCCAAGGGGCTAATTTTGAATTGGAAAAAACTCGCGCGTCGTAAAGATATGCCCATACGTGCGCGCCTGGGGAGCGGACGACAATGTAAATATTATTCTAGGTTGTCGGACGTCTTCAACAACAAATTGCGATTATATAGGTTAGCGGAATACGTACGTACGTAGGCAGAAATAGGGTTAGCGTTGACTACGTAAAGTCAGTAAAAAATAAGTGTTACGCGATCAGCGATTAGATTAGTCGTTACAGTGTAATATAAGGTATTGTTAGGGAATAACGGTGACTACGTCATAGTCCGCAAAGACGCTCTTAGAGTGATTAGGCATTAGGAAAAATACTTAATTAGGGACGTACCTTCAGTAGCGGCTTTGTTCCGGCCATAGTACTAGTAAAGTTTAGTTATAGTTACGCAACTCATGTACAAATAGCAATAAGGGGTTCGCGTGACTATACGGACAGGACTGAACTTCTCCCTGATAAAAAGTAAATTCAAAAGACAAATTATAGAAATTTTCCCTCCGTGCAAAATTTCAGACTCGGGTAGCGGCGGATACCCGAGTTCGTAAATTGCTGGACATGCCCGTGTCAGCATTCTCTGTTCATAGTCTCCGGAACGTTCCGGGCTTTGTCCCATCCTGGAGATACTTTCTAATTCAACATTCTTTTGAAATCTTAAACATTATCGTCACATCTTCCTTGGTGGACTGTTAGCAACTTCCAGCTAGCGGGGAAGGATGGCGGGTTCACCCATGACAAAGACAGACGCGCTGCGCTGTCTGTCTTTTGTCCAATCGGTACCATGCGTACCTGGCATCCCTCGACACGGACAAACCGGGCAAACAAGTGATAGGTTAAGGAAACTTAGAAATAACGGATGGTTACGTTTCAGGTGACCTTCATTCTGAGGTGTTGAAACTTAATGAACGTCACTTAGTAGTCCAGGAAACAAGGCTGTTTGCGCCTTGTAGAACAAATTGCAAACAATTGAACGTACGCATCCGAGGAGCGTACCAAGTTAAACCCTGGGAGGGGTTTTAGGATCCTCGGGGAGAGAAAATATCCAATGGGGACAAAATTAAATTATTCTGAAAAACGAATCAGGGGAAATCGGTGATAGGCAGGACGGCTTTCCCGGATATTCTTTGTCAACTTTGAAAGTAGTTACTTCATAGTAGTAGCCGGGAGGGACCGTATTCACCCCGACCACGTTCAGGGAATTCTCTGCAGAGGATTTCTGGGCGGGAATTTTAATTATTCCGGATCGTAGCCGTCTCGAAAATTATTTTTCCAAAACGAACTAAGGGTCGAATGTGTGCGACATCCAATCACCTCTTTCTAATAAAAAATTTAATTTAATACTTACAAGCTCTTCTTTCCTTCCTTGTCTCAGCATCAGTAGAACTGCATTGCAAGGAAATCCTAAAATGTAAATTTTGGGTGGGAACTGTGGTACTTTTTAGTCTCTTATGCAGTGGTGCTTACCTAGAATTTAACAAACACTAAAATATGAGTTTATTCCCAGTAAAACTATTCTAGGGCATGTATCATCCCGATTTTGACATAAGGCCTATTCTCACTAAATCTAACTCGGATTTTTATAAGTATTTTAATGAAATGAAAAGTAAGAAGCTTTAAAAATTAAAAATACACTAAAAACGCTAACAGAAACCCAAATAGTAACTAAAGTAGGTCAACAATTAAGTATTATATTAAAAAAAATCGCAATAATATTTTCAAAGAGGCATAGTACCTGAATTTCATACCAGTTATTTTCAGTTTGATTTATAATTTAACTTCAACATCATAACATAACTGGACAGGGACATTTTTATAAAATTTAACTCCAATACCTATCATAACTGAGCAGGAACATTTTTATATAATTTAACTCCTCCTGTGTCCCCTTTTAAAAAAGTCATGTTAGTTTTTAAAATAAATTTAAAAATAAAGGTTTATATTTAGAAACAGTCCTTATATTTATATAGCCTTTTATATTTACCATTATTACTGTACTTTGTTCCAAAATAATGCTAAATACTTTTACATCTGATATTGTAAAAATAAAAAAAGGATATAGATGAAGGAGAATGGTAGAACTTTTAAACTGGCAATCTTATGGAAAGCATTTTTAAATTCTATTTAGTATTAATTTCAAAAAGTACCGGTTAACTACTGAAATTATAAAAATTGTAGATCCGCCCAAATACATTTTATCAGAAATTCTAATGCTATCAATGTTCACTAAAAAAATTGTTATGTGTACCTAATGTTAAAAACTAAACAGAACATTAAAGTTCATTACTTTTAAAAACTAACCGGTAGACTTAACATTCATTAACAAAAATATATCTAATAAGAGTTTTAGAACTTTTAATAAAAATAACATATACCTACCGCTACCAAGCTCAACAAAAAATCTTGCGGTGTAAAATGAAGAAAACACACTGTCACCCATTTGTTGGAAAACCTTATATTATTTATTATTATATTTAGTGCTGCCCAACCCAACCCAATCAAACCCAATCAAACTTTTTTGTTTTTAAAGATAATGGAATGAAATTTGGAGGATTTGTATACGACATAAAACTGCATTTTTTGACGAGTGACTCAACTTTATGGCACTTCCGGTTTAACCGGAAGTGACATAAACTTTCGATTTTTAAATGCGACACCTGGTATATTTTTACTTTTTTTGACTCCGTATGACATTCTAAAAACAACCATGTGCTACTTGTCACTTTTGGTCGCCAACATTTTTTTTTTGAAATTTTTTTTTTTACCTAGAGGGCTATGAATACTCTATTATAACTATCTACATATCTATTCGTTTTTAGGGTTCCAGATGTTCAAAATGACCTCCATCTTGTTGCTGACAAAACCGTACTTTTTCTATTGTTGCTGTTATAACGTTTCTTAACTGTCGTGGTGTAATTCTATGAATAGCTGCTATTACTTTGTCCTCTAATTCATTCCGTGTGGCAGGAGGTACATCATAAACCTCGTTTTTAATAGTACCCCATAAAAAAATCTAGAGGCGTAAGGTCGGGTGACCTGAAAAGTTTGAAAAAGGAATAAATAAAGGTATGAATTAAAAACAATTTTGTTTTACCTTGCCGGCCACCTAACCGGACCCCTATTTCCAATCCAATTTTCGTTGTATAATTCATTCAAATATTCCGTAACTGCCCTCATGTTGTGTGGAGGAGCACCATCTTGTTGATAAAATAGTCCCACTCGATTTATTAACGGTATCTCATCCAAGAACTGCTCAATTTCTTCTGTGAGAAACCCTAGATATCTCGCTCCTGTTAGCGGACCGTCAAAAATTGTAGGGCCTAAAATTCTGTCCCCTAAAATCCCAACCCAACAATTAAAACCAAACCGTTCTTGAAAATTTCCTTCCTGCATCAAGTGTAAATTTTCTTGGGACCAATATCGCTTGTTATTTCTGTTGAAATGACCCAAATTAGTGAAACGGCTTTCGTCAGTGTAAAGAATTTTATATGGAAATGTGTTATCCTCCAAATATTTTCCTAAGAACCAATTACAATACTCAAGTCTCCTTTCACTATCGTCTTGGTACAGGTGCTGGTGTAGTTGATATTTATAAGAGTGGTATTTATGTTTATTTAGAATTTTACCTGCAGAAGACTTACAAATGTCACATTCTAGCGCAATCTCCCTGAGTGACGCATTGATATTCACTTGTATGTATGCTAGAACATCTATTTCTTTTTCTTCACTTACAACAAATTTATTGTTTTCATTATTATCAGGCTTATTTCGCATTTTCTGAACCAGTTTTGGATAATAGTGCCGGGTTGGGTGACGTCGATCAGGATATCTCTGTGCGTAAAGACGTGCAGCATCGGTTGAGTTTTGCCTACACTCTCCAAAAACTAATAACATATCAACTTTTTCACTCCTCGTATAAATATTATTATTTTCCATGTTTTTTAAACAATAACCTACACAGTAATTACCAAATTTACTTTTGCAGAAGCGAGGTACAATACGATGTCGACACGTCAATTCTTTTCAAGTGTTTTTGTTCCATCAGTTTTGTTGGTCATAGGCTACTCGATGCATTTAAATCTTATTTCATCCTCAAAAGATGCTTGATTTTAGGAAAGTTCTAACGTTATATTTTTAGAGTTTTTTGTTTAAAACCTTATAGTGTGCGGTATCAAATTAATCGTAATAAAATGCTCTTTTTTCCTAACCCGACGAGCCACCATTTTGCCATTTGAAAAAAATGAATAATACAAATTTAAAAATTAAATTTTACACGGCAAGTAGGTTTTGATCGAAAACAGTAAAGTTGTATTTTTCCCAAGATTTTAGGACTGAAATTAGTGGTTTGAACGTATTCATAGCCCTCTAGATGAAAAAAAAAAAATTTCAAAAAAAATTTTTTTTTGGTGACCAAAAGTGACAAGTGACACATGGTTGTATTTAGAATGTCATATGGAGTCAAAAAGAGTAAAAATATACCAGCTGTCCCATTTAAAAATTGAAGTTTAAGTCACTTCCGGTTAAACCGGAAGTTCTATAAAGTTGAGACACTTGTCAAAAAATGCAGTTTTATGTCGTATACAAATCCCTCAAATTTCATTTCATTATCTTTAAAAACAAAAAAGTTATAGGGGCGAGCCACCTTCCGCGGACACCCGGTATAAACATAGATAAAAATTTAAGGTTATAGTGAACAATCAGCTCTGTGCTAGTTACTAAAATGGCCGTTAGGCTGCGCATGGTTATCAATGGAGTTTCGTGGACGAGCTTAGGAAAAAACCTTGTAATATTCAAAACTACTGTTATACAGAAGTATTTAAAAAAAACGAGAAAACAGTCAGCTCACAGGATTCTACAACCCAACCCATGTTATGCGTTTGCATCAACGAAACACTAATATTAATTCGCCGAATGAAGAGTTACAAATCTGCTTGTACGGTAGGATTATTACAAAATGATTCTTTGTTCTTTTTATAGATTTTGTTGCAGTTCGGCCCTATAATTAAATATTATTTAGCACTTCATCAATATTACGAAATAAAACTATTTTCGAAGATTAAAAACCGGCTCAAAAAGCACACAAAATGTAAACATTACCCACTATACTAGTACCAAAACGGCCGTTAGTTGGCCAAGACAGTGTTGCAAGATCCTTAATTTGAATCGCCAAATCCTTTTGGAATTAACCGATTTCAATTGGTAAAAGGTCACATCATGGTATATTGGTATGCGAATTTAGAATCCTTCTTTAAGATGGGTATTTATTCTTCAGAAAATTTTTGCATAAATGGAATCTGACCTTTTGTGTCCTTATAATGTGATTTTAGAAATTTTATATATTTATTCATAACAGTCAATAAAAGCACTACCTAAATTACTCGCAGAATTTCAAAAACGCCGCCCAGAACGAGGTTGACCCAACCATTGGTAGCTTGTATTTTTTGTCACCAGATATCCCACGCGGCTTCCATCCTTCTAAAAGAGAGCGGTGAAAGAGAGGTCAATGACTCAGCGTTATTTGTGGACGACACGAATTTTTTTGGATTTCCATAAAGTTTTATCTATGATTCTTTATTATTTAGTAAAAAAAGTGTCTAGCTCTTTACTAGTGCTATTATTATCAAAGATATATCGTACGCGCGTATAGTGTTGTCCATTTATAAGAAAACTAGACATTTCGTGGTATTTCGTTGACTGTTATGTGTAGTAACAGTATATTAACTTTATTATTTAGTGAAAAAGAAAGTTTCAAGTGCTATAAGTACGCGCCATTTTAAGTTTGCAGATATAAGTTAGTAACACTGAATATTTCTGACTATTATTTAGTGAAAAAGAAAGTTTCCAGTGCTATAAGTACGCGCATTTTTAAGTTTGCAGATTTAAGTTAGTAACACTGAACATTTCTGTCTGTTTAGTTGAAAATTATTATTTTACTCTTGGTTTGAAGAGCAGTTCTCTGTATTGTTTTGTGTTGAAATATTTTAACTCATTGAAGTTAAGTGTTACTAGGGGTTCTTTCTTTAAAGGTAACAAAAATATTATTTTTTAAACTTGTTACATAGAAATATGGTAAAGAGACTTGGCAACGCCTGACGTCAAAACAAATCATTTTTTTCTATAACTGACGTTGCTCGCTGTTTTTTATATGGTCATGTATTTCTTACCAGTGGTGCGCTGTGACTAAACAATTTTTTTTGAGGGACGATATCTACCTTTTTTTATCGTGAAGCGCCATTTATGAATATTTTTCTTCAATCTAAATTCATACCTAGATTTACCGGTTTCAATATATGCAGTGAATTACATAACACCCTGTATAGTATAAGAATAGATATATATATATATATATATATATATTATATATATATATATATATATATATATATATATATATATATATATATATATATATATATATATATTGTTGTAAAAATATTTTAAATAAACTGTATTATTATTATATTATAGAAATTTCTTTAAAATTACGGCACGCCGCCGCCGTCCGGAACCCTCTATGAGTGAGTCGAACTCGCACTTGACTGTTTTTTTATTTCATACGAAAAACGTACGTACTTCGGCATCGACGCCTCTGGTAACAGACCGAAAGTGGCCAAGTTTACCTAACCTAAGCAAGTAATTGCTTATATGCAGCGCCGCCACTGGTGGGCAGCTTTACTGATAAGCCTGTGGGTTTGATAGGATGAATACATTTTATTATTTATTATTACTCCGTTCCTTCGGGATGCGTTCTCTCAAGTTCCAAAATCGGGCCCCGACCTAAAAACTACAGCTAAAGTGAATATTTTTTTTTCATTCATCGCAAGTTACAGAAGCCCTTACTGTATTGTTTTAAAGCTTTTAAAACAGGGTTAAAAAATATTGAATACACGTTAAAAATGCAGAGTTGCGTATCTCATATGATATTATAAAATTGTAGTTATTCCGACAACGCCTATATTATTATACAGACACAATCAATACAAGTTAAAAAAACTTTTGGAATATTTAACGAAATCTTAATTAGGATTAATACCAAAAATAATCATTTACTCCTCGACTGTTTTAAACGACATTTTCAGTTTCAATGCTCACAAATTTTCACCTAACGCAAGAAATACAATTTCCAGATTTCAGGTAATCCACATAAATATTTCTATGTTGTATTTAATTTTAGGGCTCAATAATATTGGAAGGAGCCTATCTTTAAGTAAAAGAGACCAGTATTACACTTGTGGCGACGAAACCCCATACAATTCAAGAAGAACTAATTCCGATCACGAAGGCGAACAAGAAAGCGATACAGAACTTTGGCCCGGTTCAGGTGATGTCGGTAATTTTGATTAAAATTTTGTCTTAACGTAGTTTCCTTCTGCCAAAAATTTCAAAACTTATTTCTTAAGGTGCGTATTCATCTGAACACGAACGCGAAAGAAGCAAGGTGAGGCAGAACGAATACCAAATGCCTCGTCCGCAAACTTCTTCCGTGTGTCGAATGCTTCGACGTCCATGCCATTTGTAAAAAAATATGAAGGGCGACAATGATTTTTAATTGCAGCTAGTGCTGCATTCACAATAAAAGCCAGGTTTTTAAAAAAGAAAAAAAAGTAACGCTGGTGGACGAGAATATATCGAGATGGATTAACGATTTGAGAAAAATTATTTTTAAATGTAATGGTGACCATTTTCAAAATTCCTTGTCACGAGTCGAGGCAGTCTGCCGCGCCTCGGTTACCCATCCACATTCTTATGCTCAACGTGCCTCGTATATGTTCATGCTCAGATGAATGCTCACAAATTAGCTGTAACTATTTATCGGTGTTAATAAACGATTTTTCCAATACTACTTACTTTTATTTAATCACTGCAAATTCTACTATACATGATGATACCGATACGTGGACTAGATGCCCGTCTTTTTTAATGACACAAGCCAAAGTAGTTATTAGAAGGAATAAAAGTGATTTATTGACTTATTAATCCTTTAGGTTTAGTTAATTAAGGAATGTGTGAAGGCTGTGTGCACTTTTTAAGTATTAATGAAACAAAAAATTTTGTATTAAGTGCAAAATTTAATAAATTAGCAGAGCGCTTTCGACCTTATAGGTCATCATCAGTCCTTCCTGAAAGTAATGAATAAACTGGTTAAAATACAGATAAAGAATTTAATTCAGAGATGAGTTTTACTTTTATTTTGAAACGAAAATGAGAATTTTTTTTAATTGTAATTTATTTAAATTTACTTTTATTTTTATAGGTTAAATTAGTTTATTACTCACTTGTCAGGATACCAGTCAGAAATCCATTTGAACGAACAGTTATACACATTAAAATATTCTTACATTACAATTAAAATTAAACATTCATTTTACAAAACAATTTCAAATTTTGTTCAAACGGTCACATTTTTGATGGTGTAGTCTGATAAACGAACACGAACCACGAGGTTGCTAAATCGTTAGGGGAAATTTTTTGTAACCAGAGAGAACGGGTGTGAAGCCTGGTTATAATTGCGCGAAATTCAAATTTTGATACCACAAATCAATCCTGTGCAAATTCTAACTCTATGAAAGGAGCAAGTGGTAATTTATGTTGTATTTAAATATTGAATTAAAGGGAAAGTCTGAGGGATTCTGGAATGAAAGAAAGCAAAATAATTTAAACCCAAACATTAAAGAAATGTTAAGAGCCCAAACCAACCGCACAAGTGTGCAATGCTAGTAGCATGTATTTAGGGGAAAGTAAGTAAAAAAAGAGAAGCAGATTTGTGGGTAGGTTAGACTATGTAACGGGGAGAAAAGAAAACAACATTAAAGTATGAAGGGTTTGGAAAAACCAGATATACAAGAAAATTTAAAGAAAACACTTGTTAGGTTTATTAAGAATTTATGGCAAATGATCCAATTGTTGATGAGATGGTGACTGAACATTAAGGAATTTCACAATCTATAAATTCAAAGAAATATAAAGTTTTATAAATTTTCATACTTTTATTATCATAAATACCACTGACTACATAGAAAAAGAGTATATATAATATTAATAAATTGTACCTAAGAACTAACCCTATTATGTATTTATTATGATGTCAGTAAGACGACACTTGCAGAAACATTTAAAAACTGACTACAACAAATTATTCATGTAAATACATAATAGTTATTAGGTACAATTTATTAATATTATATATACTCTGTTTCTATGTAGTCAGTGGTATTTATGGTAATAAATGTTTGAAAATTTAAATAACTTTATATTTCATTCGATGGAATGGCGGCACCATTTTGGATTACTTAAATGACTTGTTATTTTTTTGGCATTCAGAACATTTTAGAATGGTGAGACCAAAGAAAAAAAAATGTCGCAAAATGTGGACCAACCTAAACCCACAAATGAGAAAGAAAAATTATAAGTTAGTGGTATTCGAATTATTTCCCTCCAGTTTTAAAACCTCCTTAAATGCTGTTTTCTCCATAGAATATAGTCTGTCATTATTATTCAAACGCAAACAGTATAATACGCCTTGGACAATAAAAAATCACTTTGAAACTGTTGTAAAACACTTGATCATAGAAACACCAAGTTAAATAATAACTAAGGCGTGCCACTTTCAGTTCACTTCCATTATCGTGCTATCGGGTATCTAGGCAAATGAAACACACACATAATTATTTCATGTCATAAACCAGCTTTCTTCACAGATTTGACAGACGTCGCTTATTTGTCGTTATAAGTCTCCTCTTTCGAAGTTAATGCATTTAATGCGTTAACAATTTTCAAAGTTTGTATTTATTCGTCGTTACGATAACACATTTTTAACGGGGCAATATCTGGCTAGTTGGGGTTTTCTGTCGGATGTCGCCTCGATGTCTAAAAAAATGTGAAAAAGATCATATTATTCAAACCAAATTTGAAGTTGCATTATGTTGTTCTATTCCTACCAAAGGAGCACCGTGCGCCTTGTGCTTGTACAAAATCCTAAAATACGAAAATCCTGTAAACTGGCAACCACCAATCTCCTAATTTACCGAAACACCAAACGCATTCTTACTGACCTCACTTCACTCCGCACGTCAATCAGTCTATGTTCGCCGGAATTATATTATTTCAATCTTTGGGTTTTCTTATTTAACCACCAATATTACGAGGTAATATAAAAAGTACATGAATATTTACTAAAATTTTTTACAGTATGTATTATTACATGGGACAGTTCTATTATACTAGATACAAGATGGCGGATTGTTATGATGTGTGTGTAGTTTGCGACAATAAAATTTTCGCAAATAGACCGGCTATAGAGTGTTCTGAGTGTTTTACTTGGTGCCATAAGGGCTGTTCGGGCCTCTCGAATGATGAGTTCAATAAAAATAACAATTTAGTGAAAAAACGAAAGAAACACAGTTGGATTTGTCCCGCATGTTTACAAGAAAGTCGTGTTTTAAGTTCAGCAAAAAATGAAGCAAGTTGTAAACAAACAGCATCAGGGCCGGGAGGACGAAGGTCGCTCTCTGGTAGGGATGGTCAGCCGATATCGACCGGTCGGCGGTCGATGCTGGAAATAGCTGGTGATGAGGTTGGGACCGGTGGGGCTCTGTCGGTGCCGCCCGGTGCGCCTTCGCCCTTGATGGATTTTAGCCGTAGCATTTCCGGCTTATTGAACAATAAGAGTGTCGGAATGAAGGATGTGATTGTGTTGATGCAACAGATGCATATGCAGTTGTTTAATGCCATTACTGAACAGAATATCTGCACCCAGAACATACTGCAAGAAATTAGGAACACCCAAGAGAGCGCGGTATCTCAACTACAGTCGGAAGTGATTGTCTTGCGCGAGGAAGTCGAGAACTTGAAGTCCGAAATTTCCGCAGCTGGCAGGATTGAGGGGAATGTTGAGCTAACTGGCAGGTCTAATGTTCTGGCTGAGTTCCAGGACAGGGCTTCGCGCGGTTGCAACATTATGTTGTATAATATACCTGAAAAAAAATCTAATGATCTCCAAACTCGAATAAATCATGATGTATCTCAGGTGAGGGAAGTGATAAACACATTGGGTACTGAAATTGGATCATTTAGGGCAATTAGAGTTGGAAGAGTGAACTCTGATAAAACAAGACCATTAAAGGTTATATTGCCAAACTCGGACGTTGTCAGATCCTGTTTAAAAAATAAATACAAGCTGAAAGAGAGTGCAATTGGACTGGGACCTGATTTAACAAAAACCCAGAGAGAGCATCTTAATGGATTGAGAACGGAACTGAAAGATCGAATATCTGCGGGAGAAACCAAGTTGGCCATTCGCTACAAGTGTGGGGATCCCTATATCACAACAGTAAAGAAGTTACAACAAAATAACGTACCAAAAAACGATTAAGCTGCTATTTCCAAAACGCTGGTGGTATTAGGACAAAGATGTTGAGTTTGGGTAGTGCCATGAGTATGAGTGTTTATGATGTTGTTATCCTAGTTGAGACTTGGCTGAACGATGATATTGACTCTAGTGAGTTTAATGTTCCTGATTTTAATTTGTATAGGTTAGATCGGAGTTCGGCTACTAGCCAGAAGCAGCGTGGTGGGGGTGTCATGATGGGGGTAAGAAAGAATATAAAGTCAAAAATGATTAAACTTAATGCTGATAGGGTTGAGCATATTTTCGTGTTACTTGAAATAGAAAAGCATAAGTATATTATAGGAGCATGTTATATTCCCCCTAAGTCGGACATCTCCACTTACGAGGCCCACTGCAGGGTGGTGGAGGGGCTGGCCGAGCAGTACCCGGATAGTAATATGATTATGGCGGGTGATTATAATTTGCCAGACGCGGTTTGGTCTGAGTCCGGATCATTGGTCGACTGCCCTCCTACCTCCCCTGCGAATGTAATTCACAGTTCCTTTTCATTTTTGAGTTTGGATCAACATAACCATGTCCCTAATAAAAGTGGAGTTTTTTTGGACTTAGTATTTTCCAACATTGCTAGCATGGAGGTGACTGAGGCGAGTGACAGGCTTTTGAATGATAGTCATCATCATGTCTCTTATGCTATGGATGTACCTACAGGTATAGATAAGAAGCTTAAATATAATGTCCAATATTATGACTTTCGCAGTGCCAATCTGCAAGCGATGAATGGGTTTTTTGCTTGTCTGGACTGGGATGTTTGCATGGGCTGCTCTAGTGTGGCTGATGCATGTGAAAAAATGTATGATTATATCTATTATGCATTTGATATGTTTGTACCTGTAAAGACTTTCAAGAGCAATAATTTTCCTAGTTGGTTCTCGTCTGAGCTTCGGGAACTGATCATAAAAAAGAAATCGGTACATAAGCAGTATAAACTCACGGGTGCGGGACACTATTATGAGCAGTTCTCGGAGCTACGGGCGAGATGCAGTCGGGTGCATGACGCTTGCTATAGGAATTATATATTTAAGTTAGAGAGCGAAATTCGGGAGCGCCCTCAGGCATTCTGGAGGCACATGAGCGGGGTGAGAGGATCCTCAGATCTGCCGGAGTCAATGCACCTTGGTAACGGTGAGGGATCTAGTGGCGAGGACATCGTCAATATGTTTGCCACCTTCTTTGCATCTGTGTATTCTGATGATGGACTCCAGGTCCCAGTTTGCAGAAGTGGAGAGGTGCTCGATGTGAGTAGTTTCTCGGTTGGGCTCGGCGATGTCTTTGCAGAGCTGTCTAAATTGCGTCCATCGTTTTCATATGGGCCAGATGGGGTTCCCCCTTTTATATTAAAAAATTGTGTATACACTCTTGCATACCCTCTGTTTAAACTATTTAATTTATCCCTCTCCACGGGAATTATCCCTAGTTTATGGAAGTATAGCTATATGTACCCAATATTTAAGTCTGGTGACAGGGATAATGTACAGAATTATAGGGGCATTAGTCAGCAATCGACTATTCCCAAGGTTCTGGATGGATTGGTGGCTGATCGGCTGTCCCTGTCTAGTCTGGGTGTAATTGTTCCCGAACAGCACGGCTTCTGCCCGGGGCGTTCAACGTCCACTAACCTGCTGGTATACCAGCAATATCTGATCGAGTCCCTGGAAGAGGGTCTTCAAGTGGACAGTATTTATACTGATTACAGTAAAGCGTTTGACAGGGTCAACCACCAAGTGTTGCTGGGCAAACTGGGACAGATGGGTGTCAGGGGTACAGCACTGGAGTGGCTGAAGAGCTTTCTAGTGGGCAGATTCCAATGTGTTAAAGTTAACAACTTTCTTTCCAAGGAGTTCGGGGTGTCATCGGGGGTGCCGCAGGGATCTCACTGTGGTCCGATTCTCTTTAAACTCTTCACCAATGACGTTGGCAGAGACTTGGAGTCTGACCATCTGCTGTTTGCGGATGACTTGAAACTGTACCGAGCTATAAGAAATGATTTTGACAATCAAAGACTACAGCGCGATCTGGATAGGCTGATCTCCTGGTCTGACTCAAATGGTCTAAGCTTGAATACATCGAAATGTACAGTGGTTACGTTTTCCAGGCGTCACGACTTTAAACGATTTGTTTATAACGTTAGTGGGGATGAGTTGAATCGATCTTGTCAGATTAGGGATTTGGGGATAGAGTTGGATAGAGAACTAAGCTTTCGTGGTCATTTCACCAAAATTATTGGTCAAGCATCCAGGCGGCTGGGGTTTATATCGCGCCATAGTAGTGCCTTTTGCTCTCAGACTTTTAAATTGTTGTATTTTGCCTACGTACGACCATGCCTGGAGTACTGTTCCTTGATATGGTCGCCTTATTACCGGGCTCATATAGACTCTATAGAGAGTGTGCAAAGGAGATTTCTTAGAGCCTATGCTTTTAGGACTGGTTTGAACGTTGCTGGTCTGGAATATCCTGAGAGGTGTAGGTTGTTGGGTGTGCAGTCCTTGGAATTCCGTAGATTACGCGGTGAATTGGGTTTCCTACATAAGCTGGTCAATGGCGTTGTGGATTCGGCTGAACTGCTGGCGCTGCTGAATTTTAATGCTCCTATCGGTTCTTGCCGTTTGAGGCATCGGCCTTTGTTTAGGTGTTCCTATCATCGCACGAATTATGGATACTATTGTCCTATGTCCAGGATGCAAAGAAGTTATAATGACTATTCCGGGGGGCTTGATCTGGCGGTGTCGTGCAGGGCTTTTGGGAGAATGTGTGATGGACTGTGGGTTGAACGGAGGGTGTGAATTAGTTCATTCGGTATTGTTACTTTTCAGGATCTATTTAGTCTACTGTACCAAGTACTGTTGATTCAATTACTTAATGAAATAGCGATCATCCGTCATCTGATTGTAATTTGTTAATTTTTAAGTACTTTATTGTAAAAATGGTGTAATGCCGTATATATTGAATAAATAAATAAATAAATACTGTGCAAAATTAGAAAATACCGGAAAATATATTCATATAGGTACGAATAATGTGCTGAATAATTAGTGTATACTGATGTCTAGATGTAATATAACAACACTTGCTCTTTCCAAACAATTTTAAGTAGTAAAATATTGCTGATTTACGTAATCTACATAATATTTATGTTTTTCTTCATTGGCTAGCAAGAAGTAGGTATTGTAATCGATTAAAACTTTCGTCCTGAGATTTGTTCAGATCTTTACGATTTGGGATTCCAAGATTACAGAAAATTCATTTCTGTCGCGGTCAGTTTGTCTACCTGTTGACGCGAAAACTTAAAAAAATAGTTCTTATTTACCAGATGTATAGAGTGAGTAACTTAAAACAATTACGTTTAGATTCACTAAAAAGGTTTAAGATTTAGTACAGGTTTAAATTAAGATTTTCTCGTGGATCAGTTAGGTTTTGGTCCCGTCATTGTTAATAAGTCGTCATTAAAAACTGATGAGTTATCATATTTAAGCGATTTGCTTTGTTTCCAAAATATTTTTATATTCAAACGTGTTGCTAGAATGAATTTAGTTCTATTATTAGGGGCAAGCAAATACTAAAATTGGCCTTTTCTTTATAAATTTGCGAAAAAACTAAGAAACAAATTTGTAGTATATATCTTAGTTGTTTTATTCTTACACTTGTCAATTTAAAACTTATGGTTGCCAAATTAGACCATTCTAGAGTTCGACAAACTGGCCGTTAATTTTCATCTATGTTTGCGTCAAGAATAACACGTTTTACAAAAATAACACTTTGTACCCTTGACTTTATTAAGGACAATTTTGGATTTTGTATAACATTTTTCAGCATTTAAATTAATAAAACATATTTTTTTATTTTTTAATATATAAAAAATACATCATCACATCACCTTTAAACCCTGTGTAATTGAGACGTGTTAGAAAATCAAAAAAAATCCGTCCCACGACATTTTGATAGCTGCAGTAAATTATTTGGATTCTCTTACAAATTAAACCTACATTCTTAGAGATTTTATATATTATTGCATTAGATGAAAAGATAAATACTTACCACATAAAACACAATACTCACTACCACTAGCACAAGATATCCGAAGATAAAAAGCCAAAAAAAATTCTTTTATTGGAGAGACACTCCAGAAACACACAACCAACCTGCTATAAAACGAATTTCAAACCAAGGATTTTTCACAATAACTTTAATAACCTAACTCCTAAAATACTACAATAAAAACATTTACCGCCAAACTCTTTGTAATGCCGCCGCTCTGGTTATTCAAAGAAGCATCAGTCTGTTAGGCGAGCGGGACGCCCCCAAAAAGTCGCTTAGAAATAGCAGTATGTGACCACGTCGTACTAATGTCTAGTTTCAGGTTTTTCTTACGATTTCGAGGTCGCTGAATACGAATAAGTTATTTTTTACCTAGAAATAGAGCAACATTGCACAAAATGACGCCAAGGTAAAAATTGCGAAAGCAATTTTTTTTTTTCGCATTTTTCATTCATTTTACTTTTAATACTTTTCAGGTTCAGCTCGCAATATCTAGCAATTATTATTTCCTCATGGAATTTTTACTATATAATCTTTAAACTATTATTCAAAAAAACAAGACAATTTTTTTTTAATTTCACCCCTTTGCCAATCTAAATGAGAGTATGGAATGTGTAAGTCGAACATGGCTGACAACTGTTTCATATTCCGTACCAAAAGAATGAAGAGACAACAGAGCATTAAGCATTCGAATTTTGGGTATTTTAATGTTGAACTAAACTTATATTTTCCTACCTTTTCATCTGATCCTGGTCCTGAATCCTCTTGTAGTCAAAAACGGTTTCATATTTTACATTATACTTTGCTGTTTGCCCTTAGCAAAGCAGAGCTGTTCTTTTCAACGATATATCAACTTTTCTGATAACGAATTGTTATAACTAAATGCTTAAATCATAGAAGAGTAAAAGTCACCCATCTCTTACAATATTCGTCATTCGTATAATAAAAATCATGCTACAGCTAAACAGAAGAATTAGCGGTACATTTCAGATTGCACCTGTAAATTTACGAACAATTATCGTTGACCTTCGTTGGTCAGTCAATATTTCCACTGCCTCGATTTGTTCTTCCAGTGTATGTATGTATATAAATGTATCGTTATTTAATAGGTGTGAGTAAAAGAAGAAGGCAGTATGACTCGACGGCGTATTGGCTTTCGTGAGTTATGTTGAATAAGCACATATTTTGTTGTCATCGGATTTATCGTATAGTGGATTGTAGTGATGTAAGGAGATACGTATTCAAAAATCCGTTGGATACGAATATTAAAAGAATCCGTATTATCCGTAACCGTAGAACTTGGATACGCAATCAAAATAAATACGCATTCGGGTGGTTACTAATGCAAAGTGCAAAGAGAAAACGGAATCGGGATCGAGTGTAAGCGAACAACACGATCTACGGTTTGGAATATTTGATCTCGTGCTTTCTCTTTCTAATGACATTTCCTAAAAAAAAAGATAGCGTAGTTATCGGGGTAACGGGTATCATATGGGATGAGACCCATTGGTTAAACTCGGCCCGCCTCACCCGAACCGAATTCAAACGAGAGCGAACGACGCCGACGGTGCCCTACTATCCCTAACTTCAATCATATGGTACCGCATCCACCTATCTACCCGAATCCGAAATAATTCCGTATATACATGTTTCGTTACCGCTTTCGCACGGCTCAAAAAATGGATACGTATTCGGATGATGGATACGGATATTAGGGACTGAAAGCAGATCCTAAAAATTCCTACTTACTCGTATCGGTAACCGTATCGTATCGGCTTACGTTACCGATGGAAAATGCCTTAAAGTAATTTTAACGTTGTTTTAGCGTATCCGTATCTTGTCCTGTCACATTTTCTAACCTTTAATTTTGTTTAGTTAGTAAAAGTCCAAAATAGTTTGTTTTTTATTTTATTTGAAATTTATTTGGTCTAAAATGGAGGATATTGTCAAATTTAAGCAAAACAAATAAATAGTAAAATCAGTTTTTATGTTATGTTCCCTGAAACCGTGACAGTTTCACAGTTTTGGGCGGGATACGATAAGGATAGAGTTAAGATGCGGGAGCCGTAACGATGCGCAGCTCGTAACGTATCTCGACTAGTGTTGTAAAATTTCCGGAAATATATTTTTTGGAAACATTTCCGGAAATATTGGAAATAGGTATATGGAAACATTCGAAATATTTATTAAAGACAAAGTATCTTTTAAAAATAAACATCGAAATCAAAATTTATAGCAAAAATAAACAAATAAACATAAACTGATGCAAAAATACCGAAAAACTGTTAAGAAGTTGGTACTAATTAAAATCAGTTATTTGCGAGTCGCAAATCGAGAGGGCCACGTCCTCATCACACTGTCATCATTTGTTAAGTTTGTCTCTTGAAAACTTGGCAATGGTTCTTTATCAACAGAACTGTTTTTATTACTTAGCTCATTGCTATTAGTAATATTGTCACTGTTCTTGTGGCTATCAGATTTCTCATTTATTTCATCTATATCTTCATCAGTTGTTCAAAATGACCACCATGAACTTCTTGGCAGTAATAAAGTCAATTTTGAAACTCTGCCAAGAAGTGGGTAGCATCTGCCATTCTCAAAAATGTGTTAGCTTGCTGTCTTTTCTCTCTGACGCACAATAAATAAGACTCAACAACTGATTTTAACACTATTTACTTTCACTTTACGTTCAAAAAATACCATTACGACTTTTAACGTTCCTTCATCTGACGATTTTCTTCTTTTTTTCTTTTTAAACTTTAACAACTGCAAATGGTTCATTTGCATTGCCAGTGGTGCATCATATTCGGAATATTGAATATTCCTAACAAATGTGAGAAGTAAGTTCCAAAATTGACTTTATTACTGCCAAGAAGTTCATGGTGGTCATGTCGAACATCTTTTAAAGTGATAAGAGAAATAAAGGTACTTCAATTTTTAATTTTTTTTTCACGATTTTTAATTTTAATATTTTTATATTTAAAAACGAATTAAGATACGGACCTCGGGTTTACGATAAAATGTTTCTTTTTTGAGGACCTTTAAAATTAGGTACCACACGGCATAGGGTTGCATTTAAAATTTTTGACCTCAACTCCCTAGCGTCACCCCTCAGAGGGTTGAAAAAGTATTACATAAAAAAGTAGATTTATTAACTAAGAAACATCTAAAATTTGGTGTCTATCTTTAGTAATAGCAAAGATATTTGCCCATACTAAGACTTTTCAGACACCCTGTGTACTGGTTGTTACATATTTTAGGCTGTTACCCACTATGTAATGTTTGTTTTAACTGAACGTCCCTATTTTGCAATATTTCCAATGTTTCCAATATTTCCGTTACCCCTTCGGAAATTTCCGATATTTCCATTTCCATGGAAATATTTCCAGTGGAAATATTTCCATTTACAACACTAATCTCGAAGCGCGTATCGACTCTGCACATGCGCAGTTCGATACGGATACGAATACGATTAAGTCCCTATTAGTTGATTCCGATTCCGTATTATCCGGATATTTACAACTCTAGTGAATTGCTTGGGTCTACACAATAGGTGATCTTTCTGACCAAGAAAAACTAAACGATTTGGTTCAGCTCATGAGCTTTTTAACTTTAAAAAAAAATTCTAAAAGAAAATTAAGTTTGACTTTCCAAGTTTTAAAAAGCTATATTACAGGGTAAAATACAAATATGTTCCCCTCTAATTACTTCTATGACGCGAAAACAAACGTGAATGTTTACCCCCCTGCTAAAAGGTCTGTTGCTATCAAATTTAAAAATAAATAGAACTTTTGGATGTAGTAAATGTTTATCTCTGTATGGACACTAAATGGTCATATTATGTTTCTGTTTTTATTGAAAAAATGCTGAATAAAGTTGGTAGTGTTTTTAGGCTACATCCTAAAATCGCCACCAACCCCTTGTTAATGTATTGTCAAACATTTTACCTGCAGAGGGTATAGCCCAAAATCGCCACTACTCTTATCTTCTGAATAAATTAAATGAAATGTATTTTATGGTTTCTTGGTAATAATATAATAAAATTATTGTAAATATCGGCAAAACACCCTGGCGCACCGATCCCTCTTCGCTTGCGAGGAAAGAGACTGGTCAGGGCCCCTAACCAGGTGCTAACCCTGTTCCGACCTTAGGGTGCCCTCCGCTCCACCGTTCGCATAAAAAACCTTTCTATGGCAAATAATTTATTATGAACTATAAAGTTATTAAATATATATACTATTATCTTATAAATAAAAGGCTCATGGCGATTTTGGGCTATAGGTGTCCGGGTAACTCTGTAAGCCGTGGCGATTTTGGGCTGCCAATTTAAGGGCAAGTAATTATAGTGGCGATTTCGGGTAACACCGTGTTTTTAGCATCAAAATATCGTGCCCTTAAGTAAACAGGTTTTGGCGACAGCGTATTGTATTGTTTTTTATTAGGTGCGGTCATCACCATTGAGTGAATATGGCTGAGGAAAAACGGTTTAACAAGCGCTTGTGTAGTGTTAATGTTGAGAAATGTATTACAGATTTTCCAGATTTAAAGTGCAATGGCTCACAATATGTTTAGTATCTATTAAAAAAATGTTGGAAGAGGCAAATGCGCACTCGCCATATAAACAGTACAGCTCACAACTATAAAAAAGCGACCAAAGACCTTATGCCGCATTTCTTTTTGGCTTAATATTTATGATGAGTGCGTGTAAAATACCATTTCAAACAGTTTACAAACGACTGTTTCGCCACTTTTGGGAAAACTATGCTTCGCAATGGATATATCCAAGCGAAACAAGGTTGCGAAGGTATTTACCGTGTGTGTGCGAAAGAATTAAAATCCACATTGTTGCTCAAACCAACAATTAAAATTATGTTTAGCCGAGCTCTTCCTGATTACTAATATTCACTGGCAAAGTTTTTAATACTATCATGTAAATTACAATTTTTTCTAACCCAGGTGACTGTTTAAAATATTGACGCCTATGGAATGTAACCGAGCTGGCGCGCCTTTAAAATGACAGAGAACTGAACAACTTTATGTAAGCTTTAATAATACAGTTAGGATACACACACTTAACGGCATAGTGATTAAAGCAGTGGAATATTAGGGCTTAGACGTAACCAACCATGTAGCCAAAGACCTCAACTGGGCAGTTCCCATAGGAAATATCATTAATAACACAAATCCGATTACATATATGATATCACGAATGTTCAAAAACCCTTCTCCAGAACTCCTCAAAAATATACAACACATAAGACTTATCTTACAATATGCAGCACACTGGTGCTGCATATTGTGTGTTGTTACCAGCAACACCTATGCAACCGAATTAATAAAGTGGAATAACCTTCCTAACGACTGTCTCACTGCACATATACATATACTCAACATATAACTTTAAAAACCGCTATGATCGTTAATAATCAATACCTTTAAACCAAAAACTAAATCTAAAATCGCAACGAACTAACAGTTTGAACTGCAATTGCTACCTAAACTTTAATAATAATATGAACAGGACAACATATTTCAAATGTGCTCAATAATCTCAAAGAGACCGTGGTTTAATTTAGATAAAAAAAACTTTACATTTCTTATTTGTTTACAAATTTATTAAACAAAAATTATATATTATTACATTATAAGTATCTAAATATAAATCATAAATAAGCTGTGTCCAAACTAGAGTAATGTGAAAATAAGGGTTCACATTAAATTACATGTATGTAATGTAATGCGAATGCTCGTCGCGGATTAAAGCATTAACAAATTAAAGCATTTTAAAGCGTAAAGATCTAAATAGTGGTTTTAAAAATTCAACAGTGGGTAGATATTTTTTATACTTAATACAGAGTGCGCAAGATCTTTTGTAAGTTAGCAAAATCTAAATCCAAATTTACAATACCAGGTTTTTCATTAGCTGGCAAATGTGACTTCGGAATTTTGATATATCCAATATTTAGAGCTTCATTTTCTTTCACAGCCTGAAAAAATAATTAATGTGAGGAAACTTCATAAAACAATAAACCCGAAAAGCTTAAAACAGGAAATTCGCTAACATTTAAAACTGGTTAATTTTAACAATTATGAGTCTTAACAACCGTGGCTTTAAATTGACACTACCATCAAACATGTTAAAAATCGATTTTAGTGATTTTTTAATATGTTATGGGGGAGTTCTCCCTCAGTACGAGGGTCAAAGTATTTTATGCGAGGTGCTTTAGTTTTGGGAGTTTGGGATAATTGACCTAAAACATAACATGAAAAAAAAAACTAGATTAATAAAATTATTGGACATTATGAAGCACTGCGCCACGCTCAGCTACGAGAGTGGTTACAAAACCCAGTATATGCAAGTTACATACTAAATTCTGAGGTCGATTATCTCCAAAACTAAAGCCTGTCGCATAAAATCCTTTGACCCTCATATTGAGGGGAAACTCGTCTACAATACAATATGTTGTAGAGTGTGTTATTGTGTTAATAACCGATTTTGATATTTTTTAATTTCGTATAAAAATTATTAAAATCTGTTATTATCATGTTTGATAAGTAAGTCTTGTTCTGTAAATAAGTTTTTTATATTAAATTTACCGCAGAGAGAAAAAAAATTAAAACGCCAATGCTGTTTTCGAATCAACTCTCTATATTTAGGTAACTTCTCTTTAATCCAAAAACCCATTGGCAAAGCAAACGAAACGTGAACAATAATTAACTTAATGGCAGGTTTCAATGACACATCAGTAATAATTTTGTGAAGAGCCGAATTAGCGAACTAGAAGGTTGTGTTGCCGGATCAATAAACAGCGAAGTAAATTTTGTTGAATTAGGCAAAAATGCTTTAGATTTAAACCGGTTTTGTCATGGAAATTTAAACATTTACTTCGCTGAGGTTTTTTAGCGTTTTCATGTTCCGTAAATTAATTTTTGGTGTTACTTTTACGTGTTTTGCAAATAGTTTGTGCACATAGATAACTAATCTATTATATGTTGGTTTTACAAGTCTATTTCTAAGCTACGAACTCTATATGAAAAAACAAGACAATCTGGGCACATTATTACAGAAGTTTGAAGTAAGATATGCCTACACAAAGGTCTTATATTCCTAAATTCAATGAATTTTACTACATTATTAATGTGTCTTGTTTATAATTACCACCGGCTCCCGATGATTATCTTATCAAAAGATTTAAAGATATTTTTCTTTCTATATTCCAATTAAAAGTAATATACAGTGTGTCTACTTAAATTCATTATCTAATTTCAGTTTGGGGATCAGCTTGCAATGAAACGTTAAAACCTTTAAAAAAGCTACAAAACAAAACAATAAAATGTATTCACAAACTTAGTTTTTTGGAACCGACAGTAAATTTATATAAACCTAGAGGATATCTTAATATTCAAAATTTATATAAAGTAAAAATATGTACTATTATACACTCCATAATGCTTAATGCAAAACAATCAAATATAACTTTTTCTAAAGTTGATATACTTCATAATCATAATACAAGGCAGAAGGATTTTTTACAAACTATTACTATTAAATCAAATTTTGGAAAAAAATCTATTTTGTATGATGGAATAATTATTTAGAACGAATTACCACTAGTAATTAAAAATCTAAAAAAATTAGATAGATTTAAAAGAAAAATAAAAAAGTTTCTTCTGGAAAAATAATAAAATCTATAAAAAATTTATTACTAGGTTACGCAGATTTTTTTTTTATTTATTTTTTTTTATTGTTATTATTATAAGTTTAGTATAATTATTGTGTATTCCCTGTAATGGATTCTGTATTCGTTGGGAATAATAATAATAAATAAATAAATAAATAAGTTGGAACCATATGGAAAACTTTTTTATTTTTAGTTTTACGAAAAAAAGTTATTCTTCATAAAAAGTTTTGCATGGTCTAAAACCTAAAATACAACCATCAGATATCAAAATTTTTCAGTCATATACAAGGTTTGTCAGAAATTATGAATTCTGCCCAACAGTAAAGTACCTTTATATGTGACAATATTGGTAATTGTTATAAAGGAAAGTTAATCAGAATTAAAAACTATGTTCTAATACCTATGCCATTACATCCATCTACCCTAAAAATAATTTTATCTTAGTTACACAAGGTACTTTTCTATTTTCAAATTAAATGATTATGTTATGCATCAGTGCCGTAGCTAGGTATAGGCAGAATAGGCCTTTGCCTAGCGGCGCTGATGGCAAGGGGTGGCAAAAGAGTCTATAAACTAATTAGGTCTTATTATAAGGGCGCCGAGATCCTGGCTTGCCTTCAGTCAAATTTAGCCTAGGTACCTACGGCACTGTTATGCATTCAATAATTATTTAAATGCGATGCCAAATTTTTATAAAACATATTACAAAACGGAAAGGTTATCATGTTTTTAATAAACAAAAAAGATAAATGTTCGGTATTGGGATTTACACAATTAAATTTAATATATAATTTTCTCGGAATAAATTTGAGAAAAATTTGTAAAAATAAAAAAATATATATTTTTTAGATGGATGTAATTGAATATTAGAATATAGTTTCAAATTCTGATAAATTTTCCTTTATTGACAATTACCGATATTGTCAAAAATAAAGGTACTTTACTGTTGGGCAAAATTCATATCTTCTGACAAACCTCGTATATGACTCAAAATTTTGATATGTGATGGTTGCAGAACTTTTTATGAAGAATAGCTTTTTTCGTAAAACTAATAATAAAAAAGTTGTCCATATGGTTCCAACTTAAGTAGACACACTGTATAACGTTGCTTAGGGGAATTCGTAAAGGTCACGACTATTACAAAATTCTCTATGTTTTGAAGGTTCGTCCATAAATTGATTAGAAATAAAGGGTAACTTACGCCAACATCTTGGTGGGAAGGTTATGAAGCTTAATGAAATATGTGGTCATACAGCTTAAAATTTTACTGTACTTCCATTTCTAAAATTTTATTGTCAGATTTTATCGAAAAATAGAAAAATTTTTGAGTAAATCGTACAAAATGCATGCCGAAAAATATAAAAATGGAAATTGAAAAAGTATCCAATATACGCTATATTAGGGCGTTTAGCAACCTGGAACTCCTGGAAATGTCACAGCATTTTTTTTGATCAGGGATCCACGAAATGTAGGGGAATCGATCCAAAATATCTGGAAATTTTGGTTTACTAAGTCAATTTTGGTAATCCGCGGACAATCTCAGCTAAAAATATTTATGTCGGTCACAGTTCATAATTCTTTTTTATTATTAACGGCCGCCGCCGCGCCGTGGGCGTAGTTCGGATGACGCTCCAAGCACATTGACATACTTTATCAGTGTCTGGCATAAAAAATGTTGTTCTACGACTACATATTTATAGCCACATTATTAACTTAATAACAAATACACAATAGCATCCATTTACTAGGACTTTTTATTTCCATCGATCTAACGATGGGGAAATGACCCAAAGCATACTTCAATGAGCTCATTTCGATACTACCTAAAAACATAAGCGGAGACGAAACAAAATCGCGGGCACGTTTATCAACGTTTGACGGATTCTGTGTTTTGAAGCATTGCTTTCAGTTTTCAATCGTAAGCTTTTACCTTTTAAAAAAAGAAAATATGCTTTGAAACACGTATTCGTAGAAAAAGTATAGTGTCCACTCGCACGGAGGTTAATTTCCCACTGAAATGAAATGAGTATCATTCACTGTTAATACCAGATAATAATAAAAACTACCCCACATTAATAGCAGTAGTAGTAAAATGCGACAAAAAAATCTATAGAAAATGCTTCTTCAATAAAAGAGTTAAAGACGGTAAATTTCTACATGCACGGCGTGTGCAAACTTTTTTGGTCCACCGTATAGATTATTCTAATGTATGTATATAACTACATATCATGTTGGGTTACTGTAATATTAAATATGACACAAGTTTTTTTCTGCATTTGGTGATCGTTTTTCTAAACGAGTATGTTATAATTTATATTACAAAATAAAACAAAAATAACTGAAATATGTCAAAATTATTTAAAAATCAAAAATGGTCTTTTGTAATCTATTTGTCATTTTAAAACTATACATATTCCAGTAGTAGTGCAAAAAAAAAGAAAACACATATCTTGTCCATAAGCGTAAACTAATTCTCTACTAACCTTAACCATCTCTTTTGTAGGAAAAATATTAAAATCTGCGTCAATTCGAGCACCATATTTTCTTCTAACCGTTTCATGTGCAACTTTAACTTGAAAATTTTCTGCTCTTCTTTTTAGTTCTCCAATTCTGTTTTGTTCATCTGTGAAATGTCGAAGCCACGCTTCTTGTCCATTTCCTGGTTTTACTTTGTAAATCGGAGGGAAAGTCGGTTTTGCCAATGACATAAGTATTTCCTAATAAGAAAAAGTTGGCATTGTTAATATTAATTTAAAGCACCAACATAATAAAAAAAGCGTAATATTCATCGATCTATTAGTTTAAATATCAAGTGAGACTGAACACTCAAGAAAATACAAGAACATAAATGAAAACTTAAATTAGCTGGTTTTGTAAATAGAAAACATAGAAACCTAATTTATTTTTAATGTTCAGAACATTTTCAGACTTCTGTAACTTGACTTGAACCTCGTCCAATACTTTCCACCGTATTCGTAAATATGGGCGAGTTTTTAAATTCGTCGATGTCTTAATCACATTTCCATCAAACCGTTTTTAAATTACGGACATAGAGCGCAAAACGTGGAAAATCGTAGTATTTGTGGTGTGTTCCGTTCGGAATCCAAGGTCAAAAAATAGAATACTCTAAGTTCAAGCCGGAATGAAGCCATTTATATAATAATCGGCGTAGTAGGTAATGTCGATATCATTGTGTTGAATTCATACTGAAAAGATCTATTAATTGGATGTTACGCCACTCTACTATTAATGAAAAATTAATATTTAAAAAAATAATTAAAGTCACTGAGTTTAAAACTACAAAAATAAAACAAATCCAAAATTTTTCTATGCGCTGTCAGTGACTTTAAATTATAAAAAATGATGCCTGACCCTAACCTATCACTAATGTAGTATACAGTATATTCTGCCTAAAAGCTAATCTAATAAAAACAAAAATTGGCGTCTCGAAACCTAATCTCTAGTCCCGTTATCCAAGAATCTAATAAATTTGAAAAAATGAAATAGGTAATTATAAAAACAATTAGATAAGGATATATAAAAATTCTGCTTGAACCACGATACACTTACAACGGTGACCGTTGTAGCGTAGGTTGGGTTTGATTGGGACCGTTGAACGGTCCCAATCAAACCCAACCTACGCTATGACGTCACTTCGAGGGAAAATCTTAAATTGACTAGGCGCTTGCACTCTTTGTAGATAAGTGCAGGTCAGTTTAGTGTCAGGTAGTGTGTTTCCTTTCGTAATTTGATTGTAATTACCACATCCTCCAACAGCACAGCAAGTAATGGTAAAGCAAATGAAATGTGACAATAATATTTTAATAAACGTCAACTCAACATACTACCTGTACTTATGAACAAGGAGTGTAAGCGCCTAGCCAATTTAAAAATTTCCCTCGAAGTGACGTCATAGCGTAGCATACCGTTGTAAGTCTATTGTGGTCTGAACTTTTCGGTATTTTTCAAAAATGTTTCTCCTGATAACAGTTTTTGCTCTTCACCAGAAGCTTGACATTAAATGAAATGAAAAGTCTTCAGTAATGCAGGAATATGAATTATATACCGTAGGACACAATATATTACCTATTTATTCAATAATAAATATTAATTTTTCCGAAGGGTTTTAGCGTCCGTAATAGTGCCAGGAGAAGAAAATGTTAGTGGCAACGCGGACAAAAAAGACAGTGAGTTATGCTCTTGCATTAAAGTACAGGAAGTCAAAAATCTAATGGACAACCCCGGGCCGAATAGACAGTAAGCTTTCACCCTTGTTGGGGATCATCAGAGTGAGGTCACCATCAGGCAGCTTCTCCCATAGTAAACTCGCATAGGTATTCAATACTTCCTCTTGACCAAAGACGGTACACAATAAGCGCGAACGCCATCTTAATTAATTTTTTCTTAACAATAGACCCAATCTTTTAAATCGGCGTTACTATAAATTAAGATATTTTTATTGAGATCTGGGGGCTGGCCTATAAATAAATATCTAAAGAATTAGAAGAAGGACATATTAGAAGAAAAACAGGAATGTTTCGATAAAATGAAATTAACTAAAAGTAGAATATTACTTTAAAGCCGTTTCATATCAACTTTTGATAAAAATACTTTAAAGAAATATAAAATCATTGCCGTCCGCATGTGTTGACGCAACAGTGATACTGTCACTGTAGCGACGACAACCATAATGTTTTCAGATAATAAGGTCTTATAATAGACCTAAATATAATAATTATAAGATAATAAAATAACTTAAAGGATACCAAAAACTATACTAAAAAGAAAACTTCGCTTTTAAAAAAATTCTGCAAAAAGAAAATTACTTTTCCACTTACTTACAACTTGACACTAATGAACAGATTTCTTTGACATTAGTCGAATTAAGGGCACTATACATTAAAAATAAAGATTAGTCTTCAATTCCATATTATAAAAAGTTTCAAGAGGGCACACAACCGCCATTGTGAACTACTAGGTTCATATTGTTAGCTCACATTTAATTCCTAACCGTCATTCTGACTACAACATATAAAATTTTCCACCTACCCCAAATTTAATGGCCATACCTAAAAAGTTGTTCCACAGGTAACGGTGACCTGTTCTATGAAAACACCTCCATACTTCAAGATTTTTTTTTATCAAAACTCACCTGTTTTAATGCTGCACCTTCTTTGTATAGATTTTCAATAACTTCATCTCGAGTATTTTTAAATGGAGGCAGCGGTGATAAACTATCAAGCTGCATTTTCATTTTTTCATTTTCAAGTTTAATCCTTTCATTGCGTTCTTGATGGAACAATTTACGAAGAGCCTCGATTTCTTGCAAAAGAAGTGGAGAGTCCTTAACCACTGCTGGTAAACTTGGTCCAACAGAACTCTGTAGAGAGGACAGCGTAGATCCTAAAGATAAGTATGTACTTCAATTATTGGAATAGCTATTTAAAGTCCGGTAAACCTTTTTTTACAGTACGAGTATTTACGAACGAAGTGACACAGGAGCCGTGTCTAGAATTGCTAAGCGAGTACTGTAACAACCTCTTAACGGATGTGTAACGTACAACATTTAATTGTTCCCGTGTTTTAACTTTTTTACTTTAATATTCTGTCTACAGAAAATATAGATGGCATTATTAAATTGCAAAGCCTGCTTTTATTGCATGGCAATGATAAATGTGTTTTGTTTAGGTTTATTTATTCAAATGTCATTTCGCCAAAATAGTTCGGCAAGTGACCTAGGAATCTTTTACCGGCTCTGATACTGTAATAGATTGCATTTAATGACGTAAACATAGACATGGATCTACCCCCCTTATGGAATAAAGTTAATGTACCACTCGTGAAACAAAATGTTAAAATATTTTATAAAAATCTTGTTTCTGAAAAACATGGAACACAAATTTAAAATTTGTAACCATCTGATTGCTAGGTAAAAGTTTGCCTTCTGTTAAACTGAGTAGTTTTATGTAAACGATAACACTTTGTAATAAAAAAATACTTTCAAAGACATTATAACATAAATCATAATACATAAAAGTATTTTCATCTAATAGATAGAAAAGCACAAATATATTCCGTCTAATGACAAATGACAAACCTAGTGTAGATTAAAAAGAGTTTATTAAAAAATCTGTGTATATACGTCGTCGGCCAACGGGGACAACTAGAAAATTGGCAATGACGGCTAACCTTTTTTGTTATTATAATATAAACAATACAGACAGCAAGGTGAGAATATATAAAGTCATATTAAGACCAGTTATAACATATGGTTTGGAAACTAGGGCAGACACATCCAGGACAGTTCAGAGAATAAGACTACGAAAATGAACACCCTAGGAATGATCCATTTAAAAATATTAACGCATCAAGTAAGAAACGGGAAAAAACTGCACGTGAACAGAACATGGACTAAAAGACGTAGAAAAAAATTAAACAAACATATAGACAGGATGGGGAAAGAACGCTTAGTAAAGAAAGCAAGAGACAATAAGCCAGTAGACCAAAGAACAGTAGATCCATTCAAACGTTGAGAGGAATGTTGAACATCTATGTGTGGGGAACAGGAAGGCTCACTCAAAATAATCAGATTTAAGCCTACCTAATAAATGAAGAATAAATATTTGAGTTTGGTTTTATGACCTCTTATTAAAAAATCCGAACCGGGTACAGTATTCAAATAAAATAAATGGATTATCTCACTAGTAAATAATTTTAAACTGAACGCCAATTTTTGATTTTTCTTTGGATGAGGTATAGATCGAAAATAAACGAATTACCCTGTACATATTTATATTAAATTACCTGAAAAACTTTTAGTTAATGAAGCTTCCAACTGTGCTTTCTTAGTTAACAACTTCATTTTTTCCTTCATTTCTCCTTTTTCATTTTCCAGAGAATCAATATCTGTCTGAAGATGGTCTAAGGTCTCCTCAAATTCCTTTTCCTTCTTTTTATAATTATTATGAGCTTCCTCCAATTTTCTTTGAAGTTTTTCAATAGTAAGCTCATAATCCTTATTAACATTTCCAAGCTTTTTCTCTGCCAATTCTTTTCGTATAGTCATTTCTGAGAGCTGTTCTTGCTTTTCTTTTAGTAATTTCTTAAGTTCTTTGATATCAGAATCTTTGTTTTCCAATTTGCTTGTCAGTGTTTTGGTTTGCTCTAGATCTTTTTTAACCATGTCTGCTCTTATTTGAATTGGTGGCGATATCTAAAAACGATATTTTAAAAAATGTAAAGTTAATAACATATGAATACGGTACACTTTAAATAGGTTCTACCAGCATCTCTAAATATTTTCTGTTTAAACTTATTGTATCTGAAAAATAAGCTATTAAATGAAAACCTGCATTCTAAAAATTATAAAGGCGAAAGAAATTACAAAGATATAAATAAAGATCGTAGCATTTTTGACTAAATCGGGTGTAGTTAGCGAGCTAGCCAGACTTGTTTTTGTGCGCTCAAGTGTTTTTAAACTGCTTTAAGATTCGTCTGCAAGTTTTAATATTCAAGGACTGTTGAAAAATATATATATATATATATATATATATATATATATATATATATATATATATATATATATATATATATATATATATATATATATATACAGTGTCACACATAAAGTCCGCATCATATGGGAAATTTTTTTCCTTACAGGTTAAAGGAAATTCTGATTTTACTATTAGTTTTTGCTTTAAAAATGACGCCCAATGGCATGCACATGAGCAGTCACGTGACTTTGTTTAACTGTCAAATTTGACATTTTTTTCAAAAAATGTCCAAAAAGGCGGTTATTTCTTAAAATTTCGAAAAATGTTAAAGGAAAAAGTTGTTTGTTTTTTTAATTTTCTACCCTTGTACCAATTTTCAACTTTCTAGTACAAATTTCATTTTTTTCCAATTTTTTTTAAACTCGACATTTCTGGGTTTTTTAAATTTTACCAAACCAGTACAAAAATATTCCTTTATACCAAACTTATCTTTTTAATGTATTTTTATCACCAATTGTTGTTCTAAATACTGTTTTTTATTATAAAAATAGGAAACGCCAGCAAAAGCTATGTCAAAGTTGATGCAAAGTTGACATAATTTGTACAAATAACTGAACATTTGACTTTATTTCGGGTTTTTACTAAGATGTTAGATGCATAAAACCGAATTAAAAAACAATTCCAACGAAAAATCTTTAATTTACCTTTTACTGCACTTTTTTAAAAATAAAACCTTGTCTTAATAATAACGAATAATTACAACGCAAAAGGAACTAAGAGCAGGCCCACTCTAACCATTGGACCAATAGAGGCTGCAGCCCTAGGGCGCCGGACGCCCTGCGCCCTAGGGCTGCAGCCCCTATTGGTCCAATGGTTAGAGTGGGCCTGCTCTTAGTTCCTTTTGCGTTGTAATTATTCGTTATTATTAAGACAAGGTTTTATTGTTTAAAAAGTGCAGTAAAAGGTAAATTAAAGATTTTTCGTTGGAATTGTTTTTTAATTCGGTTTTATGCATCTAACATCTTAGTAAAAAACCGAAATAAAGTCAAATGTTCAGTTATTTGTACAAATTATGTCAATTTTGCATCAACTTTGACATAGTTTTTGCTGGCGTTTCCTATTTTTATAATAAAAAACAGTATTTAGAACAACAATTGGTGATAAAAATACATTAAAAAGATAAGTTTGGTATAAAGGAATATTTTTGTACAGGTTTGGTAAAATTTGAAAAACCCAGAAATGTCGAGTTTAAAAAAAATTGGAAAAAAATGAAATTTGTACTAGAAAGTTGAAAATTGGTACATCGGTAGAAAATTAAAAAACAAACAACTTTTTCCTTTAACATTTTTCGAAATTTTAAGAAATAACCGCCTTTTTGGACATTTTTTGAAAAAAATGTCAAATTTGACAGTTAAACAAAGTCACGTGACTGCTCTTGTGCATGCCATTGGGCGTCATTTTTAAAGCAAAAACTAATAGTAAAATCAGAATTTCCTTTAAGCTCTAAGGAAAAAAAATTCCCATATGATGCGGACTTTATGTGTGACACTGTATATACACATTACATTGCAGTTTTTAATAAATGAACCCCTAATGGGGGTGAAATGGGGGTTCAAAGTTTCTAATGGAGTAAAATTGTTATATCGCAGACGAAGTCGCGGGCGAAAGCTAGTAGATCATGTAAGTTTGCAGGATTCCGGGTATTCATCGATAATCATATGGTTGATCTTGATTACAAGCGAGAAAACTACTGGCTATCGCTAGTGACATTTCAATTTTATCTCTACTAATTTTCAAACGTTCATAAAAGCAGTTTTACAACGGAAAAAAATTGTTTTGTCCTCAACCTCAAACCAGACTAGTACAGCTGATAGCTCCTGTAGGGATTACAATCCCGTTACCCGGGAATCGGAGATTGTCCTTATGTTGGCCCATACTTGCCAATCCCGGGAAATAAAAATGTCATCAACGAATCAAGAAAAACATCATGATTCCCAAAATTATCAATAAAATAAATGTATTGTTGAGTAAAGATAGTCAAAAATTGGCCGACTTGTGATGTATGATGTTTTGTTCTCCGGTGGAGCACCGAATCCCGATTCCTAATACGAGTGTTAGTTGATTTATTGATCATTGGTGACAAGATGGTGCTCCCAGGTTTTTTAATTTATTATTATTACGGACTTCGACTTCGCAGAAGTTTTATAGACTTTTTAGCTTTAGTTTATGTTCGTGTATTTTAAAATTAAAGTTTATTTTCTATTACTTTCGAATTTAATACCCTGGTTAATTTTAACACGTTACGCCTGTGAAAGGTCTCGATCTTTCCAGAATATTCGATTCCAATATTTTCTGCATGGAACGCCTATGATAGAAAGTTGAGAATTTATAAGTCTCCTATTTTCTTCTTTTAATGCGTTTTATATCCTTCCGTCTGTGTTTTGTAACAAGGGGCTATCCAACAAAAGCAGGAGCGCTAAAATATACAATTTGATTGATATTACGTTTTATAACTTTTTAGAGGCTAATGGTGCAGAGTTTAAACCTTGTATGTATAATGGGATACATTATGTGTTAGTACTAGTAGGAAAATATATTCAAGCACACAATTTTAAAAAAAATCGGTTGGCTCAAGAAATATTTTTATTGTCGCATAAAGGGTCCAATTTGTGAATACGCCACTGCTTTTTGGGCAACCGTTATTTTTAGAATACTCTTTAACTTTTACCCAAATGGTACGTTACATGGTTAATGGTATGTTACAAAATTCGAGAAAAAAAATTTAATTTCAAATGGTCTAAATTTAAATGGTAGATGGGCCATTTTTTTCAATCCTTTTAGTCTAAAGAAATGTGAGATTTCTGCAGATAGCTCCCTATAATTTTCTGAGAAGGACAAATCCGGCAGATGCCCCCTTTTTATATCCTATAGAATTTATAGTAATATTCATGGCGAAGATAGCACTATTTAGGAGAAAATGATAGATGGTCCCTTCTTACAAAACATAGACGCTTCTATAATGTGTCAGAATTATCCACCATCAGAAAGTGTATATGAAGGATCCAGGCGGCTTTTGCTGTTGATTTTCTCTCCGGCGGTAGAAGCGTGTTGTTTATTTGTCGGTAAAGAGGTTATTACTACCAGTAAATAAAGGTTAAAAAGCCGAAAGTGTGTTCTGTATTTCGGTAGTCCGGAGCATTATTATAAATAAAAATACATGGTTTCTAGAAGTGTTAATGCAAGCTGGAGGGCAATCCAGAGATAACGAGTACTCGTCTAGACGTATACGTTTATTTCCGAAGTGAGGATCGGGTATATTCGGGACGTTTTTTGGATACGCTTTGCATTCCCCATGTGATTGATTGAACCAAGATGGCGGCCTTTTTGCCTTTAAGTTTTACAGAGGGGCGTTTTACTGCTGTTAGGCATACAATGTCATAAATAATAACAGTTTCGTGATGCATTGTACAAAACAGCCTAAAGTCAATAAATCTATAACGGGAACGCGCTTTTCTGATACTGTTCAAACCAATAATACCGTTCAAAGAAGACAGCAGGCTTTGATGATTGGAGACGAGAACGTTCGTGGTTTTTCGAATTTGATTAATAGCTGCACGGCAAACAGTTTTGACGTGAACTGTTAGTGGCAGAGAAGAATCAGGTCTGAAGTTTCCATTAAATTTTGTATGCAGGGGGGTTTTGCCAAGGAAGACAACGTTATCATTTTGTGGGGCACGGAGAATGCAGTTAGGGGTCGTTCCATAGGAAATGACGAAGTTTCTTATCTTTTGGATACGTGTAAAAACACAAAATTAATTCTTATTGACAGTGGCGGCTGGTGCCCTATGTACCAAGGAGGACGCAAAAAAATAGATGTATTTTTTATTTAGATTTTTTGTTACAGTTTCACCGTGCTTACGAATTTTATCCGCATGTTCTACTTATAAATGTAGCAATACTAGCCTTTCCTAAAAGCCGAAAGCTGACAAGATTGTTTCGATGTTTGGCACTATTTTCATTTGTGTATTTTTATAGAAAGGTGCTTTAAATCGTTCTTTTTTGACCAATTATCACCACCTCCAAAAAGCAGACATACAAAACAGAAAAACGAGTTTTCTTTCTCGCAACCATAAATCCAAATAGTTTTGCCGTAAATATTTTTGTCAAACTTACGCTTAAAAGCATTTTTGTATTGTCGCTGCTCTTGCACTATATTCAATTCTGGAGTTGGACAGCCACCATGTTTTACTTCAAGTTTTTCATTTAAACTCAAACGGCTAAATATAAGTTTTTTGATTTCACTCACTTTCATCATGTACACTTTTCCAGTCTAATGTATAATAAAGCTAATAAGAAGTTGTCTAACAAACTATAGATTTCTAAAAAAGCCGCGAAACCTGAACAAAACGAAACGAAAAAATAAACAGCACACACGGACCGGACGTGGACGGACTAAACGGAACCCAAAGCGTGTTGTAAATTTTGCATACTACCGCCTGACCTTTCACTGCTTCTTGGTGGCGACCGCCCGCCGTAAGCTTTAGGACCGATCTTGCGGCGGAGTATCTGGACCCATTTCAACGTTGACCGTTAAGTGATGAAAATTAGTACGGGCGCCGGCACCATGCTTTAAAACGTGACTTCTTAGACTTGATTTTCGGTATTTTTAAAAAATGTATTTCGTAAATCTAGGTTATTGTTATAATAAATTTTATTTCTTTGACCTTTAGAATTTGGCAGGGAGGGTGGCGCCCCAGAGCCCCCCTCACGATCCGCCACTGCAATGGACCTCCTCTTTACTTTAATAGATCAGTTTTAAATCGAAATATTTGAAAGCCTAATGCCACCGTAATTTACACCTTGGAAGAGCGTACTGAAAGGGTTTATTTTTGCCCCTGGTATATCTTACAACCAGTGGACTACTAACTTGCTTAACCATCTTTGTTGATGAACGCGTCAATTAACATCAAAGATAGGACTACTTCCGTAAACAAACTCGGTCAATGACAATACCTCTTCAGCGAACCTCCGACGCACCAAACATAAATTTTCCGTCATCGTCGAACCCAGAAACTAGAAAATGTTAATATACATATCAGCATCTACAACCAAAATGTTAGAGGTCTGAGGATAAAAAGTGACGAACTATCAAGAAGTACTCAGTCCTGTAATTATGATATTATAATCTTGACTGAAACCTGGTTGAACGAGAGCTTCCTTGACCCCCGAGTTATTTGACGACCGTTTTACGGTTTATCGTCGAGATAGAAGCTCTTGGGAGTCGGTGAGGCGGAGGTGTCTTAATTGCCACAATGAGTCCAACGCACGCATCCCTCGTCCATATTACCGTCATGGACTCGTTCGAGAATGTATTGGTTCAGATCCGCTTTGCTGAAGAAAGGTAGGTTGTGGGGCGTATTTATTTCTCTCCTAGTTCGTCTCTGGAAACCTACCAATCTTTCTGTAATACATGTGAATCCTTAAAGAACAAGTACAATAGTTATAAGTTCAACATATGTGGTGATTTTAACTTATCCGATATTGTGTGGCATGCTGACGACATTTTAATTCCCACAGCTCCATATATCCTCTGCAGAGGTCCTGCTCGATTCATGGATTTCCTGGAGCTGGAATACGTAAACTCTATGCGGAACACTGGGACGGATTTTGGATTTAATATTTGTTGATGAGTTCAGCGCGCTTTCTGTATCACCATGCAATCCACTTCTTCGTATTGACCCCTACGGCCCAGCGATCGAGCTATTTATTGACCTTAGACATGTTCCCGTCCTCAAAAATACGAATGAATGCACTTTTTACCAGTTTCACAGTAAATTTCACAGAACTAAACAGATTTTATGACCAAGTCGAGTGGCCTTTGTATCAACAATTGCAGACGTTGGTGCAGTGGTTCAGAATTTTTACGATGTTCTTTTCGAGGGCATCGATCATATTGCGCCTTAAAAAACTATAAAAGGTCAGAAATATCCAAACTTATTGCTCCAAAAACAGGTTCAATAAGAACTATAAAAAAAATCCGGCAATCGTTGTGATTATCACAGTTATCCCAACATTCGTCGCGAGGTTAAGTTTCAGACTGATCGGTGCTACTTAATGTATGTGAGTAATACCGAACATTTTATTCCTGAGAATGTAAAATAGCTTTGGTCATTTGTTAAAAACTTAAAGGGTACAACGAACTTACCAGGTACAATGCAATATAATGTCCAAGATCTTATAAATCCCATTGATATTACAAACGCTTTTGCATCACATTTTCAGTCCTGTTACTCGGTTCATACCAACCTTAATTTAGCGACTGTGCCTCCTATCTATTTTGCACCAGTGTTGTCTTCTCACAACTCCACCAAGGGTGAACTGAGTGGATGGATGATAAAACTGGATCTCTCCAAAAATGCTGGTCCGGATGGCGTTCCACCTGTCTTATTGAAGAATTGCTGAACATCACTTGCCAGCCCCCTGAGAATTCTTTTCTAGCTATCTTTAAAGTGTTTTTTTTTTCAACAATGGGGAAGTACTCTAACCTTGTTGTAAATCTGGTGATAGGACAAATATTGCCAACCACCTTGGTATATCTGTTCTCTGTGCCATTCCACAGCTCTTTGAATCTATAATCTCAGATGAAATATTCGACTCCCATAAGAACTACATCATGGCTGAACAACATGGATTTTTCAGGGGACGCTCAACTGCAACTAACATAGCTATCAGAACTTTCTGAATCGGTAGAATCAGGAGAGCACTGAGAGCCGGTGGACTGTATCTATATCGACTTATCAAAGGCTTTTGACAGCGTGTGTTATCATTTGTTGCTGAAGAAGCTTTCTGAGATTGGAGTTTTGAGGCGCTATCTGGGGTGGATTGAATCATACTTAAGTGGCCGTCGACAGCGCGTGATTGTTTGCGGTTCTGGCCTCTCGTGAAAAATTTGTTATATCGGGCGTGCGTCAGGGTTCACACATGGGCCCTGTGCTCTTTTTATTGTTTATTAATGACGTAAGGTCATGTTCTAAAACATCAACAGCCAGATTCTCCAACGCTAGTCCGGTCTAATTTGACAACCAAAAGTTTTAAACTGACAAGTGTAAGAATAAGACAACTAAGTTTTATACTATGAACTTATTTCTGAGCTTTTTCGTAAATGTATCAAGAAAATTACAATTTTAGTACATACTTTCAACAATAACAGAACTAAATTCATTACAGCAACTCGTTCCAAGATAAAAATCATTTGGAAACCAAGTAAATCGCTGAAATATCACAATAATTCATAAGTTTTTAATGACGACTTATTAACAATGACAGGACAAAAATCCTGTCAAAACATAACTGATCAACTATAAGATCTTAATTTAAACCAGTACTAAATATTAAACTTTCTTAATGAATCTAAACGCAAACGTTCTTTTACATGCGGACGATATAAAGTTTTACAATCTTGTGAATTCCGAATCGAATGGTCTGCAACTAGACCTTAACAGATTTGTTGACTGGTGTAATTTGAACCATTTGAAGATTAATATTTCTAAATGGAGAGCCGTCAGCTTCTATAGGTGTTTAAGCCCTGTTAGTGTGGTATATATCATGGGTGACGGTAATATTGAAAATGTAACATCTATTAGTGACCTGGGTGTGATATTTGATGGAGAATTAATCTTTAACTTGCACATAGATAGTATTATATTAAGTATCCAGGATGTTCCGGTTTTTTGAAATATCAAAACATACTCACGGTACAAAAGCACTAATCTGTGTTCGGTGGTTTGGTCCCCTCGATATGCCTGTCATCGTGCCGGATTAAAAAAAGTGCAAAATAAATTTATCAAGTATTTATTATTCAAGTTGCATTTTCCATATTGGAATATAACATATTAAAGTCGATTGTTACTTTGTGGTATGAGTCTTGAATATCGTCGTAAATTCGCGCTTTTACTCTTCTTATATAAACCGAGCAATGCCTCACTGACAGCGAACACCTGTCAAGTTCCATTTTACTCTTAGTGTCTATAAGGCGTACGAGATATTCCCAATTTTTTGAATATACCCATAAAACTAACTACGGTCAAAACGCCTTCGTAGATCGCATAATCCATTATTAAACTCGTTTTTTTCTGATGTTGACATTTTTGTATTGATGTTTCAACTCTAAAAATGCCACCTTATAATATGCTATAGTTTTATGCTAGTATTTCATTCATCATGTTTGTAATCTATTTTACTTTATATGCTTTTTATATGTATATATTTTTTGTTAAATGTAAATAATTAATTAATACATAATTAATGTTAACTATCCTACCTGTGCTGCGCACTGTTAATTTTTTTAAATTTTTGTTTTAGCTATTAAGCACAACGGCTTTTGTTTTAACGTACTATTTAGAATCAGCATTCTGTAATCTACAGGGTGTCCAGTTTTCGACACTTTTGCAGGGTACCTCGGTTATCTTTAAAGATAGAAAGTTGCGGTTTTCGCAACACTGTGCTACTTTTTCGTGAAACGTATGACGCTACAAACAGAATTTTTATAGCCCCCTTCGTTTCGGAGATACAGGGCGATTTTGAAAATGTGTCATTTTCAAGCACCCCTCGTATCTCAGTTGCATTTTAATTTATCGGTAAGGTAAAAACTGATTATGTAGTTTTTTGCGTATAATCCAGTGGCGTAGTCAATATTTTTTCTAGAAGAAACAAATTTGAAGATAAAAACCCAAGTTGCATTTTTTAAATGGGACACCCTGTATATTTTGTTTTCATTCGATTGCTTTTTCATAGGATTTTCAAAAATATATAATTATTGCTAATATTTCATAGTAGGCCATGATATAATGATTTGAAACAAATGAATATAATAGTATCCTTTCATGACTAAGTACTAGTCAGACCGCTTGTCAAAATTTGCAAGAGATCATTTAAAAAATGTATTGTTCTCAAAACCCCTACTTGTTATTTATTACTGTGCTTTTCGTTTAAAAAAATGACTGAAATAAGAGTTTATCAGAACTTTGAAAAGTATGATAATTATGTTAGTTTGCTATATTCAATCGAATGAAAGTTCGCATGATGCCGCCGAACTATATTTTAACAGGTGGTACGATTTTATATCCATTATAAATTTATCTTTGGCTTTATTTCTATATTCATTCTAGATATCCAGACAGAAGGCAACCTTTTCCCGATATATTTTCTATAATTAAAAAAATAAATTAGTTAATTATGGTGCGTTTATGCAGTGGCGGCTGGTCCTAAAGGGCACAAGCGCACGTGCCCACTCTAGATTTTCGGCAAATAAAAAATCTTTTATGAAAAGTCAAAAAGAAATAATACAAAGCCGCGCCTCAATACCTCTTTCCTTGCATGTCACACCACGGCGAACGCGACCGCCGGCGATCAAAACATCTCCGGGGACACAGCAGATTTGTCCCAATTTCATCATCAATTTTGGTGGCGACGCCCGTCAAAGCATTGGAGAAATCGCGCGCTTCGGCATCTCGATGGGCACAATATTTCGTGTCTCCTAGCACTTGTTTATTGTTTGGATTTCGCGCGGCGTTGTCCTTGGCGCGGCGGGCGGAAGAGATTATTGCACAATTTTGTTTAGTTTTCTTGATATATTTATTAACACGTGAATGCCTAATAATCTTTTTTGTGATCAGTTGAGGGATATTTTTTTATTTAAATAGTTTATTCATTATTAGTAGTGCATTAGTGCGTCGTATTTAGTAATTCTAGTACTGTGTATTTTGTTTTGTTCTTACTTTTGGGTTTTCCCGATCCGCCTTTTCCAAAAAATGGAATCAGAAATAAACTCAGTGCAATATTTATTACACAACACTGTCTTACAATTTTTTAAGTAGTTATTATTTATTGATTTGTATTTGTGCCCCCCCCCCCCCCAAATAAAAAAGTCACGAGCCGCCACTGCGTTTATGCAGTCAAGACCAAAATCCTATAATAAGGAAAATCGACGAGGTTAACGTTTTAGGCTGTGTAGAAACAATTCCTTCTACTTTGTGTAGGGCTATTGAGAAAGAAGTTGGAGTGAACAAGGCTCGAGCACAAACTATATTACACAAATATAAATTTAGACCATATAAAGTCAAAATCGTTCAGCATTTACATCCTGGGGATTCTGAACGTCGCACAGTGGACCATTTAACTAATTTAGACGCAAATAATTATGAAACCTGGTATAACCATTCAAATCAATTAAATTGCGCATAATTATGGTCTAATCAGGTATATTTAGGGTTATGTGCACTAAAAACATTATATTTTTGGATACGTCATCAAACGTATCCATAGTTACGTGCATAATGCGTAATGGCCATTATGTGGGTTAGACAGTGTGCAACAATGGTATTTTTGGAGAGAAGACCGACAGTCATTTATGTGTAAGAATAACGGGATAAGTTTACGTAAAGAACGCAATTCTAATAATTATGACAACTATACAGTGCGCGTCTAAAGTATACCTGCCAGCCCCCCACCCTGTTATATCTTGAACAATTCAATATAAATAATTAAAACTCGGTATACATCAAAGGTTGTATAAATCTTATCTTTTTTGATGCAAATTGGATCGTTGTCAAAGTCAACATGGAGTCGGGGCGCCATTTTTGCTTTTCTTTAAACGGAACACTCTGTATATTAAAATATTTTTGAATTCTATCCATAATTCTTAACATGTTTTGTAATAAACGCTATATGTCTAAACTCAATGGTTTGATAAATACCTATAAATACCCATAAAAACCTATTCCCTACAATGACAAAAAAAAAAACTATTGCGCGAAATCAACCAACTTCGGTTTCTAAAAGTAGATACCTCTACTTATTTTTTAGGCTATAAATGATTAAGTCCAAAAGATACTTTCATTTTTAGATTGGCTTAAGTATTTTCACAATTTATAATTAAAACAAAAAAGCAAAAGCTAATTCTATTTTTTGTGCTGAACGAAATATTAACATTACATCTACTATATAATATATTTACTTAGTACATACCTTCTTCTTCTTTAGCCATTTTTGTAATTCCGTTGTTATATTTTTAAGAAATAAACATATGCGCCCGGTGCGCGGCGCGGTGCACTTGACCTAATGCGAAGGTATTAACAAATGTATAATAGGGGGTAGGCGATTAGTAAATGTATTTTTGGGGTCAATGGTTATTTGTTATCAGTTAGAAATAGAAGAATTACTAAAATATTAACTTAACTTTTTTGCGTCTAATGTACCCAAATGATCCACTGTGCGTCGTTTCATTTTTTGCAATTGGTTTTTGCAGCAAACTCAAGCCAATGTGCATTTTGGAAGATGCATTGTGGAAGATTTGTGATATGGTCCGATAAGGCGTATTTCACAAGCTCTAGCATTTTCAATAGACACAATACCAGACATTGGTATCAAGAATATCATCATCTTTACTTTGAGCGGGAGCAGCAGGGAAGATTCGGTTTTAGCTAGAGATGTGAGGAGAGAATATTCTCAAAAAAATATTCTCTTAGAGAATATTCTATTGGTAAGTTTATAAAATTGACCGATCGCGCCGCACGTCAGGTCGCCGACTACTAGCCCGGAGCCAGGGAATCCCAGACAGAAACGGGTTTTATACTAATAAAGTAATAAACGTTTGGTAAACGAATTATTGAGCTGTTTTTTTATGCCGGCTCCACACGTCGGGTCATAATTTGGCAGAGACAAATACCGAATCATTTGTCGAAACATTTGTCTATAACAGGGGTGGCCAAACTTTTGACCTGTGAGGTCTACTTGTGTTCAAAAATGTTTCTTGCGGTCGACAAGGTAGAGTTTACATTTACAAGAGAGAAATAAAACATTTGTGTAATAAGTTTGTATTTATTTTTTAAACGTTAAATACCAAATTCGCATGTTTTCATTCCGCTTTACGTTTTTGGGTAGATGTTTGGCACTGCATATTTTCCACAAGTTGGGGAGTGTAAGAAGTAACTGCGATGCGCAAACAGGAAGTTAAGTGAGCGTCTATTAAGCGGGAACGATGTTTGGTTTTTATTGCATTCATAGTAGAAAATGTTGATTCGCAAAGATAGGTAGAACCAAAAAACGAAGTGAAATATAAAGCAACCTTTCTTAGGCATGGGAACTTTTCTTTGCAAATCAGTTTCCAAAAATCAGTACTACCAAATGCTCTACCTTTTAAAAATATGTCGCATCTCATTTTAATTATTTCTTCTTCGACCACAACAGAATCATTATCGGTTAACTTGCCGATTTTATTGGTCAAGCTCTCAATGTCAATACTTTCATTAAAAGGGAATACCATGAAACTTAGCACTTCTTCGAGGGCGGCAAAATCCGCAAACCGTCTTTCGAACTCCAGGTGCAAATTCTCCAGCTGTTCAGCAAAAGTTTGAAAGTCCCGATATGAGTTCGCGTATGTTCTTCTTCCATGTTTTTATAATTTTTTAGTTCACCTCGTTTTAATTGAGATGCATGCACTTGAATTTGACTTTTAAATGTGTTAATTAAAGTTGTCATATCAACGACGGTTCTGTCTTTACCTTGAAGATTCAGGTTCAAATCATTAAGTTTTTCCGTTATGTCACAAAGAAAGGCCAGCTTCATAAGCCATTTTTCATCTTCAAGCTCAGGTCCATTTTCTCCTTTCGACTGTAGGAATGTTTTGATTTCTGGCAGTAATTGGCGAAATCTCTTCAAAAAGGCACCACGGCTAAGCCACCTAACATCAGTGTGTAGCAAAAGATCTGAGTGTTCGGCTTCAGTCTCTTCAAGGAGAGCTCGAAATTGACGCCTTTGCAAACTTCTGGCTCGAATAGAATTAACTATTTTAAAGTCAATTTTCATAATAACATCCGATTCGAGAATTTTAGAGCACAAAACTTGCTGGTGTATGATGCAGTGATAGTTGGTAAAACTTGGAATGTTGTCATCAGTTTTACACAATGAAATAAAACGAACTCTTTGTCCCAGCATAGCCGGTGCTCCATCTGTCGTGATAGCAACTAGTTTGTGAATCGGAAATTCAGTTTTTTCTACAAAACTCTTAAAAGATCTGTAGATATCTTCACCTCTGGTTTGCCCCTTCAATGGAATCATCGTCAAGAACTCTTCTTTTGTCGTCATATCTTCAAAAACTAGACGCACGAAAATACACAATTCAGCAATGTCGGTCACATCGGTGGATTCATCAAACTGTAGTGACAAGAAACTACATTTCTGCAGGTCTTCATTAAGTAAGTGCTCTAAATTTTCATTTAAGGCTTCACTGCATCGCATCACAGTGTTTCGTGACAGTGAAATGTCATTTATTGCTGAAATAATTTCTTTTTTGTTTTTAAAGTCATTAAAAATTGCTTCTCCGGCTCTCTGCATGGCTTCCTTGATTATTTCTCCATCTTCGAAAGGTTTCTTTCGTTTTATTAATATTTCTGTAACACCAAATGACGCCAGTGTTGCAGCTTTTGATTTCGAGTCTGGTTTCGTAAAAAAAGATTGTTGTGTACTTAAGTTGCTTTTTAATTCACGTACTTTTATCTTTCGGTTTTCACTGCCAAATGGAAAATCGGCGGCATATTTGGTATGTGTAGTTTTAAAATGCCTTTCAACGTTGGCTCTTTTCGGTAATGCTACACTTGAGTTGCATATTCGGCACACACATTTGTCCTTGATCATAACAAAAAAAAAATCCTCTTCCCACTCACTGTGATAATGGTAAGTCTTACTTTTTTTTGCACTGGAACTAGATAGCCCACTCATTTTGATAAAATAAATAAAAGTTACAAAGCCTCAACGTCTCTACGTTACTTTTTACTATCGCCACGCAACAGATTAATTGCAATCCGTTCGCACTTAAGTTGTAACTAGTACTGGCTAGCGAAGAGCGAGCCGCCTTTGCTTTCTGTCGCAACGCCTACCATTGCGTTGCGGCAGAAGCGCTGCGACCGAACTTTGGCGCGAATAAATTTTAAAATTTAAAATACTGTTATTTTTTATATTTTTCTTATTTAACTCTCGCGGGCTACCTAAATCGCCTTCGCGGTCGACCTCTTGGCCACCCCTGGTCTATAAATATGCTATCCACACGTTGACTGCTCCAGGTGTCTTTAATTATTTATTAGAAGTGAATGTTGCAATTAACAAAAAACCTAAACCAAACAGAAGATAGTGGGTGACATCGATACCTCACTCTCCATTGTATTGGAAATTCAGATCCAAGCGTCATTAGGGCTTCATTGCCGACCACACCCATTTATTGCCAACTTAATTTTATTTTAGTATAATTTTTTGCTTTATATTTCACTTGTATGAATATTTTCACAATATTAACCGTATATTCTATGGGTAGATTTATATTCTATGGGATTTTTTGAACGTCTTAATAAAAGTTTCAAGATATTTTATGATTTATTTTAGGAAAACAATATTTAAAAAGAATATTTAGGTCCAAGTGACAGAAAAAATACACCATAAATCTCTTAAAATATTAAGCTTTCGAATGAAATCATTATACACGTTTCCCTCTAGAAAAAATTGACTACCCAATAACCGATAAGTTAAAATGCAACTGAGATACGAGGGGTGCTTGAAAATTACACATTTTTAAAATCGCCCTGTATCTCAGAAACGAAGGGGGCTATGAAAATTATGTTTGTAGCCTCATACGTTTCGCGTATTGCGAAAACCGCAGCTATCTATCTTTAAAGATAACCAAGATACCCTGCAACAAGTGTCGAAAATTTGACACCCTGTACATATAAATAAAATAAAAAATAAATAAATAAACTATGTGAAACATATTGTTCCACTGTATATTGTCGAATGTTTTTGTAGTCTACAAAAACAATGCGTGTTGGATTTCCAATTTAAAATCTTTCTTCTATTAATAAGTCTCACCTCGCGTGTTTCTTTATTACCCCTACACCCATATTGGTCGCCTCCTAACCTTACTTTTATCTTGGATTCAATTCTTCTGTGCGTAATTTTTGCCAGAACTTTGAAAACATGTGGAAATAGGCATATCGTACGATTATACTACACAAAAAATGACAGGCTGACCGATAATTTAGTTCACACCCGGAATATAACCATTAAGGGAATTTTGATTTTTTACCTTGTCTTTATCTGATATAAATTGCAGTTCGTTGTCCTGCATGAACTTAACCATATCTGTTATCTGTGTTGAGAGCAATGTAAGAGAATTTTTTATGCTCTGAACTGGTCCAAGATCATCCTGCTCATAAATTCGATCACTCGCAGTCATGGCGATTTCTTTAAGTTTTTCTTCAGATATCCCTTTTTCATTCTCTAAAACAGTTAAAATAGTCACACATACATTACATTTATATATTAATGGAAATCACATTTCCAACAATATAAAAAATAGCAGATATTAAAAAAACAACTATATGAATGACAGTCTAAATTCATATAACAAAAACTATAAAATATTAACTTTAACATGACTTAAGAACACAAAGTAGTAACCAGAAGAACTAATTCTAAATTTATAGCTTTACACACTCCATTATTACTTATGCGAGTGGGATGAAAAGTTTCTGGTCTAACAAAGAAAACAGCAAAATATCGGTTAAAAAATATTTTTATTTTTTTAATAATCTTCGTGTAGCTCAATATATTTATTCCAGCATGTTCAAGGGCCTTTATACCATCATTATAAGCTGATTTGTTAAACTCGTCGAAATAGACGTTTCTGACAGCAATCACTTCTGAATCCGACGCTAACTTTTTGGGGGCCAGATTTTTTTTTCAATTTCGGAAACAAATTGAAATCCGACGGGTCCAAATCTGGCGAATAAGGTGTATGGGGAACCAGTTGGAAACCTAACTGGTGAATTTTTGTCATGACAATTACTGATTTGCGGCCTGGAGCATTGTCTTGGTGGAACAGAATTTTCTTCTTGGCTACGCCGAAACGTACTCTGAATTTATTGTTTTTCCCTTTTCTATGTAATCTGTGAGAATAATGCCTTTGGCATCCCAAAATAGATGGAAGATGGAATTGCCTTTGCCTTTTTCGGAGTCGATTCATCCCTCGATATCCACAGTTTTTATTGTTATTTGGTCTCTGGTGTGTAGTGGGGGATCCATGTCTCATCGATATTAACAAATCGGCGTAAAAAGTTGGATTTTGCTCAAACAGCGTTTTGCTCTGGTGACAGCAATCGCAGCACCCATCGCGCGGATAGCTTTCTCATATCTGAAACTTCACATAAAATATGGTGCGTCCGCTCTTTTGATATGCCCACAGCCTCAGGTATCTCATCCAACGATCATTCAAAACGATTTTATGTACTTCTTGCACAATTTCTTCAGTGTTCATACGTCCATGGTTAAAGTCTGCAACCTAAGTTTTAAATATTGAAAATGAAGAAGCTGACTCACCTACAGTAGCATCAAGCTCAGCTTTTATCTCTGTAGGAGATAAACCTTTAATATGAAAATATTTTATGACAGCACGGATCCCGATTTTTTAGATTTACATCATTTACACAATGTAAAACTTCATAAATTTTAACGATTGTAGAATAAAAATTCAAATTTCTTTATTCATGTTTCAAATTCGAATTTTTTTACATAAGTCAAATGGGTGTAGATGTCGACCAAACTACTTAATGCACTCGCTTGAAACTTTAAAGGTTTACTAACTACTAAGAGTGCCGCTGCGTAAACACGTGTCAATATTACGGTAAACTGCGCCCTCTCTGGGCCAGGCTGGAAACTTTTCATCCCATTCTCGTATATTAGTCCGAGATCCCGCTGCAGGATTACTACGTTCATCGAGTTTTTAATCGAAATCTAATTTTTACATATAATAATGAATTGGGGAATATATTTTTGCCAGGGTGCCTATCAAAATGTGGCCGCTAGTATTTTTAATTAAAATAATATTAATTGATTTTTCATTCAATATCTGTATAGTGTTTGTAAGTTTACCAATTTCCTAGCATGAGCCACGTGGTCCAGTGGGTAAGGCATTCGCCTATTGACCCAGACGTCTTGGTTCGAATCCGGGCTCGGCCGGATCTTTTTTTTTAATTTTTGTCCTTAAAATCGGATCGGAGGGCACCCTAAGGTCGGAAGAGGGTTAGCACCTGGTTAGGGGCCCTGACCAGTATCTTTCCTCGCAAGAGAAGAGGGATCGGTGCGAAAAAATCTAACAATCGTTCGGCAAAATTCGGGATGCATATTCCTGGTATTAGCTAGACGTTAGTGAAAAGTTTTGGTTGCTGTCCCGCACTTGGCCGCAACCTCTTCGCAGCCAGGTGTAAACAGGTATTGCTTTGTTACATTTATACGTTTATTAGGTATATTCATCAATTATATATCAAATTAAAGTTAATTTTTTTCTGTGTGATGGAATACCTCTGCCTATGTAAAAGTGGCCGCAAATAGGGGTTGCTAGCTGTTAAAAACAGATTAGAGTGAAAGAGAGTTAGGATGGTGATTGCCAGCTGTACGAGTTTTTAAAGCCAACGTGTTCTCAACCAACGGCGCAAACAGTAGTGGGAACGACTTTATAATACTCCAAAAAAAAATTATAATTAATAAATTTTTGTTTAGTTGTATTTAAAATTACTCAAATATATCAAAACATCCATTCTTAAATAAAAAATCGAATCGTCTTTTCTTTAATATAAATAGGAAAAACAAACATCATTTTTAAGACAGATATCTGAGGTACCGATATATTATATGTATAGTAACTATAAACTAAGTCATTCTGAAGTTAAATTAAAAGTTTTACTTATGGTTTGCGTTTTGCAAAAATCTTCAAATTCTTGATTATCTTTTAGTTTTAAAACTGTAATTTTTTTCAGACATTCTCTATAATATCCGAAATTAATTGTCCATAGATTCCACTGTTAATAAAATGTCATGGTACTTATATTTTTTTTTACGACGAAACAATAACATCAATAAACACTTTTTAAATGATGCATTATTAAAGTCAAGCACATTATTCTATTTATTACACAGAAAACAATTCTTCATTTTTTTTAAATTTAAGATTTATTTTAACAAACGTAATAATATATAAAGTTAAATGAAACAACGTTGTGTATTAAGAGCTCCAAAACAAAATGGTTAGAATAAGAATGTCGCGCTTTAGTTGAAAACACTAGCGATCGACGCATGCGCATTGGCTTTAAAAACTCGTACACCTGGCAATCACCATCCTCGTCTAACGAACGACGTAGCGCGCTAACTCCCTTTCACTCTAATCTATTTTTAACAGCTAGCAACCCCTATTTGCGGCCACTTTCACATAGGCAGAGGTATGCCATCACACAGAAAAAAATTAACTTTAATTTGATATATAATTGATGAATATACCTAATAAACGTATAAATGTAACAAAGCATTACCTGTTTACACCTGGCTGCGAAGAGGTTGCGGCCAAGTGCGGGACAGCAACCAAAACTTTTCACTAACGTCTAGCTAATACCAGGAATATGAATCCCGAATTTTGCCGAACGATTGTTAGATTTTTTCGCACCGATCCCTCTTCTCTTGCGACGAAAGAGACTGGTCAGGGCCCCTAACCAGGTGCTAACCCTCTTCCGACCTTAGGGTGCCCTCCGATCCGATTTTAAGGACAAAAATTAAAAAAAAAAAAAGATCCGGCCGAGCCCGGATTCGAACCAAGACGTCTGGGTCAATAGGCGAATGCCTTACCCACTGGACCACGTGGCTCATGCTAGGAAATCGGTAAACTTACAAACACTATACAGATATTGAATGAAAAATCAATTAATATTATGTTAATTAAAAATACTAGCGGCCACATTTTGATAGGCACCCTGGCAAAAATATATTCCCCAATTCATTATTATATGTAAAAATTAGATTTTGATTAAAAACTCGATGAACGTAGTAATCCTGCAGCGGGATCTCGGACTAATAATACTACGGAAAAACAAAAATTTAGCTGTTCCTCATTTTATGAACAGTGTTACCTTCAAGTAATATATAAAGACTATAATAAAGTTTAACAAAGCATTTATATAGAAACTGAAATTTTCATGAAGATTTAATATCCTGTTTCCTATGCATTACAACCGTTAGTTTGTCAACTCATTAAAGAAAGAAATGCAAGTGACATTTTAATTTCATGACCGTGTTTTTATATACTCCTACTAAGGATGGGGATACTTTGAGAACGGTGACTTTCTTTTGAAGAAGAATTTTTGGATAGCCACTTTTGTGTAGTAGCTGGTGGGCTGCCAAAGATTTCACGTTATCATGTAATAATGTATGGAGAACAGGATTACATATGTGGAATTTATGATAAGGCACCTCCTACTTCAAAGGATTACCGCTTGTCCACAGAGATAGTAACATTATGTGTTGCTAGACCATGTTGGTTGGTTGGTTTACACCCTCCAGGTCAATCCACCCATTCCAGATTTTGACAACTACGCTACGCACAAACGTAAATGTTACTGAACGTATTTCTCTTCAAAAAATTCCATTATTTTGATTACACAGGACCACAAATGGGAACCGAAAAAGTCCTTTGGCGAGATTGATATCCTATATGGATTTTGGTGCGCTGATTACGAATCCGAGGTCAATTTCAAGGTCATTTGAAGGTCAAATGCATATATTACGGAAAAACAGAAAATCTGACCACGGATTCGGAAAGAGCGGGAAATTTTACGTCCAAATATGTAGTTTTTCGTTTTTCCAACATGACCCTCCAAGGTCATCTGGGGGTGAAATGACTCACCGATAGACCAAATTCTTATTTCCCATATACATCATCACAACTTGAAAGTGACGTGCTGGGATTATATGGACCTAGGATTCGTAATCAGCGCGTCAAAAAACCTAAAGATACCTGACTAAGTTGTACGTAAAAGTCTGTAGTTGTGATGATGTATATGGGAAATAAGAATTTGGTCTATCGGTGAGTCATTTCACCCCCAGATGACCTTGGAGGGTCATGTTGGAAAAACTAAAAACTACATATTTGGACGTAAAATTTCCCGCTCTTTCCGAATCCGTGGTCAGATTTTCTGTTTTTCCGTAATATATGCATTTGACCTTCAAATGACCTTGAACGTGATGTGCTGGGGTTATATGGACCTCGGATTCGTAATCAGCGCACCAAAATACATATAGGATATCAATCTCGCCAAAGGACTTTTTTCGGTTCCCATTTGTGGTCCTGTGTTATTGACAAGTTAAATACCTAACTTCTTCATATTTTTTTTACTGATGTAATATACCGTATTTATTATTTTGAAACTTGTAAATCGAAGTCATTCACAACATCGAATGCGTTTAGTGTCAATTTGGGGGAAAGCCAGCCTTCCACAAAAAAAACACCAGAACCGGGCTCAAATTTGATTAGCACCTAGTGAAACCAACGTAAAGGCATAGTGACAAAATTTTAAAATATTGCAATTATCCTTTGGATATAACAAAAACAATAACTTATAAAAATATATTATACCTCCACTATTCGACAAAGTTTGCGCTGCAGTCTTAGCGACGTCGTGCATAGTTTTCAGTACTTTTCCCGCATGTTGATAACCCTGATTGATGTTTTCATAAATATCCTTTCCCAGTCCCAAATTGGTAATATTTGCATCAGTAGGAAGGCGCCGTTTGGCTTGTTTTAACTGTTGTTGGAGTTGTTCTGCTGTTGTTATCGCATACTGAGCCAATAAGCAAATGTCGCCAACATTAGCACTCTAAAAATATGCCTGTTTATAGTATTTAATTTATTATAAATCACCGGTTGGTGTTAGTCAGTTGCATGATTGATTTGGATGTACAGTATTGTACAGCCATTGGCATGGAAGGTGGTAGAGGAATTCTTCCTCGACCGAGGTGGTACCACCCACGTTCTTTTAAAGGGCTGGTGAAATCTCTACGGATATTTCCAGCTTTGGATGTGTGAGTCGGATTTCCCCAGTACACCCACGGTACATAGTACTTAGACTTCGGTCTTCGTGGGCTGTCAGAAGATTTAAAAAACTCAAACTTTCAAATATGCATTGCGTTTCCATTTACAACTGAAAGTTTGAACTGTCAATGGCTGTACGTTTTGACTATTCAAACATTTGACTGTTGCTGAGGTTTATTGAAAGTACTTGTTATTTTAAATGGAACACCTTAGATGCTCTCCACAATTTGGATTTTAGGACGGAGAATTTGAAGCATAAGGGATTTGCCACCCCTTTATTCTTGATAGTTTTCGAGACAATGACAGGGGTGTACGGATAAAATTAATACCCAGTAAAACTTCTGGGTTCTTTTGAGTTTTCGTGAATTTTAAAAAATCCTACATCTTTTTGATACTAGAAAACATTTTCAAATTCGCTCAAAAGGTTCAAGATTTAGTAATGGTTTAAATTAAGACCTTTTAGTCGATCATTTAGGTCTTTACAGGATTTGGTCCTGTTATTTTTACTAAGCCGTCATTAAAAACTTATGAGTCATTCTAATATTTCAGCGATTTGCTTGGTTTCCAAATGATTTTCATCTTGGAACGTGTTGCTGCCAGAATGAATTTATTTATATTATTGTGCAAAGTATGTACTAAAATTGTCCTTTTCTTTGTAAATTTCCTAAAAATCTCAGAAACAAATTCATAGTATAAAATTAGATGTCTTATTCGTCCACTTGTCAGTTTAAAACTTTTGGTTGTCAAATTAGTCCGGTCTAGCGTTAGAGAATCTGGCCGTTTAATTTTTAGAGGTGTTAAAAATAGTCTTTCCAGAAAATAACGCTGCTGTCCATACTGTTGTAAAAAAGGTGGATATAAAACGAGATTTTCTTAATATGATTTTTTTAAATATATCCTAAGATTTTTAGGAAACTTTGTTTATGATACTGTATATCGAATTTTAAGGGCAATCTTATTTTAAGGCCGAGAAACAAGGAGTAACGTTTCAACAAAATAAAAAAAAATGTTACTTTTCGATCTCTTTGGGACAGTTTATGTTCAAAGCTAAAAAATATCGAAAGTACAAAAAAAAGGAAAAAGGCCCAATAAAACCAAGTTTTCCCTACTTGGTCGCCCTTTTTGTAAGAAAGCGGGGTTTTCCAACCCTGGTGATTAAAGAAGACATGTTGGTCATAAATTATACTGTTGAGTTATGAAACAAATGGTTGCAGAAAAAATTTAATATCGGTATTTAAGCTTACTTCAGCATTACTATCTACAAATATTTATGTTAATGTTTATTTGTTTATTATTTATTTATTCCTAACCAACTACATATACAGTTTACTACAGGGAATCTAAATAAATACAATTATCATGTATAAATCAAGATTATACGAATACTTAAATTACTATTACAGACAAACAATAATTGTCGGATCAAAAAGTATTTCTTAAATTTAAATTTTTTTACTTATATTTTTGATGCTTTCTAGAATACTGTTGCAAATTATCATCCCATCGTAAAAATTAATTTCTTTCCAGAATTGCTCTTTACCATGGTAATTGGAAAATTTTTATACGTTCCTGTACTATATTTGTGTATTTTATAAATGCCTATATTCTATCCAATTTAATTTGAGAATGATGACAGAAAAAAATTGAACAATAATTCACCCTATTGGTCAGTTCCATGGACAGTTTACACCAGAACATATTTTAGCAATTACAATATTCATCTTTTCTTTCCTGATAATCACGGAGGAATCAAATTTATTTCTATCCGTTTTGGCGAAAGTGCATTAGAAAAAGACAAATAAAAAAAGAATATGTTCAAATTTTTAACATACCTTCTTTGCTTGTGGAAGTATTGCTTGTTATCTACTTTGAAAGATTAGTCATCGCAAAATTATTTTTTTTCCTGATAAGATATAAGATTCCCAGCGGAATCCGATTTCGTTCTATCCTTGCTAGAAAACGGGGCATTAGTTAAAAACAAATAAAAATGATGTTCTTGTCAATAAAAACGAATGTTCAAACATTTTATCACAGCCGCCTTTGTTTGTGCAAGTATTGGTTGTCTATTTTCAAAGTTTAATCGGAATCGTTATAAAAAATAAATTCCTAATCTGGCAAAATACTTATGTAAGTTTTATGATTTTATAGCAAAATACTTCATGTTTTTACTAAACACAAACATCATTTGCAAAAATCTCGTTTTATTAAGCAAAAACAGTGTCAGCATAGACACTTTAACCTTCTTATTTTATACTACTTACAATTATTGATTCCTACCCCTCTGAGAAACAAACAAACAACCAATAATTAACGATAAAAGGATTGGAGAATTTTTTTAAAAATAAATAAAGAAAAAAATAGCAAAAATGAGTAAATATTTTTATTAGATAAACAATTTATGTTAAAAAAAAATATTCCCTATTCTCCGATATAATGAAAATGGATCTATAACACAGTCTACCTGCGAACAGTGACGTTTGTGAGAGTTAAAGACGCGATAAAAATTGATTAACCGAATATACCACGTAGTTTCACAATTTTTAACTGTAAATGTTGAAAGTCTTAGTTCCAGAAGGATAAATACACTTTGTACTGGCACTGTGAACTGTGACTTCAGCTTTAAACTAAAACCAAACGTTTCTAGGGCGCAATTGTCACTCCTTTCTCAATAACTAAAGAAAGCTTCGGGATGCCCTCTGTTCTCAAATTTATATCGAGTCGGCGTTCCTGTTAATCATTCCCATACACAAACGTCTTTTTATTTTATGAAATCCGTGTTCCAATAATGCCCGGTCCAAGTAATGTAAAGAAGAACAAATACCTTGCGTAATATTTCAATAGTCAGTCGCAGATTCATAGAACACAGGAATCTAAGCTGCTAATAATTTATATAAACATTTTAGGTATATTTTTACACTGCAAAAATAACTTATGTTACTTATGGGACAGGCATGCAATAATATGTGATGTTTATGTTTCTCATAACCTAACTTTCCAGCAATTGTAAAAATTTTACGAGTATGAGAGAGAAAGAAGACGAGAGAGGAAATTGTCGATGGCGACGTACAGTCAGCCTGCTTACATGTCATATTCTTACACTTGTCAATTTAAACCCTTGATTATCAAATTAGAGCGGCCTTAGCAATATTGAACTGGCCATTAATGTTTAACTGCATTGTAAAGGCCACAAAGGCGAAGAATAAATAACCGACGCGATGTAAATTAAACAATCCGTTAATTCAAGGTGGGCATTAGTCATAAAGCCTGTTTACCGATTTTCATATCTGGTTGATACCACTGTTATTAGTTATTATAATTTGTTTTTATCGAGCTTATTTTCTCCTCTGTGCGTTTTAAACCGCAGCTAAACATTTAATGGTCGATATCTTACTAATTGGTTTGAACACAAGACAGCAGAGACCAAAGAGTCCGATGCGTTCCAATTAAATTCTGAAAGTAATTTTAGTGTGAAACTCAGTTTTCGTAGCATTGTCAGTTAAACCGGAAGTAGAATTGTAATGACATTAGTAGATAGTAATCCTTAAGAAAGCTTAAACAACAATGTTAGTTCTACAACTATTTATTTTATAATCAAACAGTAACCTTTATAACCAACATGCTTTTTCAATTGCCATTTTCTCGGATGTGACCGTGTGACAAATGCTTTATACTTAAAAGCATACAAATTCTTGAAAGTATCTAGGTTGTTCCATTTAGAATAAGTACTCAAAATTAAACCGGTAGCGAGAGTAAAATATTTGCAAAGTTAAAATATGCATCCTAATCGATCAAACAACTGTCTAAAATTTGAAATTAATTATTTTCCTTGTCAGAGAATGGCAGATTTATTTCTAGTAATTTCATTGGCAAGCAATATATTTGACTAGAATTATTTTTGGATAATTTAGGGTCCAATACTTAAAAAAAAATTAATTCATTATTACCTCTGAAAGAGTCCTTATGACACTTGCGTCTGTGCTAAACCCATCTACAGCACTTAACACGGACTTGAAGTAGTCTCCAAGAAGTTGGTTATGATTTATTTTTTCCTCGGTTCCTAATAATACTGGATACAAAGTTTTAAAGTAATTAGAGCATTTCTCCAATGGCTCTAGAGAAACATTTTCATCTAATTGGTTTCGCTTCACCAGCTCCACAAATCCATCAATTATTTTTTCTTGTGCTGACATCTCAGGATACGTAGCACCAACTTTGAGTAGACCATCTGGTTTGCAACAATTTAGTGAATAATAATACTGGTGTAAAATACTCTGGAAAGATAATTTAGTTGTTAGTCATAAGAAAACAATACATAATAATATTAATTCTCAACATTTAAACAAATTTTTAATCAATATTTATTAGGTACCTTCCACCTCCCAAAAAAATGTTTCTATGACGCATGTTAAAAATATAATGACATTATTTAAAGTGCTTTCTTTCTTTCTTCCCTGTTCTTGGCCCTCGTCCATGGGACAGGTTGGCCAGCTCTACACCCGGTCCGGCCCTTAACCAGAGCCCTAGCTACCCTTAGGGATGGCTTACACGTTGCCCAGTTTGGGTGGCAATTGCCTTAGAATCTCCGAATTGTCTAGTATGTACCCTCGGAGATTCCGAATACAAACAATAACAATAATAAAAAATGACAAACGTCAATGTTATCGGTATGGCATAGTTGAGGTTATGGAGTTTCCCGCCTCTGGTAGAGTCTATTGCGCATGACCTTTTCTGTCAACCATACTTTCGCACTACGCTCCTCCTACAAGAAGACATGGCCGTGAAACGAAACTAATTTTCCTGGACTACAATAAACTCATCTTTCACTTTAGATACTTACTCATCTGCGCGTATAAACTTTTTCAGAGGCATACCAGTTATAATCCCGTGAGAACTTAAGCTTACTTAGTATTACGCAATCTAATGAAATCCTTATCTATTGTCTTAGATTTTTTTAGCGTCGTTCCCATGCTTTGTCAGAATATTAGAAACTTATAAATATATGTAAACTGCATAATAAAGGCAGTCATATTGTACACGCCTCTGGCGAAAAAGAAAATTTGTAAAAATAAACTCTCGAGCATCGAGTTGTTAACTTACCGAACGTTTTTGTGGGTACCCTAAAAACCGGAGGACTTTTTTTTATCGTAACTGAAACCAGTGGATTATCTTGTTTTTAATTTTACTCACTGAATTTAGCTGGCAGCTTTTCGATTGAATACTACAATATGTTTTTATAAGTATTATTTTGTCAGTGCCGACGTAGTGTCAGGTAAAGGGTGAAATATTTTTTAATCTAATATTTTGTACTAATTTGTAACGTATATTTTCAGCGAAATTGTAAATGAATGTTATTTGAGAGATTATCCTAGACACAATCAATATTCGGCGAAATACCTTACTGCCAAGGAAAAAATTTGGAAACGAAACCTTTGTTGTTATTTTCTTGATAAGGTAAAATATTGTCATTAATATCTTAGGTAAATATGTATGTAGCTATCACTACCTATGTTACAAAATTTTTGAGTACACTTTTGTTTCTTATTTTTACGTCAAGTTCTGTGTTTATACCCGTAATAACATACTATATAACTTTTGTCCAGTTAAGCTAACAAAACATTTTTGCCTGGGTGAGTATACTGGTCAATTTGTAAACCTAATTGCTGGTAGTATAACGATTATAATTTTTTAACCATGTGTCACGCTCAAACTCAAGCAAACTGTAGAGTATTTATTTAATCCACCTCAACTTCGTTTAAGTAAAATTTTGCTCTTTCTCCTTTAATAAACCTTTTGCTCATGATTCATTAACTCTAATTTTTTTGTGGCAAGTTTACTTAACTACCATTTTTATCATGTGAATATAAAACCCATATCCCATACACTTGTTACTATTTAAAATAAGATATCTATAAACAAGTTATTTACTTGGGCTGTAGACAGTAGAACATAGTGTTTTTATTAAAATTATTATGTAATTGTGTAATTTTTTACTTGATTTGCTTTGTTTTCTTTTGTTACAGGTACCAGATAAGTCACAAGAAAAAACCCTTGCAGATACTTTAATGTGAATATAGGCTTAAAAAGTACCTATTGGTGACATCAAATCAATGCTAAAATAGTTTTTTAAATAAAAATTTGGAATTTACATAAACAAAATGTGTTTTGTGATTTTTCAAAACATAAGTTTACATCAGTTATTTTATATCTTTGTTCATTATTCCCTGAAAATTTGTAAAACTAGATAAAGATTCCATAATAAAAACTATTATTTTTTAAAAATAATTGAAGTGTTTGATCTGTGGCATTAATGTTATTTTTAAATTTAAGAAAGTTGAATATGCACTCGAAACAAATTCGCATTTTTTTCAAGTGCATGAACTTAGCCGTATTTTATTGACAAAAATTAGATTACTCGGGATCACTTCACGATACCTCAATGTTATTTGAGGCGATTTTACATCAGTGACCTAGTCATGACTACGTTACCTTATTTGGCAACGTTGCTCCATGTACTCAATGTTTAACCTAAAAAATCAAAATATTAAGATTAAACGAGACAGTGTTGCCCTATGGTCTGACTAGATAATGATTTGGTCACTGATTTAAAAATGGCTTTTTGTTGTTATCTGACACCTCATTTTAAATTAAGAGCCATTTTTAAATCAGTGACCAAATCATGATCTAGTCAGACGATTGGGCAACACTGTCTCATTTAATCTTAATACTTTGATTTTTTAGGTTAAACACTGAGTATCTGGAGCGACGTTGCCAAATAAGGTGACGTAGTCATGACTAGGTCACTGATTTAAAATCGCCTTTGTATATTCGCTTAAAGCTCGTAAACTGATCCGGATCGATGCAATTTTGTCAACACGCCTCTGATCCGGAGGTGAGCAGTGTTGCCAGTCTAGTACAATTGTACTAGATCTATAACCTTGTTAAGATGTCCCTAGTACGCTAGTACACTTGAGTCAAAACCTCAGTAGAAAATGCTATCCGACGTTTTAAAGAGATACTCGACTCATATTTTACAGGTCTCGTATTTTTTGTTTTGTTTTGCCGCAGATTAGATCCTACTTTTTTCAGAGATTGGAAGTAATTGTTTAATTTTTAAAATTAGGAATAATTACGTATTTTATTTTTTTATACCAAGTACAGGTTTTTTATATCTCCTGTGCAGTGCCTTGCCGCGTCTGTTTTGTGAAGATCTAGTACATTTTCATTAAATTTAGTACTTTCTCAATTAAAATCCAGTATCAAATAAAGAAATTTCTGACAGAACTGGTACTTCAAAAATTTGAGGTTAGGTTATACGTCAGTGTTTTGTTTTTGTTTAAAAAATATAGTTTTGTTTATTTTCTGTTGTCGAGAGAGCCGTGACTAACATAAACGAAGTGATTAATACAAACTTGCTTGGATTCCAGTGTTTTTATTTTGTTGTAAATAAGATAATTTTCTTGGTTAGGAAATAGAAAATAACAACCTCTATAAGTTGATATATTATTTTGAAACCCACAAAAGGGTTTGCTATTTAAACTAAGATAGGTGTTAAAGAAAACTGTGTGATTGAAGAAAACTAAGCAAAAGGAAATTTAGCAGAATATCTATATTCTTATAGAAGACTATAGTAGGAAATATAATGTCATAAAGAATAGTTTATAACCAACAAGAATTTCAGCAATAGAATAGAATATTATGTTTACACAAGTCCAGCAACAAAATAATGTTATAAAGAGTAATTTTGTTATGGTATTGAAGATGAAAGGTATATTTTTTGGTAAAATCCACATTATAAATGATGAACTTTATTTTTCCTACATTTTTTATAAGTGTTTGTAAAGGTAGGTACCTGCTTAGTAAGCATTATGATAAATAAGATGCCCATCTGCAATAAAAATGTATATAGTTTTATTTTAAAATATTGAAGGAAGGATTTTTCTTTCAATTTCTTGTATTTTAACATAAAATTTTGCCAAAGTAACCAATATTTTATCAAAAATGTTACCAAAAACATGACTTTAATAGGGAATATGCATATATCCCAAATAAATCTGAAATATTTTTTTTATATTTTCTACATAAATTAAATGTTTATGGCGGTTGCTGTTATTCATTTATTTTGGTCTTTATTAACAAAAAAAGGATTTAAAACTGCAAATTTTCGCGCGAATTTCGAAACTTGTAAAACGTGATCCCATTGGCTGTGGCGTCAAAACGGAACTTATGACTCATCATGAGTACATGGCGAATTCCAGTGTTGTAGAGTCATCGAAAACTCAATAAAAATGGCATTTAATGCGTAACTCATCCAATGAAATATCCCTGCGCTTAAAGTAGAAGGTTCCTAAAATCTTATTCATGTATACTTTAAGGCGAAATCGGTCCAGGAACCTTTCAATTTGGCAACGAACATTGGCATTTTTGACATATCATCTTAATAATTTCAAGTAAATAAACTGCAATTCTTTATTTTCATGGCAATCTTGGAAAATTCAAAAATTTTCAAATTTTAGATGTCCCCGATGCAAATAAACCACTTTATTTATAACTTTACCGAAAAAATAAGCGATTTAAATTAGTGGGAGGTATTCTTAGATAATTACTGAATAAAATAAACCCAAAAAGAATCACTAAATAGGGTAAATAGTGTGGAATAATGTCGGTTAAAAATAGGATTTGTCGGAAAAAATCAAGAAAATTCGATTTATTTTTACCCCCTAAATATTCATTTTACAGTGTGATTCCCTTTATAAGATAGTGTTGAAAAATTGTGGAAAAAATAGATAGGAAAAAATATAGAGTGATTCAAACGTACTGATGTCTAGGGCACAAAAACTAAAAAAAATCGAAATTTAATCGGCGATTGCTCCCTTCCTATAGAGAATGAAGAAATTAAAAAATATGGATAACACATACTTTGGCGAGCTCTTTCCGATGACGTATATGGGATTTTAATTTGAACCATTTTAACCCCACAAAAAATTCAAAACCGCGAAATATTTAGGTCAAAAATCTAAATTTCCAGTTTTTCCAAATATTTCCATTTTCCAGTGATTTTAGGTTTAGGTAAGTGTATTGCAAAAATAGAATTTGAGATTTTAAGGTTTCTCTTGTAAATCCGTTTTTCGATCTGACGTTTTGTTTTCGAGTTATTAGGTACCAAAGAGGGGTCTGGAAATGGCATTTTTCGACCTAAAAAAATTCAAAAGAATTACTTGTCATTTTCTGATCCTCACCAGTTTCAGTGGAGTTCTGAAGCTCCGGGTCCCCTACAACCTCCGAAAATTTACATTGATTTAATTCACATTTGCGACCTGTACCCGATTTCAACGGAAATCGAGGAAATTTCGACTTTGTCGTTTAATAGCTCCGAAACGAAACATCTTGTATAACTGAATTTTTTACCGAAGCTAGTTGAACTATTCCTCTATCAACCCAAAAAATTCGATTTCTCTCCCTCTGACTGTTTTCAAGAAAATCAAACTTGTTCGACTTTAGGTTAAGCTTTACGTTAACATGTAGATTTTTGCTGATCTCCTGACGTCACTTTTCAAGGACAAATGTGGCTGCTTTTTAAATTGTAATAAATTATACCGAAAAGTAAACATTTTTTGTAGCTAAATTATCCTAGTAATTTTCTTCAAAATATTTTTTTTTGGTTTTGTAATGACTTCCTTCAACAATTTATGCAATAAAAAAATATGTGCATATTCCTTATTACAGGATATTGTGTAATTAGTTTAATTCATCGTTAAGTGCTCTCTTCGTTAAAAACAAATGAAAAAGTAAACAACACTTTGGTTTTTTAGTGGCATTTGTCTGTTTAATCATGGATTAGATGAAAAATTGGGCAGTTGCAGAAAGAAAAAAAATTTAACGCAGGGTTAAACTGAATATCTTTTGTTTTTAACGATGAATTAGGATTTAACGCTTGATTAAAACTTTTGTGCAACTCGCTGTAAAAATGTTTGCAATTAAAAACCGCATAAAAAATACTTTATGTATCATAAAGCTAATTCCAATTGGCGACTTAAATTAAGAACGTGGCATCCTCTTCAGCCGATTTGCTAGCTACTATAAGTTACTATAAGGGGGAATGTTCGTGTTCATTGGCATCTTTGTCAATTTTGTCATCTAGTGAGCCTTTCTTCCCCGTTAAAAATCAGCTGATTGCAGCTGGCTTCCTTAATTTGAGTCGCCAACAGAATTCTTGCAATCTCCTCTTCTAATCTCCAAAAGATTAGAATTTTTTTTGGATCAAATTCACCCTCAAAATAGCGGTCAAACATCGCTCATTATGAAACGGCTCCATGACGTAGTCCCATAAGCGTTGGCACCGCAGCAAAAATTTTGCAATGAACTTTATCAAGATGACACTTGTCAAAAATCTTATTCTCCTTAGGGAATCATCGCGGTGTTGTATTGGATTTATCACATTGCCCGTTACATTGAGTTGTCTTTCGTGGGATGACGTCAAGCTGGAAACTGAATGTTTTCAATTTTATCGAATTTTAAATCTTAATATTTTAGTTATTATTCGTCCAACCGACGTAATTTTTTGCGTGTGTGTCTCGATTGACTGATTGTGCAATAATATTAACATATTTATTGAAAACGCGAAATGACTAAACAAGCCCATTACCGTTCAAAGATATGCCAAAAAGCAACATTTGGCGGCACAGCCAACTAGGTAAAAAAGCTCAATCACAGATTACTCCTACCAGATGCGAATCTTACGCTTTCGACGTTGGCTCAATTTAGAGAAATTATAAGGCGGCGATCCACCTTATTATTTAGTCTGTCGCCGAACGGTGAATTCCCCGCTGTTAGCGTGTGCGAGCGTCTCGCTGGAATAGAGAGCAGGCTAATGTTATTACATCAGTTTTGTTGCGTTGATTTTATGGTTTAAATTGTTGTTGTACTAGGTTGTAGTGTAATTTTAATAAACGAGATACGCTTTTGTATTTGTTAATGATATAATTTTATATAAAATGCCACACAATATCATGTTTTAATATTTTAAAATATAATCCATAATTTCTCTGAATTTAAACCTACCAAACGCGTGGAAAATTCCATTCACGGCTTCGACGCTCGAAGCGACCGGGCCGTTCTGTCCGTAGCGCCAAGACCGCGGAATCCTGATATAGGAAAGTTATTAAGAGATTCGCATCTGGTAGGAGTAATCTGTGGCTCAATATCAAAAAACATTGGAGTTTTCCTCATTTATCCTCTCGTTACTCGGACAAAATATGTCATAGGACAAAAATATTCGCCATGAAATTCTGCATAACAAGGATCCTAACTAATTTAGTTTCCTAACTAGTTAGTTTAGTTTAGTTTAGTTATATTTCTCGCAATGAGGGTTCGAAGTTAAGTGAACTGGAGCGCATCAAGGAGAAAGTCGCTCGAGCACGCCCTGTCGTCTTAAATACCTTAGAAACAACGTTTTTCAGGCAGAAAATGAAAAGAACATTAGTTTTAGAACAAAACCTTTTTATAAAGCACAGGGTCTTCTAACAAAAACTACAAATATCTTATAACTTCGTCATTTTAGGAAAAAACAATTAAACATCAAACACAGCAAAAAATTACGTATTTATTGCTAATTATCTTAATTGGAAAATATTACCTAACAGAAACACATAAAAGTAACTTTTCTACTTTAATAAGTAGTATGCATGTATTTTTCTATTGCACGAACCCTTTCATTACAAACCCAAAAATACACTACTCCAAGAATTTAACGCACCACCAAAAAATAACCAAAAGTTTAAAGTAATTTTTTGTCTAAACTGCTTGTCCGATTTGAATGAATTTTTTTTTGAATGACAGGTTGACACTTCCACAGAGTTAGTGTACTACTGTATTTGCATACAAACTTATTTTTGTATAAATACGGGGTGTTGCAATGATAACCTGATTTTTTCATAAAATTTGTAACACCCTGTGGAGTTCAACAGTAACAATATCAACTTAAAATTAAAATCAAACTGTAGCTTTATCTTTTTGTAACATTTTGTTTTTTGATTTACTCTATTATCTTGGCCACAACAAGAGAAAACCAATTTTATAGCATAACATGTTTTTTATTAAAATTTATAATAATAAAAGTGAGTAGCAGGCTATGAAAACCAATAAGTTACAGTAAATTGTCATTAGCTAAATACAGGTGTCAAAAAGCATTTCATAGAAGTGTATTTTTAGTGTTAGTCCTTTATTTAAATTAATATGCAACGTGGAACACGAAATCTTACTCGCGAAGAATGTGCTCAAGCATTAATATTGTTCGAGGAAGGCTGGAATTACCGAAGAATTGGTAGACGATTTAATGTATACCATACAACCGTTTCACGAGTTATACAAAGATATAGAGACACTGGAAGTCATGGTCGCAGACCGGGACAAGGAAGGAATCGAATAACAACCCCTAATCAGGACCGTTTTTAAGATTATCGGCATTAAGACAACGTTTTGTAACAGCCCGGACCCTTCAAACCCAGCTTCGAGATGCTACTGGTTTACAAATTTGTGGTGAAACAGCTCGTCAGCAACTACGAGAACACAATTTGAGACCTAGAATTGCTGCTCGGGGGCCAGCTCTAACTAGAGATCATCGAAGAGCGAGGCTGAATTTTGCCATGGAACATCGTAACTGGCTAGAAGCGGAATGGCAACAGGTATTATTTACGGATGAGTCAAGATTTTCTTTGTACAATAATGACAGGCGCATACGTGTATATTTGTATATCGACGCCCTAACGAACGATATGCTCAGTGTAATTTCTCAAATACCACAGTATTTGGAGGAGGATCTGTGATGGTCTGGGGAGGTATTTCTTTGACTGGTCGCACAGAACTTGTGATCATAAATAATGGAAGCCTTACAGCTGAAAGGTATATATTGTAGGTTTTAGACCAACATGTAATGCCATATGCGCCATATATAGGGCAAGGATTTTTGTTGATGCACGATAATGCCAGGCCTCATGTTGCTGGAGTTGTGAGGAATTATCTAGAGGAAGTTGGCATCGATACCATGGCATGGCCAGCTAGAAGCCCTGATTTAAATCCCATAGAGAATCTCTGGGACACTCTTGGGAGGAGGTTACGAGAGGAACGGAACTTAAACACCTTGGAAGACGTGGGGAGGCGACTGATTGAAATATGGGAAGAAATTGACCAAAATGATATACGGTCGCTTATTTTAAGTATGGGCCATCGGTGCCAAGCAGTTATTTCTGCCAGAGGCGGAAATACTCGCTACTGACTTTTTTTTACGTTTTGTTTCTTTGTTTTTCGTTGTTAAAGTTGGATAATAAATTTTAATAAAAAACATGTTATGCTATAAAATTGATTTTCTCTTGTTGTGGCCAAGATAATAGAGTAAATCAAAAAACAAAATGTTACAAAAAGATAAAGCTACAGTTTGATTTTAATTTTAAGTTGATATTGTTACTGTTGAACTCCACAGGGTGTTACAAATTTTATGAAAAAATCAGGTTATCATTGCAACACCCCGTATTTATACAAAAATAAGTTTGTATGCAAATACAGTAGTACACTAACTCTCTGGAAGTGTCAACCTGTCATTCAAAAAAAAATTCATTCAAATCGGACAAGCAGTTTAGACAAAAAACTACTTTAAACTTTTGGTTATTTTTTGGTGGTGCGTTAAATTCTTGGAGTAGTGTAGTATTTTAAAGAAAATTACTAGGATAATTTAACTACAAAAATTGTTTCCTTCTCGGTATAATTTGTTACAATTTAAAAAGCAGCCATTTGCCCTCAGTGCCAAGTGACGTCAGGAGATAAGCAAAAATAAGTGTCAATCTACATGTTAATTTAAAACTTAACCTAGGGGGTGCTACATACAAACATATACTAATCGACAACTTTTGTGATAGTCCGAAAGCCAGTGAGCATTTCCTCGTACGACTGTACCTATATCAATTGATTTACCAAACTGATTATTATTTTTAATACTGTATGCTTAAGAGTGGCAAAATGTCAGTCTACAAGAACAGGTTTGTTATGTAACACAAAAAACATCCCCATTTCCTAGCGTCACATACTCTATCCGATTTATTTTTTCCTCTTCGGAACACACCAACCAATCAGACGAGGAATTTAACTTCGGAAACAAAGGTGTGTAAAGCATGTGGAGAGCCGCCTTATTTGCCCAGACAGTGATTGTTGTTTGTGTCACGGTTGTTTTTTTTATTACAGTGTAATTTGTGCATAATTCTTTTTATAAAAAAAATTAATCTATTAAAACACACTTGAATTCACCACGTATGTACTAGCCACTAAAACACTTTTATTTATAAGACATGTGACGCCACAACCAACAGTATCACGTTTTGCAAGTTTATAATTTTGTATGAAAATTTGTAGTAGAAAATCTTTTTCTTTTGTTAATAAAGACAAAAATAAATGGATAAAAACAACCACTATAAATATTTAATTTACGAGTATGTAGAGAATAGAAAAAAATCAGGTTTATTTGGATTATATGCATATTCCCTATTGTCAATGCAAAATAGAAAATAAGTGGACACAAACGTACCTTACACGGTCAATAATATTGATATCGATCAATATCAATACTGACAATATTTCAACAATCCACTTCAATCACTGTATCAATATTCTTCAACCTTACATGATATTATTAGTATTATTGTCAATATTTCCTTCAGTACATAACCTACTATTATCCGTGCCTGTTGAAAATGGATCCTCGACAGAGAGAATGTATACGATAATTTTAAGTTTAGGCATAAAACGTACAATAAAGCGTAAGCGCTGGATGAAAGATTGGTTAAAAAAGCATGCTTGCTGCTTTCATTGTTGACAGCAGCTGACGTTACACCAAGGATTGATCCAATATTGACAGCGCACCCTAGACGATCAGTAATGCTGACAGTATCCCTCTACTCGCTGATATTGATGCCTGATATTCGGAAATTCGAATTCGCGTCAGTTCAATCCATCAATATATCCACCTCACACGGTCAATATTTTTGTCAACATAATAACATATTGTCAGTATTATTGACCGTGTAAGGTACGAAAACAAAAGTGCACCGACATTATACGGTTTCAGAAATCAAAGAAAAGTGAAAGCATACAAAATCGAAAATAGTACCTCGACTGGAGGAGCTGGATTTCTAAGAATTCATAAACATAAGTATGACAAAATATTGGAAAAATGGTCGCGATCGGGCAAAATCAGCACATGCCACTCGACAGGTTATTTTGCGACTGCCCTTCCCTTCATTCAAATTCGTTTATTTTGTTCACAAAGATCACATTCACATAACATAAGACAAGTCAAAGCATATATAACATAAAAAATATTAAAATGAAAAGTAAACATCTATAAAAATAAAATATACAAATCACCTGTCAATTAATTTGTCAAACTAACTACACGAATGCAAGGAAAAATAATCTAGTTCATAAATTCGGAGAAACTGTAAAATGCCCTGCCAGTCAAGAGGTCCTTCAGCCCTCTCCGGAAAATGTTCATGTTCTCCACCTTTTTTATACTGTCTGGTAATTTATTGAAAATTTTTATACAAGCATAGTATGTCGATTTCTCATAGTGAGTAGTTCTGCGCTTGGGAACAACTAGGGCTGATGCATTTCGTGTTGGATATTGGTGATATTCGTGGTTTTGGCTGAAACGTGCTTTAATAATAATAATATATATGTTTTTAAAAACATAAAGTGGACACTTAATATTGTTTGAACGCTTCCTTACATGACTGCATGGGTTTTAATCCGAACTTATTATAGTTTATTGTCAGTCTTATTATCCTCCTTTGTGATATGAGCACTCTGTCGATGTTAGTTGCTTGGCCCCACAACATTACATTATATGATGAATAGTGATAATCCAGTGAGTAGCAAATAGTTAATAACGTTTGTGAAGGAAGTGTTTGCTTAAGTTTTAATAATGCATAAAATACCTGCTTAACCCACAGCAGATGTGGTCTATTTGTGGATCTCAGTTAGCTCTTGAGTCCAAGTAGCTGTCTAGAAACTTTACCATTGTCTCACTATCATCAATGTATGCCATAGGTTTGTTTCTATAAAAATGCACAGTTATTGTTTTTTGCTTGTTTAATATTAAACCTGTTGGAATTACACCACTGGCTCATGCTATTGCAAATCGCTGAAATCTCCGGGAGGAGCGATTCTTCGTCAATTGCTGAGATGCCCACTGAAGTGTCATCTGCAAATTTAATTGTTGTGCCTGGAAGGGATAGGTCATTAACAAACATTATAAAGATTAGTGGGGCCAACACTGAAGCCTGTGGTGCGCCAATATTAATTTCGTATATATCAGATTGGAAGTCATTGAGTTGTATGAGTAGTTTCCTTTGTTCCAAGAACGATGATTTTCTCTGATTCCCATGCAATACGATTTGTGTTGAACAAAATCGAAGTTGAGAGTATCAAACGCACGTGATAAATCAAAGAAGATTCCAACAACCACTCGATTCATCTCCAGTTCTCTGTGTATAAAGTTCACTAGCTTCATTGCTGCTGTTTCTGTAGATCTTTGAGGTCGGAATGCATGCTGTTTGTTGCAGAGTAGTTGATTTTTGTTTAAACATGATAGTATTCTGTCATACAGAGCTCTCAAAGATTTTAGAAAACACACTAAGAACAGATACCGGCCTGTAATTTTCAATGTCCTCATGGCTGCCACCCTTGAGCACTGGAATCACTTTTGCAATCTTCAGTGCTGACGGGAATGTTCCCGCTTCAATTGCAGCATTTTTTTTATGTTCGGATAGCCCACGAAGACCGAAGTCTAAGTACTATGTACCGTGGGTGTACTGGGGAAATCCGACTCACACATCCAGCGCTGGAAACATCCGTAGGGACTTCACCAGCCCTTTAAGAGGATGTGTGGGGTGGTACCACCTCGGTCGAGGAAGAAATCCTCTACCACCTTCCAATTAACAATCACAAAGTATCCATAGTCGACGCGGGATTCGAACCCGCGCCTCTCGGTTGCAAAGCTGGCGCCGTACCAACTCGGCCACCGGACACCAAGAGCTGGATTGGACCAGCTATTTCATTTCGTACTGCCTTCAGAACCTTAACTGGAATGCCATCAATTCCCACTGATTTCTTGTTTTTCCTGTTTCCAATGATACCCTGAATCTCTTCCTTGGTTACGGGGTCTAGGAATATTGGGTTGGGCTGAAGATCACCTGCGGTAGCATTTAGTGTCAGTAAATTATTATTATTAAAGTGACTTCTCAGCTTTCTTTGTGCAACTGTTGAAAAAAAAATCCAAATTTCCTCTGTTAACTGTTGATCGTGTAAGTTTAGGTTAATTGTTTTGTTTCGCTTGTGTTTTCCCATTTCTTCATTTATTATGGACCATATTTGTTTAGTCTTATTTATGAAATCTTCTATTCGGTTTTGATTATATTCAATTTTCGCCCTTGTGACGCGTTGTCTATAACTTCTTTTTTGTTCTTTGTAACGCTCAAGAAGTTACTGGTTTCCAGTTTGCGTGGTCAGGATGTACAAATCGTGAAGGTCATTTTTAACTCTTTTTAGTTCTGCCGTTACCCAGGTATTATTATTTTTTGCTCTGGACATGTGGCGTTGTAGTACAAAGTAAAGGTGAACATAAAATTCTCAAATGCAGTATTTATATTTGCCGCTTGCACGCAAATCCATTGTCTACGTCCCAATTGCTACTTAAGCTCATTCAGACTTTTTTCTGTTAAACATCTTGACACAATCGCTGAAGAAGTTGGATTTTTTTGCAGTTTTACAGTTACTTCCCTTCCAGTTCTTGCAATAAATGATCTGAAAGATGTGGCTGTTTAATAGAGCATTTAACATTTGCCTAAACTATATTCGATATCATATAGTCGATGGATTGTATTGTTCCCCTGTGTGTACAACCCAACTATGCGCATTTCTCGGTGCCAACAAAAAAGACCATAATGTACGCTTTTTGCGCGAAAAACGAATTATTTAAATTACAACATGCACTGACACTGATTTTTGAAGATCTTAAAACCATCGTAATAAAATATTGATTTAGTTAATTAAAATGCATGTTAATAAAATAGAGCAATAGCAATCAAAGTTAGTATTAAAGGCAATGTTTTTTTTTTTAATTTGAGCATTTTGGACTTTGTGCCTGCAAATGTTGATATTTAACATTCTGTTAGCTTTGAACTGCGAGAGTTCTATGAGAATTAGCTTTACGACGTATAGGGCCCATTTATACAGAATTTCATTGCAAACATTTTTAGTTTAATAATATTTCCGCCCGAGTTTAGAAGATAAATAAGAAAAACGGTGGTTTTTGTCTAAAAAAGGACATTCCATTCATAATTAGGGTGGGATCTTTTTCGGCCCTTATTTCTAACCCATTCGGGAGTTCACTATCAAAAAATCATAACTATATAATTCCTTTCTCTAGCATACCTGAGAACTTATTCTATATAAGAATTATTATTTCTCAAACTTATGGCATCCATATTAACATCTCAAACCATTATGTACAGGGTTATTCATTATATTTTGACTCCCACCTACAGCTCTTATTACAAGTTATAGAAAAAAACTTTCAATACAAAAGTTTTAGGTTTTTTTCACGTAGTATCTTTTGATAATAGCGGAAATAAAAAATCGACTTTACAACATTGAAAAAATTAATTAAGTCATATTTTTAAAATGGAACACCCTGTATATTATTAGCTCAAATGAAAGATCTCTTTGTTCTGGTTCCAAATATATATAATTTGTTGGCATTTGGTTCAGCCATTTTTGAAATATTTGAGTTTATAACTTATTTTTCCACAATTGGAGAACATCAGTCATTAAAGTTTGTTGCTTTAATATAAATCAAGTTGCCTCGAAAACGTATTGTTGTAGTTTAAATAAAGTATTTTTTTTAAACTCAAATATTTCAAAAGTGGCTGAACCAAATGCCAACAAATTATATATATATTTGAAATCAGAACAAAGAGATCTTTCATTTGAGCTAATAATATACAGGGTGTTCCATTTAAAAAAATATGACTCAATTAATTTTTTCAATGTTCTAAAGTCGATTTTTTATTTCCGCTATTACCAAAAGATACTACGCGAAAAAACCTAAAACTTTTGTATTTAAAGCTTTTTTCTATAACTCGTAATAAGAGCTGTAGGTGGGAGTCAAAATATAATGAATAACCCTGTACATTCGAAATAAGTAATATTTTCCCCAGACGAATAAAACTTGAGTTAGAGTAAGAGTTGTCCAAGATACAAGTCTTGGCTATACGCAAGATATCATTATTGCACAAAGTGTAGTTTTTGATTGTGAGCAAAACGAGTTTAGAAATTAATATTTTTAGGTTCTCACCCTGTATATGTTTATGACCTCTTTTTACCCGAAGTCTATCCGGTTTCAAGCTAAGCTAAAGACCAATCTAAATGCAAAATATTTTTGCTATAAACTAGTTTTTGTCGCGTCAACAGATAGACGGACATACGACAGAAAGAAATCATGTCTTTTGTAATTTACGAACGTTTCTAGGGAAGAAAGTAAAAATAAAATAAAATTTGTTAAGAAAGCTTTTGAATCTGTAGGGGGAAAAAAAGTATAAAAAAAACAGTTAAAATTCTTGTTTCAATTTAGGTGTTTCTTATTAATCAATCGCAATGTGATACGCCAAACTCTATCCATTTCCAAAGTAAATCGGAGTTTGGCTAATGCATTACTTTTTAACTCATTAACCTGAATGTCAGTTATTACTTTTATATTATTCAAAAAAAAAATGCATACCTGCAACCCAAAAATGTTATAGGCCATCCTACACCTGAATGAAAATTGTTCTACAGCATGGTCTTTTAGCACAGCGCTACGATCTACTTTATCAATATTTGGAAATTTATCTTTAATCTGACCCAGTAAAATATCCAACTTGTGAATCAACCTTGGAATTAATAACAGAACTAGCACAGCATCGTGATCTCCTCCACGGCTCATGAATGAATCAGGCATATAAGAGCTCAAATATTTTATGTGTTGTTGAAGCTGCTGAACGTCAACCCTTCGCAGTTCCAAGTCTATCGCTTTAGTGTGTGCTTTAGTCTCAGTAAACATTTTCTTAAAATCGGCAATTTCCGGTAAAGATTTAACTGGAGTGCTGGTTTCTTTTTCAAGCTGTTGCTGGAGGTTAAGGGATTGCTCTTGCAGTTGTTGAACAAGTACCCTAAATTTATTTATTGTTGCTTCGCGATCTGCTATAGTTTCTAATGCCGCATCTCTGTCTCGCATGGTCTAAAAAGAAAAATGTGCCATTTATAAGATTCGCCTCTTGTGCATTTTATAGAATTCCCCGCTTTTAGTATAAGACTCAAAGTAAAGGGTTTTCCATTAGGAGGTGTCATTTTAATGTTATGCAAGAACATGTTTTTTTTAAGTGCAAATATTTATATTTTAACTTTAAGTACAAAACTTCCGATTATATGTGGAACACGATATCTGGTAAATGGTCACCTCGGCTTCTGTGAGAAATGTCCATCCTTTTGAGGAAGTTTTGCATCACATTTACGAATATTTACGGCTCTATTTCCCGAATACCAACTCGAATATTGTCTTTGAGGGCTTCGATTGTTTGTGGACTATTGGCATAGACTTTATCTTTGACGTAGCCTCAAAGGAAAAAGTCCAGCGCCGTCAGATCACATGTTTTAGGTGGCCAATTTACATCCTTTTCGCAAAATAACACGTCTGGAAAATTGTTCTCTAAATAATGCCAATGTTTGACGGCTTGTGTGGTTCGTAGCGCCATCTTGCTGGAAATAAGCATTGTCTATGTCCATATCGTCCAATGCGGGCCACAACAACAGCATTATTAAGAGAAAAATTTCCTGGGCGTGTTATTTCGCGAAATGGAGACGTAAATTGGCCACCTAGATCGTGTAATCTGACGCCGCTGGACTTTTTCCTTTCGGGCTACGTCAAAGATAAGGTCTATGCCAATAGTCCACAAGCAATCGAAGCCCTCAGACAATATTCGAGTTGGTATTCGGAAAATAGAGCCGTAAATATGCGTAAATGTAATGCAAAACTTCCTCAAAAGGATGGCCATTTCTCACAGAAGCCGAGGCGGTCATTTACCAGATATCGTATTCCACATCGTCGCTCTTTTGACTAAGTGGCGTATATGGAAAAAATCTCATATTGGTTTTTTTCATTAAAGAATAAAGCGTGGTATGACACGAATACCCTCTAAGTCGCATATATCAATTCAAAATGGTTTTAAGGATATGTACATTTTTTATTCAGACGTACGTTCCAAAAGCGCGAACATCTTTTTCCCTAAAGGACATATATACCATATACGCCTCTATGTAAACCCACGCTTAGTTATCGCAGTGGGTAGTTCCCAGGCGAATATACTTACATACGTCCGTTAGCCACGCAATGTCAGTGCTGTTACATAAGATACAAGTACGCCAATTAAATGTTACAAATCAAAAACTATCAGAGAAAAAGTATCTGTCGCTTTTAGTTTCATGTCGAGGCCTTACGCCAATTATACGATTAAAAGAATATCAAGATTTTTACAAAAATCTTCCACACTAAAAATATACACCGGATTATTCGAATTTATGTTGGTTTTTGAAATCTATAATTTTCTTCGTTAAAAAGAGATAGTGATGGGTTTTGTAATGAAAAACTGTTAATAAAATTTATAATACTTTTATTTTATTAAACTTTATTACCTTGGGTTTGCTTGCAGCATCGATTCTAAGCCAAATATTCCCATTAAATGCCAATACAAAACTATTTACTTATGTACCTATAATTAAATAGGTTTAAAGTCGGATATACAAACGAAAAATACACATTTAACAAACAGGGGTATATTCGATTTTCTACGGGGCATTTGTTGAAACTACATAAAAGACAATTTTACAAAGGGGCGTATATATATATATATTTTAACTATTTCTCAGTAATAGTAAAATATTATATCATTTTGTAAGTACTTTTGGCAACTTGGAAGTAATATATACTATATTACCAAAAATGTCTAGTGTATTCCTTTTAGTTCTACATATATGGCTATAGAAATTATTGCAAAAACTTTAAACTGCTCTCCTGAAAAGTTGGTAAAAGTAATATACGCCACTTAGTGAAAAGAGCGACGACATATAATCGGAAGTTTTGTACTTAAAGTTAAAATATAAATATTTGAACTTAAAAAAAACACATGTTTTTGCGTTACATTAAAATAACACATCCTAATGGAAAATCCGTTACCTCGGGGACCCTACCATTGTGCTGCTAACCATTAAATAACCTTATTATGAAAGTCGAACCAGACTATTTAGATATTTTACTAAGATATTTAATTGAATTTTGAGAAATGCCCATGGAATAAAAAAAGCAGATAATTTTTCCCTTAACACTGTTTATATTAAAATAAATGTTTTAAGATAAAGAATGAGAATTTTTACACGAAAAATCGTACCTCTCGCGTAGCTGCCATAGCCATATCTAGCTCCTCCCTTAAATCTGCTTCTAATTCTGCATTACTTTCAACTAGTTGGTCATTCATATCTTGTAACGCCTCTAGTTCAGCAACTTCCTCCTGTAATTCTGCAACTTTTTCTTCAAGTGTTAGTTTTTGTTCTCCTAAGATGACCACCATTTCTTCAGCTCCTAATGCAGCATCGACCTAAAGATTTTGTTTAATTAAGTATATAATTAACGAGGTTTTCTGTGATTGATTGTTATAAAATACGCGCCGAAAATATCGACGTCGGTAAAATGACAAATAACTATTGCGTACACCTTTCTTTGAATAGACACACCATTCTTTTGAACAGAACTATATTAATAGAGCCAAATCTATTTTTACGGGTAACAATATAAATTTTTTTTAAAAAATAAATAAATCGCAGAAATAAAGCATAAGTTAGAGATACAGTTATTGGGCCTCTAATAGGCAGTATTTATGCTGTCGTTATTCGATATCTCAAACGAGTACTAATTTTACAAGGTGGCGGCTACAATTGGGGCAAATTTTACGAATATAAGGGATTATTTTATATTAAGTGTTCTTGGTGATTTTAAGCGGCTCACTGTTTAGAGGCCAGCAATATTACATGTTAAGCATATAATGATTTTATAACATAACCTTCGATCACATTGAGCCCTAGTACAGTTTGTTTGTTTATTTTTTCCCAACCAACTTACATAGTTCATTACAGGGAATAAATTTAAAATACTTTAAACTAAATAAATAATTAATAATACAATATTACAAACATTATGAATTTGTTAAAAATTATTAAAAAAAAAGTTTAATTATGTTTATAAAACAAATGTTTAATTAAGACTATATATTGTATATAAACAATGATTATTTTAATTATTGTTCGTTTTCCAGGAAAAAAATTTTCATAATTTTTTTAAACGTCAACAAATTTGTTATATCTTTAATTTTTTGCGGCAAATCATTGTAATTTTTTATTCCTTGATATAAAACAAACTTTTTACCAAAAGTACTCTTTATCATTGGCATTTGTATAGCGTTATATTGTCCCGTATTATGTTGATGATTATGTTTTTTAAATTTAAAGTTATAGTTGAGTGTTTTTCTTTACTTTTGATAGAATGTATTAAAATACACAGTTTTAATTGGCAAGTAATTATTTCTGCTGCGGTTTAAATAAGTAGGTAGGTAAGCCCAACCGGCAAAAAAATTACTCGGGCGGTATAATAATTTTCTGTCAATACTTTAAATAAACTGCCTGTGAAACAATGATGGGCAAAATATAGTTCATGTGGTCGGCATAATAAAACTTTAAGTAACAAATAACTATCCCGTTGGGCAGTCCGAAATCTATTCGAGCAGTAAAATTATTAATTGGGCGGTGAAATTATTAGTCGGCTGGTGACAAAATAAATTAGGCTGTGAATAAAATGTGCTCGGTATTTAAATATCGTTCAGCAGTTTTTAAGCAGCGTTTCGTTTTCTGCAAAATATTTACTTTAGAAGCCAGAAAGTCAAATGACCTGTATTTAATATTTTTAGTTGGCAAGGGTTTGAAGATACCGGCGAGATTCGTTAGTTCGGTCGGTGGGCAGCATGGGCGCCCACAGGAATTTTAAAGTTGTATATCTCTGTTGCTACATACGGGACCCATACCAAATTCAGGTGAGCCTACTAGGAATGTTTTGGTAAAGAAAAAAAATATTTTGTAATTTGCGAAAAAAAGTTAAATTTTTGCTTGCCCCCCCCCCCCTGAGAAAAAAATGAACACGTTTAGATATTTTATTTATTATTTTTTCTAAATAAATTTTACACCATTTCGTCAAAAATTTTTAAATTTTAAGAGAAAAAATGTGTTAGTTGAAACTTAAAGTCATTTGAATTTTTTTAAACTTAAAACGTAATTTATAAAAAAATCAAATGACTATAACTTTCTACTAACACATTTTTTTCTCTTAAAATTTAAATTTGTTTAGAAAAATTAATGAATAAAATACCTAAACGTGTTCATTTTTTTCTCAGGGGGGGGGGGGCAAGCAAAAATTTAACTTTTTTTCTTTACCAAAACATTCCTAGTGGGCTCACCTGAATTTGGTATGGGTCCCGTATGTAGCAACAGAGATATACAACTTTAAAATTCCTGTGGGCGCTCATGGTGGGCAGCCTTACTAATAATACCATGAAATGTATGTGCTTTTACATTAATCAATATTTGGAGTATTCTAATTAAATGCTTTATACGTAATTAATTACCCCTTATTACACGCTAAGTTAATTTTAGAGCAGTCAGAACAGTATTAGATTACCCATCAATTTGTAATGTTACAATATTTTTTCAGCAGTCAACTTGATTTTGGAGCAGGCAAAAAAAAATAAAATTTAATTTATTTCGCACAGACCAAATATATATTTAGTTGCAACTTATTTTTTTTACTACTTAAAAGATTTTGAAGCTGCTTGTTCAAATCTAAAACGAAGACCAATTTTTGTTTTATTACCTGATCAAGCTTCACCGCCCAATCCACCATTTCGCCGGCCAATCGTATATTACGATGTGACAAAATTGTAAAATTTCGCTGCCCGTTTAAATCACACCCGTTTTAATTTATGCAGCTGTTCTAAATCTAAGAATCCATTTGGTTTATATAAATTAACTGTTGGTTCCAAAAATGGTAATTTATGAATACATTTAATAATTTTATTTTGTAATTTTTTTAAAGGTTTAATTTTATTTAAGTATGCAGATCTCCAAATAGAAATTAGGTACTGTAATTTTGAATAAACTAATGAAAAATAAATATTTTTTTAAGTATTTCAAAGGAATATAATTTCTGGCCCTAAATAAAATACCAACTATTGGTGAAATATAGTTTCTTAAATATTCAATATGTTTTATCCAGCTTAAGTTTTCATCCACAAGTAAACCTAAAAATTTAGTAGAACTGGTGTATCGAATTTTTTGATCATTGAAAAATATTGGTAACGTATTCTCTTTTATTTGTGATTTACTTATATACATATAAGTTGATTTTTTAAGATTTAATGATAATTTGTATGCTTGAAGCCATTTACAAATTATGTTTAGGTCATAGTTAATGTTTTTGTAAATGTTGGAATAACTTTGATCAAAATATATAATAGTAGTATCATTAGCAAATAGTTTTAAATTTCCCTTTAAATTTAATGTTGATATGGAATTTACATATATTAAAAATAGTGTTGGTCCCAATGTTGATCCTTACGGAACTCCACAAGTTATGTTTTTTTGCAAACTTTTTATTGCCCCCATTTGAACAAATTTCTTTCTATTTAATAAATAATTTTGTATCCACATATAAACTTTTCCTCGTATTCCAATATTATACAAACATTTAAGCAATATACTGTGATTAACCGTGTCAAACGCTTTACACAAATCTAGGGACAACAAGCAGCATGTCTGATTAATTATCAACATTTTGTTGAATTTCTTTAATAACATCTGTTGCTGCAATTTCTGTATCCCTATTTTTACGATAACCATACTGACCTGAAAAGAGTAATTTTTTGATTCTAAAAAGTTTATAATTTTATTATTCATAATTTTTTCAAGGATTTTAGAAAATACCGGTAAAACAGAAATTGGACGATAATTATTACAATCATACCTTTCTCCACTTTTAAAAACCACTGTGACTTCTGCTATTTTCATTTTTTTCTAGAATTAAACCTGTTTTTAAAGAAATTTTTATAAGCTATTTTAAAATTGGGATTAATTGTGTTTTTAGAATTTTAACAATTTTGACAGAAATATTATCAAAACCAGTTGCTTTATTTAAATCAAGTCCATTTATTATTTCTTCCGTTTCAATTTCTTCTTTTAAAATCATAGAATCTGAATTAATTTCTACTTCAAAATTATTCTTCGGTACATTTGGAATTTGTTTTGGCAAGTTTTCTCCTACGTGAACAAAGTGGTCATTAATTTCCTCACAGATCTGATTTTTATTGTCAATTCTTTTTTTTTTCTATAATTAAATAATCTATATCTTTAGATTTTTGGTTATTTATCGTATTTGTAACAACGTAATCTAAAGTTTTCCAAATAGTTGTTTGTTTTCTTGTTAGAAATTGCTCATTATAATAATATCATTTAACCAATTTAATTTTTTTTTAAAACAGCCGGTTGTATTGTTCATAAGTGTTTTTACAAAACTGATTGGATTTTTCTTCTTCTTTTCATAATGTTTATTACGAATCTTCAGCATGTTTACTAACTCTCTTGTAAACCAAGGCTTAGGGTTTTTTTCATTTTAAAATTTATTTGGTAAGAACATTCTTCAAATATCTTTAAACTTCTCCATAAAAAAATTTGGATTCTTAAACAAATGTTTATTTTTTTCTAAATCAATTAGTTCTGTTTTTAAGGTATCTTTATTAAATTTTGTTTGGCTAATAATTTTATATTTTAGATCATATACTTTTTGATAATAAATATTTGCAATTTGAAGTTTATGATCACTGAATGGCTTAATTTTAAAAAATAACTCCATTTTTCTTGCAGAATTGATGATCTATTAAAGTTACACTAGAATTTGTTTCTCGAGTAGTAATAGTTTCGTTGCACAACGTGAAATTATTTGAATGATAAATATCTAAAAGTATTTTTGAATATTTATTGTTTAATATATCAATATTTCATCTCCTAGTAAAAAACAGTCAGATTTTGATTCATTTAAATTTTCTAACTTTTCATCCAAAAAATTAAGAAATACGTCGTTTTTTACTGACGGTGGTTTATAGATACCACATATTGCCAAATCAATACATGTAATTTTGACAGTAACAAAAGATATTTCACTTTCAATTTTTTCAATAATTTCAAAGTTGTACTTTTCTGCAATAAATATACCTACACCACCACCTTTTTTTTCTCTCGTTGCATAGACTGCATTAAGCCCTGGAAAATTATAGAACTTTCCTTCATTTTTCTTTACCCATGTTTCAGTAACAATCAAAAAATCAATCATTTCTTCTGTAAGTAGTAATTCAATTTCTTCCACTTTATTTTTTATAGAACATGCATTAATATACAAAATTCTCACTTCACTTGCCATAAAAAAATATATTAGTAAAAATAATCTATTTTTTCTTTAATTTTGGATATCTTGTAGAAATGAATTTGACATTGATTACTATTTGCTTCATGCCCACAATTAAAACTTGTATTATATTTAGTATTGGATTTTTGACAATTTATACGCTTAGGAATTTTTTCATTACACTTTTCATAAAGATGTTCATCACTACAAAACTTGCATATTGTTTGCTTATTTGAACACTCCTTTACCTTATGGCCATACTCACAACATTTGAAACAAAAAATGATATTTAATGTTTCTCTTATTTTACATCTGTCCCATCCAATTGAAATTTCCTTATTTACTAATTTACTGAACGTCCTTCCACTCGTTTCTATATATAATTTTGAATATCTTGACTTTCTTTTATGTTTGATGGATAATTTGTCATCTCTATCTATCTGGTTAAGTGCTATAAGTTCATCTACAAGTTCTTGATTATCATAACAGTAGCTGTTATTTGTACTGGATTCACATTTTCTTGAACTTCTTCTTTTGTTTTTTGACTACTCTGACTAATTTTTGGGTTTATAATTACTACTGGCAAAGATTTCTTAGTTGGTTTTCTTACTAAAACTTCTGAATATGATATTTCTTTGCTTTTATCTTTACTATCTGTATTATTTAACTTTTGAATTAATACTTCAAGTTTACTTTCCACATCATCTATTTTTGTAAAAATTTTCTTTTTTTCAATAGCCTCTAATTAGTTAATTAAGATTTGTATTTTTTCATTCATTTGGCAAATTATTTTTTTAAATAACTTGTTTTGTTCTTCTAGTACATTATTACGCAATTGATTGTCATATTTTTTTATCTCCATTACAGTTTTCACATATCCAGTTCCCTTTTGATTTCTTTAAATCAGTTGCTTCTATTTTGGAAATTTTTGCACAAGATAAGCAATACCACTTAGTACAATTAAAACATCCAACAGACTAGGTCTTTTTATTAAATTTGTAGTTACATCTATCACAGTTTTCATTTTCATTGTAACTACTTTTACAATTTGTTCTTCCAGAAGCACCTGCTTCTATTATATCTTGAGTGGCAATTGAAAAATTTTGCACATATTTTTCAAATTTGTTATCTTTTGGGTACTTTTGTGGAAGATACATACTTTCATCGTCACTTTCCTGAATTTCGGTACTTAAATTGGTAATTATTCGGATTAATGTAAACAGCGAATTTTTTCATGAAATTTTGCACAGGCCCTAATTTTGGGTCGTAGAACACGAATCCGAAGTCAGTTTTTGGCGGTCTCGTACGGTTTTTCCAAAAAAAAAAATTGTTTTGGTTATTATAATTTGTCCCACTTGACATTGACAATTTTTTCTTTTTTTTACTACCATTACTCCTCATTAATAATTCTTCCAAACCAAATTTTACATTTTCATCTTATAATTTTCTCTTGCTGTTGTTGATCTTTTAATAAAATATTTCTGTAGTATTTATCCAAAATAGGCCCTTTTTATGAGACAGTTATTTGACACAAACCTAGGTGTATCAATGTGTTAGGTAAATAATAAAATAATGAATGCACCAACCCGAATCCACGGACCGGGAAAAACGAAATTCTCCTTTTAAAAATGTAGGTTGCAGACATTCATATACTATTTAGAAACCGGCTTTGCCATGCGAAGTAATTTACACATTTCTTCAATATATCATGTTTAGGAAAATAGTGAAAATATATTTTTCCCGAAGGTTTAGAGGAGCACTGTGGTAACAAACAGTACCGATAGCTTTTTTTTATCTCAAGTTCACTCAAACAACACGAAAATCGTGGAAAACATTTTAAAGCTTAAGAACAAAGTCAAACTAACCCAATTCCTTTAGTTCACTGCGAGTGGCTGCACCGTCACTAAAATCGCAAATTTTGACACGCAACTAAGCGCCGATAGTTGCTTAAAAAGAGAAACAGTAATGAGGTTAGTGCTTGACTTTACTACTTGGTGGTTGATGTACCTTAAGAGCATTCATCACCAGCTGAAACATACTAATTTGTTTCAAAGAATTGCACCAAAACTAACCAACGAAATGATACGAAATTTTGGAAATATATTATAATTTTATAGCAAAATGAGGGAAAGTCATTTAAAAAGGAAAATCAAAAAATTATTTTTAAAATTTTTGTTATTTTGTAATATTTATTTTTTTAAAAGACTTTCCCTCATTGTTCACGATTTTCTCTATAATTTATGCGGAGATCGAATTTTTGATTAAACCTTTAGTTTTCTGTAAAACTTTGGAATTCCGTAATTAATGAATTTTGGAGAAAATCGCGTAGCTTTTTCGGCAGTTAACACATTTTGGCAACACAGCAAGCATCGTACGACACCGGGTGCAGTCTTATTATTAAGATTAGCGTGTGATTGTGATTTGGATTTTCGGTGTATTTAAATAGCTATCATGGGACGGACTAGAAAGAACGAAAATTTATGTGTCAAAAAACGATTATGTTCATCCACAAGTCGCAAAAATAAACGACTTTCTATGAAAAAACGGTAAGTAGTGTGTAAGTAGTTCTACTGGTTATGGTAGGTATATATGATTTATATGAAATTAACCGATATAAACACGTAATAGTCTAAGATCCGAAGTAAGCTCGTCCTTCACCGATCTGCTTACCGGATAAAAAGTATTTTTCATCAAACATAATATGTTAACAAATATATCGCGAATGGGTTGCCTAATGAAATATGGTCATGGCTATCCTTAATTAAAAATACTGTAACTCATTTTTTGTTTAATATTTCACTCACTTGCTTACCAAACGAACTTAATACACTAATCGAAAGTATAAAGCATAAGGAACATGCAAAAGTTAGGTTGCCTACTTTTTTTCGGTCCCTATACCGGGTTGCCAGGTACTTATAAACAGGTGAGTCGATTTTAGTAATTTGTACTCATCTGCTTTCTCTTTGAAACTATATTAAAATAAAGATAATTTTATTGCGAACACGGTGGTATAAGGTTGCCTGCGAAAAATCGGTCATGAATCACGGTTGCCAGGCTTTGAAATTTAAAAATTGGAGCAAGCGATGCGCGACAGAGAAGCATTGCGCGTACTATTCGGTGCGATAGAGGAGGACACAGCATAGCAGCTGCGCGTGACGTGACGTTCGGATGAAAGAGAAACTTTTTTTACATGACACTAATGTGTTCATCATTTTACATACATTTTACATACCCTAATTTCGTTCATATTAAAAATCCAAATTTCATTTTTGGGTTGAAGCTTTAGTTGACAAAAACACATTTTTTGCCATAAAAAAAACAATTGAATATTGATTGTGGTTTCTCCGGAGGTGAGTTTAAGTTTTTATTTTCAATGGCAACCTACCAATTTTTTTTATACCATTAGATAGCTCTTTAAATTCCCTTTTCGGTGACATAGGTATCATAAGTGGTAGTTTGCTCTCAAAATGGCGACACTGGAGGCATTTTTGTCAGTTTGAGTAGGTCGCCATTTTGAAGTCCCTGGTTGTTTCATTAAATAACTCTGTAGTTTCGTGAGGAAGACTGTTTAACTTTTATTTTTTAACATCATTTCGTAAAACTCTTTTTAAATAATTGGTATCTGCAAATTTATGTTTTACTAATATTGCCCATTTTTAAAGCAAATTTTCACCAAAATATTAAATAGAAAGGACCAAAAGTAAAATAGCCGTCGCGTAGTACATGTTACTAATTACCTAAAATTATCAAAAACACATTTTAACGGTTTTTTCTAAAAAGAAAGTCAAATAAACAAGACAAAGTACGTTAAAAAGAACATTTATTTAACATAAAATCGGCTATGCATTTACCTAAGTTGGCGTTAAAAAACAGCCCACTTAGGTAAATGCATAAATCTGATTTTATGTGTAATAAATTATAATGTTAATCTTAACGTACTTTGTCTTATTTGATATTTTTTGGAAGAAAACCGGTAAAATGTGTCTTTTTGATAATTATTATCAAAAAGACACATTTTACCGGTTTTCTTCCAAAAAATGTCAAATAAGACAAAGTACGTTAAGAATAACATTATTTATTACACATAAAATCAGATTTATGCATTTACCTCAGTGGGCTGTTTTTTAACGCCAACTTAGGTAAATGCATAGCCGATTTTATCTTAAATAAATGTTCTTTTTAACGTACTTTGTCTTGTTTATTTGACTTTTTTTTTTAGAAAAAAACCGTTAAAATGTGTTTTTGATAATTTTAGGTAATATAATAAGTAACATGTACTACGCGACGGCTATTTTACTTTTGGTACTTTCTATTTAATGTATTGGTGCAAATTTGCTTTAAAAATGGTCCATATTAAGAAAACATAAATTTGCTTACACAAATTATTTTAAAAGAGTTTTACAAAATCATTTTAAAAAATAAAAGTTAAACAATCTTCTTCACTAAACTACAGAGCTATTTTATGAAAATAACAACCAGGAACTTCAAAATGGCGATCTTTCGATTAGTACCTATTAAGTTCGTTTGGTAAGCAAGTTAGTGAAATATAAAAAAAAATTAATTACAGTATTTTTAATTAAGGATAGCCATGACCATATTTCATTAGGCAACCCATTCGCGATATATTTGTTAACATATTATGTTTGATAAAAAAGACTTTTTATCCGGTAAGCAGATCGGTAAAATTATCATCACTATGATTAAATAAAATAATATAAACCAAGCGCCAATTGAACTGTTAAATATAACATTTTGATCCATTTTTGACACCCCGTACATCTGAAATGACTTGATAGATTTTAAAAAACGAGGTAGATTTGTTCTCTTTGGCACAAGAAGCATACATCAAAAGTGCGTAATTTGTGAAAGGAATTGATTTCTAATGAATCGCTCTCTCAGAATTTTTCTCGGTTTTAAAATCAATTAAGCTGTTTTAGATTTACGGGATGTTCAAAATGGGGTAATATGTTACGTTGACGCTCTATTGACCGTGAACTTCGGATATAGCAAACTCCGCTTATTACGTAGGTTAGGTTGAATTCAAAATTATTTCTAAACACCAAAACCTTTAAATCAGGGTAAATTAATTATTACAGTTTCTGTTAAAAACTGGAGAATATTCTTTTTCTAGAATATTCTTTTTTTAGATAAAACGTGATGAATCCTTTTGGCAAAATAAAATGTTGCCGAAATTAAGATCTTTTATGACAATTTTATGTTTCCTGAACTGGTTGATCCGCTTTTGCCAAAAACCCTACCCATTGGAGATAACATATGTGAAGGAAAAGTATGTTATATTATTCCATAAATTTGTTTGCTGTTATGTCATTAGGTAGTATTATTTTATAATACCTATTACACATTTATTAATGCACTTTTTCTTATAGATACGTACAAAAACGAAAGAAAAATGGCTGCCAGTCTACCTACCTATCTGTTTATGTATTTCTGTCTATATCTATTTTTTTACAACTTTTATTTTTTCCAAATAAATAACGAATTCTTGAAAATTTGTCTTTAATTTTTAACGATTCCCATATGATAGACAAAAAGATTAAATAAACAAATAAGACATATAATGAATAAAAAGAAATCAAGATCAATAATTATTATCAAAGAATGTCCTATGTCCAACATTTAATAGTTTGCGATTATTTACAGTGAAAAGTGAAATAATTTGAAATCCTAAATACATAATATAAACTTGCTCAAAAATAATCAATTATTCTTCAAGAAATCAAGTCCTGTCCTAATACAACTCACGACGGCGAGGTCGCGTCGCGTCTCCGACTGGCCATGTTGCCAGATTGCTCATTAACATTGATTTACGCTCTTTAGTGGCGAAATCCCGAATCGGAGCACGCGGTCCACTGATGTAGGCTCTTAAAAGGCTAACTATTATTTTCACGTGATTTGTGTTCGGATGATATAGATCGTAAATATCCTGTAATCAGTAGGTGGTTTATGAAATTTTGTTTTTGATTTTTGAAAAATAAAAAAAATATTAACAGAGGGTTGCAGAAAGAAAATTTGATCACGAAATAAACTAACAACGTGATAAATTTAACACCTTGTTAAATAGGTTTCCAATATTAACCGGCCCGCTTCGATACAAATTTTGGTCCTGTTCCGATCTAATCGTATCACATCCGGGAAACTCTGAAATAATAAACTGTCAGACTAGATATCAAAGAAAGAGTTCATTATTTTGAATTTTTTGTAAATCCAAGTTATTTTGTATGTTAAAATGGATAAATACAAGTCAATAAGCAAGGCGAATAGAAAAATTACCTAAATGTAAATGAAAATAAACTTCTAAACATATATTTCTAAGGTAAGTAGTATAAAACTCTTGCTCCTTAGAGTAGAGTATACTAAAACAGTATAAAAAATAGATTGTTGATGTGATATAAAGCATAAAAATATCGTCAATTAAACATCCTTTCTAGTGATGTAGACCTACACGGTGAGCTTGGATTAAGTTTAACCCAAAGGTGCTATTACTTTGGGATTTTCTTCAGATATCGTTTATATGATGAGCTCCAAGTAATTTGGTACCAAAATGGAAATAATCGTTGGAGGGTTATTAAAATACAATGGGTTTTACCAAATTTTCTTGAGGTTATATACCTATAGTTTTATTTTATGAAAAATGGATATTCGTCAATTTTTTGGGACTTGGAACAAATTTTGCTCGGTGCTCTGAATGATATTTTAGTGTTATATATGCCCAAAATATTTAAACCCTTACCAAATTAAAAAAATATGCATGAAAAACGCGTGTTTTGTCCGTTTTTAGGACATGTGTATCTTATAAAAGGGAATGGTAGGGCATAAAGAATCGACTTATCTTGAAGCTTATGTAATTACCTTTGAAGCGAGTACAGTTTAATTATTCTTCTAGATACAAACTATCGCAGGCTATAGAACAATTTAAAAAAAGAGAAAATACTAATGCATGGTAAGGTATAGAAGTACATATTATTATATGTTTGTCTATTATATTTTGTATGTGTCTACATCCATAATTCTCGTGAAGCTGCTTCGGTATCGTGTAAATTAAAAAAAAAATACGGCTATGGGAAATTGCATTTCCTTGCGCTCGCGCTTGTCCGGCGCTCCGTGATCAGCACCCAGTGGATAAATAAGACTTTAATTATCGATAAAGATTCAATAAGGATTAGTTTTTAATGTTTTTTGTATTTTCCTTGTATTTTTGTTTGAAGATTGATTTATGTTCTTGATTTCGAGTATTAATATACGATAATACAAATATAGCTAGGTGTGATCGCTAGATTTTGTTTTGTTTTAGTTTTTTTAAAGTCTATGGTTTAAGTAAACACTAACAGCGGGTTACACAAAACTTTTAATCAAGCGTTAAATCCTAATTCAGGGTTAAAAACAAAAGATATTCAGTTTAACACAGCGTTAAATTTTTTTTCTTTCTGCAACAGCCCAAATTTTGAGCTAATCTGTGATTAAACAGACAAATGCCACTAAAAAACCAAGGTGTTGTTTACGTTTTCATTTGTTTTTAACCCAGAGAGCACTTAACGCTGAATTAAACTAATTACACGATATGCTGTGATTAAAGTCATGTTTTTTTTAACATTTTTGATAAAATATTAGTTACTTTGGCAAAAGTTTATGTTCTAGTACAAGAAATTAAAAGACAACTCCTTCCTTCCATATTTTAAAATACAACTATATACACTTTTATTGCAGATGGGCATCTAATTTATCATAAACCCAACCTAAGCAGGTACCTACCTTCACACACTAACAAAAAATGTAGGAAAAATAAAGTTCATCGTTTATAATGTGAATTTTACCAAAAATTATACGTTTCATCTTCAATACCATAACAAAATTACCTCGAAAATTACTCTTTATAATATTATTTTGTTGTTAGACATGCAAACATATTCTATTCCTCAAATTCTTGTTCCTTATAAACTATTCTTTATAGCATTATATTAAAACAGTTTTCCTACTGTAGTCTTCTATAAAAATATAGATATTCTGCTAAATTTCCTTCTGCTTACTTTTCTTCAATCACATAGTTTTCTTTAACACCTCTCTTAGTTTAAATAGCAAACCCTTTTGTGGGTTTCAAAATAATATAACAACTTGAAGAGGTAGTTATTTTCTGAATTACTTTCGTCCTAACGTCGAAAATTATCTTATTTACAGCAAGTAAAAACACTGGAATGCAAGCAAGTTTGTATTTGTATTAATCATTTCTTTTATGTTACTCACGGCTCTCTCGATAACAGAAAAATTAAGGGCTTGTACGTAAACAAAACAAATAATCTAATTTATATTTTTTTAAAAAACAAAACACTGACGTACGTATAACCTAACCTCAAATATTTCAAGATTTATAAGTACCGTGTTGCCAGACCCAGACATTACTTTATTTGATACTGGATTTTAATTGAGAAAGTACTAAATTTAATGAAAATGTACTAGATCACACAACAGACCAGGCAATGCACTGACACAGGAGATATAAAGAACCTGTACTTGGTGTAAAAAAATAAAATATGTAATTATTCCTAATTTTAAAAATGAAACAATTACTTTCAATCTCTGAAAAAGGTAGGATCTAATCTGCGGCAAAACAAAACAAAAAATACGAGACCTGTAAAATATGAGTCGAGTATCTCTTAAAAACGTCGGATGGCATTTTCTACTAAGTTTTGACTCAAGTGTACTAGCGTACTAGGGATATCCTAAATCCTAAAAAGGTTCTAGATTTAGTACAATTGTAGTAGACTGGCAACACTGTTCATCACCGGATCAGAGCCTGGCGTGTTCGATGGACAAAATTGCATCGATCCGGACGACTTTACGAGATTTAAGAGAAATACGTAAGTGAATCAAGAATGAATGCAGAACGAAATAAAATAGCGCTGGAGTGTCGCAACGTAATTTGTTTCAAGTGCATATTCAACTTTCTTAAATTTAAAAATAACATTAATGCCACAGATCAAACTTAAAAAAAAGCATATCAATTATAACTATAATAAAATAATATAATTAAAATAATAGTTTTTATTATGGAATCTTTATCTAGTTTTACAAATTTTCAGGGAATAATGAACAAAGATATAAAGTAACTGATGTAAACTTATGTTTTGAAAAATCACAAAACATGTAAATAACAATTTTTTATTTAAAAACTACTTTAACATTGCTGTCACCAGTAGGTATTTTTTAAGCCCATCTTTACATCAAAATATCTGCAAGGTTTTGTCATGTCTTATCTGGTACCTGTAACAAAAGAAAACAAAGCAAATAAAGTAAAAAAATTACACAATTACATAATAATTTTAATAAAAGCACTATGTTCTACAGTGTACACCCAAGTAAATAACTTGTTTATCGATTAGATATCTTATTCTAAATAGTAACAAGTGTATGGAGATATGGGCTTTATATTCACATGGTAAAAATGGTAGTCAAGTAAATGTGTCACGAAAAATTAAAGTTAATGAATCATGAGCAAAAAGTTTATTAAAAGAGAAACAGCAAAATTTTACTTAAACGAATTTGAGGTGGATTAAATAAATACTCTACAGTTAGTTAGTTTGGTTGGGTTTGATCGTGACACATGGTTAAAGAAATTATAATCATGATCTATACTACCAGCAATTAGGTTTACAAATTGACCAGGATACTCACCCAGACAAAAATGTTTTGTTAGCTTAACTGGACAAAAGTTATATAGTATGCTATTACGGGTATAAACACAGAACTTGAGGTAAAAATAAGGAACAAAATTGTACTCAACAATTTTGTAACGTAGGTAGTGATAGGTGATAGCTACCTATTAAACTAAGATATTATTAATGACAATATTTTACCTTTATCAAGAAAATAACAACAAAGGTTTCGTTTCCAAATGTTTTCCTTGGCAGTAAGGTATTTCACCGAATATTGATTGCGTCTAGGATAATCTCTCAAATAGCATTCATTTAGAACTCAATTCCTTACATATAGTTTTATCAGGAAGTATGTTTTTGTGCTTTATCTTTGATCAAAAGTCCGATTTTTAGGATTAGGAATTCACCTTCTTTAGAAATATTGGGATCCTTCGGATGTAGCTAAAACAATCACATAAATGGATAATAAAGTCAAGAGTATAGTAGTTAAGGAAGCTGAAAAGCAGCAACTTTTTTACGTAAAGCATTTTTAAGGCAAATTTTAAAAATTAACAGAAAAATTATACAAATTTTGCTGGGCCTATGTATCTGTACGGTATTTTATGGTTCAATGGTTTTATACAACTTACCTTATAGTACATAATACATATATACTATGTATATACTCGTATATGTTCAGAAGTTCATTTTCTTCTATATTTGTGTAATTTTACTATTCGCTTTGCCTATTTTCCCAAAAATATTTCTTTTTGGTTCAAAATAACCTCGCTTCTCACTTTACAAGAAATACAAAACGCTTTGTTGACATTAAAATCTGACGTTTATCGTCCGACTTTTCCCGAAACTGCGACCGCTTCCAAATCTAAAAGCCAATGTTAAGCGATTGCTGTTTCAAGTGGGCCTGGGCCGGCTTTGATTAAATCTTGGGTAACTTGACCAAAATTTAACGTGTTAAAATTTAACACGGTGTTAGTTAATCATCCTTTCTGCAACCCGCCGTAAGTGTGTTCACTAAGGCTTGAATTTTTGCATTGTGCATTTTTTGCGGCTAGCTTAAAGTACCTTAATCGTAAGTTTATTAATTTTAGTAAAAATAAAATTAATAAACCCGGGCCCAAGCTTATGGTATTAAAAAAAGCCATTGCGTGGTCGCGCAAAAATCCTAGTCTTAGTGATCACACTTATTGTTTACTTAAATAAAACAAAATGTAGCGATCATCTATATTGACGCAGCTATATTTGTATTATCGAATACATTAGCACTCGAAATCAAGAAGAATATAAATAAATATTCAAGAAAAAGACAAGGAAAACATAAATATCATTACAGAATAAAGAATAGTTCATATCTAAAACAAGAACTCTAGAAATATATTACTATTACACTAGTCAAACAATAAAAGGTGATTCTGATTAAGTACAATGTTATAAAGAGTAATTTTGGTATATTGAAGATGAGGGAATATTCTTTGGTAAAATCCATATTATACATAAACTTTACTTTCCTACATTTGTTGTTATTACACACATCATACATGGATAGGTACCTACTTAGTATGATAAATTAGATGCTCATCTGCAATAAAAGCGTATATAGTTTTATTTTAAAATATCAAAGGAAGGATTTTTCTTTTAATTTTCTCTATTAGAATGTAAAATTTAGCCAAAGTAACCAATATTTTACCAAACACATGACTTTAATCACAGCATATTGTGTAAAATTCATCGTGAAGTCCTCCCTTCGTTAAAAACAAATGAAAAAGTAAACAACTCCTTGGTTTTGTAGTGGCAATGAGGAATATGCACATATTTTTTTTATTACATAAATCGTTTAAGGAAGCCATTACAAACCCCAAAAAAAAATATTTTAAAGCAAATTACTAGAAAAACTTAGCTACAAAAAATGTTTACTTTTCGGTATAATTTATTATAATATCCATCTAACCCAAATAAATCTGAAACATTTTTTTTATATTCTCTACTATATAAATTAAATGTTTATGGCGGTTGCTGTTATTCAGTTATTTTGGCCTTTATTAAAAAAAAAAAGGATTTTATACTGCAAATTTTCGCGCGAATTTCGAAACTTGTAAAACGTGATCCCACTGACTGTGTCGTCAAGAGTGAATTTATGACTCATCGTAAGTACATGACGAATTCCAGTGTTGTAGGGTCATCGAAGAATCATAAAAATGGCATTTAATGCGTAACTCATCCAATGAAATATCCCTGCACTTAAAGTAGAAGGTTCCTAAAATCTTATTCATGTATACTTCAAGCCGAAATCGGCCCAGGAACCTTTCAATTTTGCAACAAAAATTGGCATTTCTGCGAAATTTTCTTAATAATTTCGAGTAAACAAACTGCAATTCTTTATTTTCATGGCAATCTTCGAAAATTCAAAAATTTTCAAATTTTAGATGTCCCCGATGCAAATAAACCTATTTATTTACAACTTTACCGAAAAAATAAGCGATTTAAATTAGTGGAACGTATTCCTAGATAATTAATGGATAAAATAAACCCAAAAAGAATCACTAAATAGGGTAAATAGTGTGGAATAATGTCGGTTAAAAATAGGATTTGTCGGAAAAAATCAAGAAAATCCGGCTTTTACCCCTTAAATGCGCTCCTGGATGACCCATTCGATAATCATTTTAAAGTGTGATTATCCCTTTATAAGATAGTGTTGAAAAATTGGAAAAAATTTGATAGGAAAAAATACAAAGTGATTCAAATGCACCGGTGTCGGCGGTGTGCTCCGTTCCTAGAGAGAATGAAGAAACTAAAAAATACGGATATTATGTACTTCGACGAGCTCTTTCCGATGATGTATTTGGGATTTTAATTTGAACCATTTTGACCCCACAAAAAACTAGAAACCGTGAAATATTTGGGTCAAAAATCTAAATTTCCAGTTTTTCCCTAATATTGTCATTTTCCAGTGATTTTAGGTTTAGGTAAATGTAGTGCAAAAAATGTATTTGAGATTTTAAAGTTTCACTTATGAATCCGTTATTCGATCCGACGTTTTGTTTTCGATTTATTAGGTACCAAAGAGAGGTCTGCAAATGGCATTTTTCGACCTAAAAAAATTCAAAGGAATTACTTGCCATTTTCCGATCCTCACCAGTTTCAGTAGAGTGCTGAAGCTCTGGGCCCTCTACAACCTCCGAAAATTTACATCGATTTAATTCACTTTTGCGACCTGTACCCGATTTCAACGGAAATCGTGGAAATTTCGACTTTGACGTTTAATAGATCCGAAACGAAACATCCTATATAACTGAATTTTTTAGCGAAGCTAGTAGAACTATTCCTTAATCAACACAAAAAATTCGATTACTCCCCCTCTGACTGTTTCCGAAAAAAACAAACCTGCTCGACTTTAGGTTCAGCTTTACGTTAACATGTAGATTGACACTTATTTTTGCTGATCTGACGTCATTTTTCATTAAGGACAAATGGCTGCTTTTTCAATTGTAATAAATTATACCGAAAAGTAAACATTTTTTATAGCTAAATTATCGGGGGTAAGTGCACAAGTGCATCAAAATTACCGATAATTTTTGAATGAAATGTGTTTTTTTATAATTGCAAGAGTTTGTTTTCATATTTTCGCGAAAAAGCCCGACTCCGCAGGAGGAGGGCATTTTCGTAAAATATGAAAACAAACGATTGCAATTTGTAAAAAAAACACATTGAATAAAAAAATTATCTGGTTATTTTGATGCACGAGTGTAATTTATTTCAATATTTCCCAAATTAATTAAGAACTCGAATCAAGTAAATTTAAATATTTTATTTAACAGAAAATACTAACAATAAAATTAAAATGCTTAAAAATTACAAGAATTGCAATGAAAAGTACAATTATTGTAATTAACAATATTTTGCTTTGAATTCGTAGACATGGTGGTTGATGCAGTCAACGAGCGAGAGCTTATTTCGGCGGGGGACTCTATTGAGCTTGACGGTTGGTCATTGTCCCGCATTTTTTCAATCAAAAGCATATGGTGGTTCTCATCCATCTGAATGTATGAATCTGTTATTTTCTGCTCTATTTCGAGGATAGATTCTTCGCCAAAACGAGACATTTTTGTAGTAAAATTACGTCTACGGAAAAGTTCAATAGCGTTGTTTACAAAAAAACAAAAAAATTTACGTTGCCACGGGTTATCCCAATGCAAAGAGATAGTTATTAACAATTCTTGACAAAATGAAAGGAAAACATTCGTTGACATTGACTTTTTTGTCTGCTGTCACTCAATAAGATGACGTTAATTGTCAGAATATTACATTTTTTGACGTTTTTTAACAATAAAATCCCGCTTTGACGTTTTGTCAACAATATAAACTTGCGATGCAATTTTCGATTTCTGGCAGTGCTGTTTTCGCTGTAATTTTGCGAAAATTGCATTTCTCTTATAGGAACTTTAACATATGAGGGAAATATTCCTAGTAATTTTCTTCAAAATATGATTTTTTTGTGTTTGTAATGACTTCCTTAAATGATTGATGCAATAAAAAAAAAATATGTGCATATTCCTTATTTAAAAAGCAGCCATTTGTCCTTCATGAAAAATGACGCCAGGAGATCAGCAAAAATAAGTGTCAATCTACATGTTAAAGTAAAGCTTAACCTAAACTTGGACAGGTTTGTTTTTCTCGGAAACAGGGGTCAGAGGGAGAGAAATCGAATTTTTTGGGTTGATAGAGGAATAGTTCAACTAGCTTCGGTAAAAAATTCAGTTATACAGGATGTTTCATTTCGGAGCTACTAAACGTCAAAGGCGAAATTTCCGCGATTTCCGTTGAAATCGGATACAGGTCGCAAAAGTGAATTAAATCGATGTAAATTTTCAGAGGTTGTAGACGACTCGGAGCTTTAGAATGCTACTGAAACTAGTGAGGAACGGAAAATGGCAAGTAATTCTTTTGAATTTTTTTGGTCGAAAAATGCCATTGCAGACCCCTCCTCTTTGGAACCTAATAACTCGAAAACAAAACGTCGAATCGAAAAACGGATTCATAAGTGAAACTTTCAAATCTCAAATACTTTCTTTGCAATACATTTACCTAAACCTAAAATCACTGGAAAATGGAAATATTTGGGAAAAACTGGAAATTTAGATTTTTGACCCAAATATTTCACGGTTTTTAATTTTTTGTGGGGTCAAAAGGTTCAAATTAAAATCCTATATAAGTCATCGGAAAGAGCTCGTCTAAGTACATAGTATCCATATTTTTCAGTTTCTTCATTCTTTATACGAAGGGAGCAATCGCCGATTAAATTTCGTTTTTTTTTTTTACTTTCTTTGACTTCGACATCGGTACATTTGAATCACTCTGTATTTTTTCCTATCTAATTTTCCCCCAATTTTCAACACTATCTTATAAATGGACAATCACTCTTTAAAGTGAATACCGAATGGGTCATCCAGGAGCGTATTTAGGGGGTAAAAACTGGATTTTCTTGATTTCTTCCGACAAATCCTATTTTTAACCGATATTATTCGACACTATTTTCCTTATTTATGATTCTTTTTGGGTTTATTTTATCCGTTAATTATCTAAGAATACCTCCCACTAATTTAAATCGCTTATTTTTACGTTAAAGTTAGAAATAAATAGGTTTATTTGCATCGGGGACATGCAAAATTTGAAAATTTTGGATTTTCGAAGATTGCCATGAAAACAAAGAATTGCAGTTTATTTACTCGACCTTATTAAGAAATGATATGTCAAAATTTCGCATGAATGCCAGTTTTTGTTGAAAAATTGAAAGGTTCCTAGACCGATTTCGGCTTGAAATATATATAAATAAGATTTTAGGAACCTTCTACTTTAAGTGCAGGGATATTTCATTGGATGAGTTACGCATTAAATGCCATTTATATTGATTCTTCGATGACCCTACAACACTGGAATTCGCCATGTATTTATGATGAGTAATAAGTTCACTTATGATGACACAGCCAATGGGATCACGTTTTACAAGTTTCTTAATTCGCGCGAAAATTTGCAGATAAAATCCTTTTTTTTTGTCAATAAAGGCCAAAATAAATGGATAACAGCAACCGCCATAAACATTTAATTTATGTAGAGAATATAAAAAAATATATTTTAGATTTATTTGGGCTATATGAATACTCCCTATTAGCCAAAAATTTGGGCAGTTGCTGAATAAAAAATTAACACTATGTTAAACTAACTGTTAAGATATTCTTAGTAAATTTAGATCATTTATTATTAACATAATTGTTTTAACTTTTATTCATTTATAAAATTATTTAGCTCCACTATTTTGTCTAAGAACATTAAATTTACTATTTAGCATAAAGACATTGTGCTATCATGCCCTAAAGGGTAACTATGGAAACTATTTCTGTCATCGTTATCAAAAAAAAAAGCATGGGTATGTCAAAAGGTTGTAAGAAATAAAATTACGATTTTGTTGGAAAATTGGTTGTTTGGATTACAAAAAGGTGTAGAACAAAAAATCTTATATACCAGGGGTCGAAAACAAACCGTTTACCTCAAAATGTTAATTAATATTAATTTCTTTTTAACTTTTTAGCGAAAGTAAAGTAACAATCATAATAACTAAATTTCGCAGTGTACGAGAAATTGTTTTCAGAAGAATTCACAAAAAAATCATTGTTCAACTTAATTAAATAAAATCACTTTTTAATAAATGCTGAACACTTATTTTAAATGAAATCTTTTATCAATATTTTTGATAATTAAGAGATGCAATCAGATTTTTTTTTGTACATTTTACTAAAAACAATTCCCCTTACAGCAGGTTGAAATTTAGTTATCTTTACACTTTCGCTAAAAAGCTAGAGAGAAAATTAATATTTTAATTATAATTTTTAGGCGATTGTTAGTTTTCGCCCCCTGGTACATAAACCGTTTTTGTTCTGCTATGCTTATGCTATCACCCCTTAAAATTATTCAATCATATCTCTTTCGCCCTGTATTTAAAAAATAAAGTTGTCCTTAATACTGCGCGGCACCAATAACGTAGTTTCTAATAACTCTTTAATAATACGCACCTAGTGAAAATGTTATTTTGAAGAAAATTGCTGGGATAATTTAACTACAAATTTTCTTTTACTTTTCGGTATGTTATTACAATTTAAAGAGCAGCCATTTATAAGCAATGGTAAATAACGTCAAATATTGTCTAAAGCAAGCGTCGATGTTTCGTGCTAAATTCTTACATCAATTCGTTTTATCTTTTTGTTCGGAATTTATAACAGCCACTGGTGAACTTTTTTTTGGATATGCCAAGATCAGCCGAAATCAGAACACAGTAATGCAAAGTTAATAAAAAAATTGACATAAAAATTATTAAATGTTAGTATCGCCAAAGTCAAGAATTCATATTTTGCTATTTACTTATTTTTATGGTATAATAAATCCTAACAAAAGTTTAAAGACAAATGAGGTTAACCACTGTCACAGTATAGCGTAAGATAAATAAAAAGAAATAAACTTATTTGGAGCTTATTAGTACATATTGTAACACTATCCGAAACAAATACCTTTAGGCTTTTACTCCTTTAATTTCTGCAGATGTAGGTAAAGTCAGGGTTTGTAGAAAAATAAGAAGTCTTCGTAAATTGATCAACTGTCGGCAACGAAGAAATAGAATAGGTTTGTTAGCCCGCAAATTATCTGATTGACCTTGTTGAACAGTCTTTTTAATCAATGTAATGTTTCTTATCCACGAACGCTCTTAATATTCGGAAAATAATCAATAAATTAAATTAACACTTGAATTTACAGTACACCAGTTATAATAACACTTTTATTTACATGTAATGTGATTTTTATGAGAATTTGTAATAGAAAATATTATTTTTGTTAATAAAAACCGAAATAAATGGATAAAAACAAACACCAGAAATATTTAATTTATGTAGAGAATACAAAAAAATTAGGTTTATTTGGATTATATATACAGAATCATAAAATCGTAAATTAAATCTTAAAAACAAATCTGACTGAAAGACACACACAAAACCTGTAGGTCGATAGCTTTTCTTAAGAAGTACATAAACTTCGTAAAAAAATTGACGATTTCTTATGTGAACATAGATCTTGTAACACCTTTAAACACAATATAAAACGCATCTCTACATCAATTAATAATCCCGTTGCAAATTATAAACATCAACTTGAAGAAATTTGACATTTTTTACTAGTTAATATATTAGTTTATACTAACCTGCTCCTGCAGATCAGCAATTTGTTGTTCCATAGCTTCTACTCTAGCACTTAACTTTTCTTTCGTTTTTCCAAGCTCGGCAATTTCGGATTTCTTTTGATCAATATCTTTAAGTAACTTCTGGTACTCATGCTTATCATGGGCTGAAAGATCTCTCAGACGTATTAAAGTTTCTCTCAACCTTGCATTTTGTTGCTGCAGCTGTTTAATTTCATAAGCGGATAATCCCTGAGCATCGCCTGAGCCTGATGTGCCAAGCGCTGTAAAAAATTAGAAACAAAATACTTAAATTGTCTGAGAGAGAACTTCTTTTAATAAATGTACCCATAATCTTTTGAAATTATTTTATAGAATGGAGCAAATTCTAAAATTTTAACAATAGATACTGTCAATAATGTCTGAAAGAGAACTTCTTTTACTAAATGTACACGTGAGATTTGTAAATTATGAGTATTTTACAAAATGGAGAAAATTATAACAATAGATACTGGGACCAACCTGACAATAAATCAAACAATTAAATCAAGTAAATCGCCTGTCTTATGGATGTTTTTTTTTTTTACTCTGCTGCTATGCAGACACCTTAGTTTAACCTGTCTACCCGATAAAAGAATATTATGTAGTTTTAAATAGGATTTGATAAGTCATATCATAACAGTTATATACATAAGTATATCTTAAACTAAAATTTTTTACAAACAGGGTTGAAGCATATTAAATTTCTATAACTTCGGATATTAAGAAACTGTATATTCCGCTTTGCAAGTAGTTTGGCTTTAACTGTTGAAACAGTTCGTAAAGGCGCGTACAGATACAGCGAACGAACACTTCCAAACAAATTCGTTTGGTTGGTGTGTACGTACTAACAAATGCCATCGCACGCTTCGTTCGCCTTCACTAGGGTTCGCTCAATGGGCGGTACATGAAAAAGAAATTCAGGAAGAATTCGTTCGGCCTTTTTTTGGTGTATGTTCGTTGTATGTGGACAGCAAAGCAAATTTTCTAGCGAACGCCGAACAAATTCCTGCGATTGGATTCGACTGTATGCGTTCGCTTTCGTTCGATGTATATACGCACCTTAAAGAATTCGTCATCGAATCGATTCGTCGTTGAATCTATAAAGTTAACTGTCAAAACTTGATGAGCTCAGTTGCTGGATATCGAACAATATTTAAGAGTTGAAGGGAAAAAACAATTTAATCAAAAATAATTCTAAATTAATAAGTGCGCGTAGGTTCTAAGAATCGTTATTGGTGTGGATGAGAGTACCTATTGCCCAAAAACTATTTTTACCATTTCTCACAAAAAAAAATACGTTTCTCCATATTTGTCCGCGAATGTAAACAAATGAATATCCTTCGAATCAAAACGTGGATTCTAACAAACCTTAAATTCACCAGAAACGTTTCAACAATTATTTAGCCCTTATCCTAAGTTTCAATGCATGACAATTTAGTTGTAAAATTGTAAAAAGGTCGACAGCTTATTTCCGACAAAAAATCTGCGAAAGTTTAGTTCGAGAGAATGTGCGAAAATGGTCGACCATTTAATTCTGGGAAGCATTTGAAAAAAAAAATGTTTTCCTTGAAGTTTGGATTTCTATCTTTAAATAGCTGGAATTTTTTTCCTCCACTCCCCCACATCCTAAACATTGTGCTTTCGGTAGGCCCTGGCATTTTGTGACGTTTTTAAAAAAACATCTGACGAATACTACTGCATTCCAGTTAAAAAAAAATTAAACCGGACCATAAACAATAAACTAATAAACAATAAAAACAATAAAAAAAAGGATTGGTTGTCTACATAGTTTACAAGTGTACACAGTCTTTATGAAAAATAATTGATGTAAACAATATATAGACTACGCGTAGATAATCTGCATAAAGTAGATTTGATAAACTACCGCACACCTCTGTTTAAAACTATTTACTCTAAATACACAATGGTCATGGTAAAATTTACCATTGTAATAATTTTTTTTAATTTAAAACATCTAAAAACTCGATAGGTTTACGAAAAATGTTTCAAAATATATGAAAATAAAATTTTAAAAAACTTGTTCTAAAATCATATTCTACTATAATCCAGGATTCAAAGAAAATCATTTGAATATGACACTGTGAATATTAAAACCATTACATACATATTTACGTTTACTCGATTTGCTGTTATAACATAACCATTAGTCTTTATTAACGAAACAACAAATCGCGACTTTAAATTGTTGTTAAAATGTTTAATTGAGCAAAACTCTTTATGCCTTTTTGTTAAAAACGGCCTAAACATTATTACAGGGTAGTACTCTTACCCTTTCCTTCCATCTCCGTTTTTAATATTTGTAAATCCAGAGTGACTTCATCAAGCTTCTCCTTGCAAGCTTCTAACTCTGCTTGTAAAGCTTCTACTTTTTCTTCTGCCATTTCTTTATCTAGAGTTACCATTTCAACCGCTTCTGCTAAATCGGCAACTTCTTCTGCGTGTGCTTCTTTAGCTTCTACAGCTTCCCTTGCTTCCTGTTTAGCACGTTGTAATTCCCGTTGTAAACTGTGTTGAGCCTCCAGAATTTTAGATTTAAACTCTATTAGCTGTTCTAACTGAAAACAGTATCATTAAAATAACGGTTATTTAAATTTATCTTTTAATAATCATCTCTTTCAAACATTACAAGCATAACGAGTATGTTTCGTCATTTTTTCAAAAGCTTATTTTAAACTATGATCATGAAGCTCTCTTAGATTTGTATGCTGCATAATAGAAACGAAATTATTGTTTTATCTTTTTATCTTTGTCAGTTGATAAGAGAGAGTAGAAAATCATATATACTCGTATCTTGGTATAAATTGAATATACTTATTTATTCACAAACTCAACAGGCACATAAATGCCAGCAGGAATCTGCTGGGTTACACTGTGACAGCTCTGCTAGTCTTTCTTTTTTACTCGTTAAAAAATGTAAAAGAAGCAAAGCAAATCAGTTGATTTTACATAAATCAGTTAATAGAAAAATTACTAATATGACGCGGACTTAATTGCTGCCGCTATAAAACAACAAACGAAAAGTTTATATACTTTCTCGATTATGATGTACGTATTACTTGATTCAAATATTTTTTAAATCGACGAGTTATATCGGAAATTTAGACATCAAGATTCAAAGAATTATTTTACTGGTTTGATACGTAGTAGGTTATGCAATATATTTTACAAAATTTATTGTTTAATAAACAACTATGACGTCAGTAGTGCCTGACCATAAAGAATGGCATAAAGGCCAATACAAACACAAACATAAAAAAAAAAAAAAAATATATATATATACTGCCCTGTATATACAATTTTATTACCTGTCTAAATAAAGAAGTTAAAAAAAAAGAAAATAGCTACAAAAAAAATAATCTGAAACTAAAGAACTTGATACTAAAGTGTAAACTCCTAGTGCAATATAAAGTTTGATACGGAAGAATAGTAAGAAATACTTTTTCAAGTTAAATTTTAAAAGTTTATTTGACATTTTAACATTCAGTCAAAATGACAAAAGGTAAAAAGAACAGTATCAAACAATCGACGTGTACTATCCAAGAATCAGATAGTGAAGAAGAGTACCTGCCGGAAAAATACCCAAAAACTAGTCAAAAGACAACGAAGTTCATACAAAATTTTAAAGTGTCTAGTCAGGATATGAAAATAGCATCAACATCAGATTATTTTTGTGGAAAATGCAACAAAAAAATTAAAACAAATCAGAAAAGTATTGAATGCAATAAATGTAAATTATGGTATCACATTTCCTGTGAATTATTGGATAATTTAGCTTTTAATAATATTGTCAAAGAATCAAAAAAGAAAAATAATAAAAAATGGAAGTGTAGTTCATGTATTGAAATATTAATGTTGGAAACAGATGAAGTGTCAGCTTTAAATGAAAGTAGTAAGACAGAAAAGGATTTTATTTTTTCAACGCAAGATAAAGCGAATTTAAAAAACAAGGGAAATGAAAATGTTTTGGATGAATTCAGAGTAATTATAGATGATCTCAAAAAGAGTATGGAATTTATTTCAAATCAGTACGATAAGGTAGCAAGAGAGAACAAAGAAATTATTTCAAAAATAAAAAATATCACAAAAGAAAAAGAAGAAATGAAAATAAAAAATTAATTACTTTATTCAGAAATAAATGTTTTAAAAAATGAACTAAGTACCATTAAAGATGAAAAAAATATACGTGAACAGAAAATGCTATGTAAAAATATAGAAATTCAGGGAATTCCAAAACAAGAGAATATATCTGACAATGAATTATTTGAAAATATAATGAACCATATAGGAGTTAAAATATTAAAAAATAATATTATAACTATTGAAAGAAATGATACCAAGAAGTCAGACAACAAAATTCAAGACCAAATGAGAATAGAACTACAAAATGAAGATATTAAAAACAAAATAGTAGAATCATCGAAATTGTACTTTAAAAATAAAGGGAAGTTATCAACCAAAGACATTAAGATCGAGGGAAAACCAAATTTGATTTATATCAAAGAAGAACTTACAGGAAGAAATAAGTACTTGCTTAAAGTTGCTAAAGAAAAATTAAAGAATTATTTCAAATTCATATGGTTCAAAAATGGTCAAATTTTTGTTAGACAGAATGAAAACAGCAAAATAACTTCTATAAAAAACGAGGAAACAATACAACTTCTTTATGAGGCAGGAAAACCCAAAAAAACAAAAAAGTAAAAATTTTATTCAAGTTTTTTTAAAGTTTTCTATTTATTAAATTTTTTTTTCTTTTTTAATTTATTTTATATTTTATTACTAAGGATAATTATGACAATTTTCGTAACATAAACTAATGTAAAATTTTTCTTAACAAGGATAGATAAAAGATCATTTGAAAATAATACACAGGTGCATATAGTGCAAGACCTGGAAGAATATAAAGGCGTTTCATTAAAATCAAAAAAATTCTCAGTATTTCACAATAATATTAGAAGTATTGCAAAAAATTTTGATGAAGAAAAATTGTTTTTACATAGTTTAAATAACGATTTTGACTTGATTGTTTTTACTGAAACTTTTAAAATAAATGACACAAGTTTATTTAAAATTCAGAATTATGACTTACTATATAATGAGAGTAATATAAATGAAAATGACGGTGTAATTGTATTTGTAAAAAATAATTATGATTATGACCACGAAATAGTCTCCTTTGATCAATTAAAAATATTGGTTATAAAAGTCAGCGTTTCATTCAATAAAAAAATTAATGTTGTTTGTATTTATAAGCCTCCGTCCATGAATAACTATAGATTTTGTAAAAATATGGACGCTTTTTTTCAAAAATTAAGTAAAAACGAGACAACAATATTAGTAGGAGATATTAATATTAACACTCTTTCAGAAAAAAATTATACAAACGAATATTGTAATATTTTAAGTAAATACGGATTTGTGTCATTTATTAATTCAGTTACAAGAGAAGTTAATTTACAGAAATCTTGTTTAGATCATATTTTTGTCAGAACAAAAGAAGACTTAAACACATTTCAGTCGATCGTATTTAAATACAAAATTACTGATCATTACCCAATTATACTGGAACAGTCTTTAGACTTACCTAATAACGAAGACGACAATTTACCAAAATACAAAAAATTTATTGACTACAAAAAATTAAAAGAAAATTTCAGTAAAATTAAATGGGATGAATTTTATTCACTTCAAACATCTCATACTCTAGCAGATTATTTAATTAACTCAGTCCGGAGTTGTATAGATCAGTGCATTATAAGAAAACGTATTAAAAATAGAAAAAGAAAAGAATGGATAACTGATACTTTATTAAAATACATTAAACTAAAAAATGATCTTTATAAAAAAATACAAATCCATAAAGATAATCAAAATATTGAAAGTCAGTATAAATTTTTAAAAAACAAATTAAAATTACTTATTAAAAAAGCAAAAACACAATACTTTCGATCTGAAATCGAAAAAAATTCTAATTCTTATAAAGATTTATGGAAATGTATAAATAAATTATGCAATAACAAAAAATCTAACAAAATTAAAAAAATCGAAATAGAAGAAAATAAAAAAAGTATTAATGAAGAAATTATTGCAAATACCTTTATTAATTATTATTCGAAAGTAGGTGAAAATTTAGCAAATAATATCAAGAAAAACTTAATAGATCAAGTCAACTGTCACAAAGAAAAAATAAACAACAGATCATTCTATCTAAGAGAAACTAATGAGACAGAAGTTGAAAGTTTTATTGACTCCTTAAAATTAAGAAAATCTCCGGGAATTGATAACATAACAAGTGAAGTTTTAAAAGTAATAAAATGTCATATATCTGAACCTTTATGTTATCTAATTAATCACATATTTAAAACTGGCATTTATCCTAATAGTTTTAAAATAGGTATCATTAAACCAATATTTAAAAACGGTAGTAAAATAGAAGTTAAAAATTACAGACCAGTCAGTTTAATATCCTCTTTAGCTAAAGTATTTGAAAAGATTTTTAAAGAGAGAATAGAAAATTTTTTAAATAAACATAATTACATGTCTGAGTATCAGTTTGGATTTCAAAAAAATAAATCTACTCAAGATTCTATATGTTTTTTGCTTAATAATATATATAATTCCATAAATGACAACAGTCCATGTATTGCAGTATTTTTGGACTTAGCTAAAGCTTTTGATTCTGTTAGTCATGATAAACTTTTAATTAAACTAGAAAACATGGGATTTCGAGGTATTACACTAGAACTGATAAAAAACTATTTATCTAATAGACCTCAATATGTTAAGATAAATAATTGCCTAAGTAATCCAAAAATATTTAATTACGGGGTTCCACAAGGAACAGTTTTAGGTCCTTTATTTTTTATAATTTATATAAATGATTTATTTAATTTAGATTGTAAAGGAAAAATACATAGTTTTGCAGACGATACTGTAATTTTTTATAATGCAGAGACCTGGACCAAACTAAAAGAAAATATTATATTGGATTTTCATATTATTAAAAACTGGTTTGATTCTAACTTACTAACGATCAACTTTGATAAAACTAAATATTTAACCTTATCATCAAATTCTCTTATCTCAAATGAAGAGAGTTATATAGAAATAAACAAGAATATAAAACTTCTAAGAGCCGAAAGTATTAAATATTTAGGAATAATAATAGATCAAAATTTAAAATGGAATTCTCATATAGATTACCTAATTAAAAAATTAAGAACTTATATGTATAAATTTAGACACCTTAAAACATTTTTAGAAATAAAACATTTAGAAATGCTTTATTATTCATTTATTCAAACACGTATTAATTATGGGATATTAGGATGGGGAGGATTAAGTAGAAATATGTTAAAAAATATAGAAATAATCCAAAAATACTATTTAAAAGTTATTTACAACAAAAATATTAGGTATCCAACTGAAAAACTTTATAAGGAGACAAAAAAAATGGACATAAGACAACTCTATTCTTATAATGCTTTATTGCATATATTTAAAAACCAAAAGAATATTCACTTTAATCAGCATCTATACAATACAAGATTTAAAGAAAATACTATTAAACAAAAAATGACTAAAAATATGTGTACAAGAAATGTAAATAATTTATCTTTAATACTATATGACAAGTTGCCCAAAGAAATAAAAACAATCAAGTCAGTTCATAGATATAAAAAAGAAATAAAAAAATGGATATTAGAAACGCCTAGGGATTTCTTTTATGATTTATTCTAAATTATTTGTATGCACCATCAAAAAATATTCATTGATGTTTAAATAAAAATAAAATTTATAGATGAATAGCGTCCCAATACAAGAAACAAAAGCTGTATTGTTTCTTCTTGGGTTTTTTAGTTTTCAAATTTAATTTATTTAAAATATATATAAATTTGTAAATTTATTTATGAAAATAAACTTATTATTATTATATTATAGATTCCTTGGCAAGATGAGAGAAAATTCTGGCTTGTGGCCGTTTGCCTAGGTGGATCGAACTGCAATATAGGTTTTACTGGAACTGCAACCTGAGGCGAAGGCAAACCAAATTTGTGCTAATTTACCAACACAGGCCTTGACTACAGAAGTCCTGAAATTCAACGGCAACCAGCAAGGCGTGTGAAGAAGAATTCTTGTGCAGGCTATGGAAGAAGATGAGACGGCCTCTCATATTTTACGTGACTGCGCCCCACTAACTCATTGGAGATGAACAAATTACCAAAGGAACTTTGTTACCCATGAAGAGACCTTTACAAGACAGCTAGTGAAAGGATTGTCTAACCTCTTTAACTATGCCTAATACAACCGGGCCATAAGCATTATTGGATATGGTGAAAAGCATGCACAGTTCGGCAAGCGAGTCTGTAACAGCCAAAAGAACGAAGGCAAACAATTAAAACCCTTTTATAGTCAAGCTGCTATGTTGTCAGATTTTTTAAATTACCATTACATTTACATTACAGTTGAAATATAAACTTTTTTTAGTGAACACATAGCATTATAATACTATTAAAGGCAACTCTCTATCAGGCGCGGCCCGTGAGTTTTTTAACCGTTAGGTCAAAATTTTGTGGGCAACTACTGATACCAACGCAACAAGCAGAATACATTTTTTAATCAAGAAGGGTTTTTTAATAATGTGCCTAGTTTTGCCAAGAAATTATTTGCCTACAAATAAACACAGCAAAAAAAACATAAAATACGTACTGTAGTTACTACAGTACATATGAAACAGTAATATGAAACCTTAGATTACTAAAACTTACAAAGCATTTACTATATTCTTTACATGCATAATAATTAGGTACCAGAACCAAATGGATTTCTAGTTATTGGTGCAATTATATCCAGTTTATCTCAAACAAAAATTATTTATGATAGAAACACTAGTTATTGCATAATAGAAATGTAGGTACTTGGATGTTTCCTTTTAACGTGAGCACTCAAGTTAGAGGGTTTACAGAAATCCAATTTACATTCCCCACAATGTGCCATTTTAGATTCTCATCCTTAACACTTCTTGTGGATTAACGACTCTCTAACAGAACAGTACTACCACATACACAAATGAAAGTATTTTACAAATAACACAAAACACCAAAGCAAAACTAAACAGTATTTTTGGTACCTCTTTATTAAAGTTTTTGAACAACTTAAAAAAAATTCTGTTGTTATGCAGGCAATTAATTTTGACACATCGACATCGACAAGAAAAAAGGGTATTTTTTCGCGAGATCCAGTTAACCAACCGTGAAAGGCCGGGAAATAGAAGTCACGTGATATCTGCATTGATACATTACGTGACATACACGTGACACGCTGTTCAAGGAGATCAACGGGATCTCGCGAAAATACACTCAAAGGAAAACACAACCTAGAGCGCATGCCCGCAGTTTTAAATCGATAGATGGATGCTGCAGCTGCGTTGCCAACTTCTCGTCAAAGTCGTAATTAGTAGGTTTTAATGTTTGATAGGCACAGTTACAATTATTAATATTATTATTAGTAATTACCTAAATATCTTAAAATAAAATTAGGTAAGCTTTTATTAAATGTATCGCGAATCGCGAATATTGCTTTAATAATAAATTGGTCAGATTTAAATTAGTGAGCCAGAATTTGCGACAACACGACACACGGCGCGGCGGCGTTGAAAACCACAGGCGCCTCAAAAGCCATATTATTGGTGGGTCGTCGACAAATTGTGTCTCTTCTTAACATCCTCAAGCGCGTGTGTTTATTTTTCTTTTAGCTTTAATGTATTTTATGTAGTCCATATACACCTATGAGGTGCGAGTTCGGAGCAAGCTTGGCTTGATCACTGTTGTATGCGGTGGCTTGATTCTTTCTTGGGGAGTTTTCGCATGGCACTTGCACTTTTTTGAAAGATTATTTTTCGGTTTTAAAAAATAAAAAAATAAATTATTAGGTAGATCATTGAAAATTTTAGGTGGGTCATTGACCAAATGACCCCATTGACGGGCCGCGCCTGCTCACTATTAATATTACAGGCTCATTCTATTTAATTTAAATAGGTATATTTAAGACGATCAATAAACAAAAATAAAATAATGCATTAAAACAATTATTTTTTGATAGACATAACTGGCAACGTAATGCAGACCAGTGAAATATTCTTTGGTTAATGAATCCACTTACTGCAAAAGAAATGATGGGTGTCAGAAATGTGCCGAGAGCAGGTGGCGATAGCGAGCGTCTTGGCTGTTCTTCTATTGGCGGCGCGGCGTAATCATTCATCATGAATCATTTTATTTACGGAGAAACGCTCAAAAGTCAAACACGAGAAGTGATTGCCAAGGTTTATAGGGTCTGTGACGGAGACGCCGTTGTTTTTATTGTTAAAAGTTTTTGTTAAATATTTAAGTAAATTTATAGTGAATATTTTCGTTATATTTATTTACCTTTTATTCAGCCAAAAATAATAAGCACGCCCATTTTCGGATAATTTATTAGAATATTCTGGCCACTTTTTGCGGCATTTATCCCTTTCGTCCCTGTCACAGACTAATTTGCCAAACTTTATAAACATCTACCTGTTGTGCTTTTAAATCAATCAACAATCGTGGAGTTTTTTTTTTAATTGTAAACTTTGAATGGTGTCGGCCTTTACTTGATGGAAATCCATTATACACATAATAATAGACAATTTTAGTCAAATTTCCACTTTTATTAAATGGTTTATAACATGACGCGTTTCGCTAACACTATAGCTTCATCGGATGTTTGTTACAGTCTGTAACAAACATCCGATGAAGCTATAGTGTTAGCGAAACGCGTCATGTTATAAACTATTTAATAAAAGTGGAAATTCGACTAAAATTGTCTATTATTATGTGTAAAAAATTGTAGTTTTATTTTTATAAATCCCCAATGCAGCCAAACCTAATTAAATTTAGATAAATGAATGGTTAGTTGGTTTGATTATTTAAAATTGTAATTTCCTTAGAAACTATCCGTTTTCACCAACCTGAATTTTGAGTTTATCATAATCTTTTAACTTCTCCTTATCGTCCTGTCTTCTTATCTTTAATGTTTCAATTTTTTCGCTAAGATCACGAATTTGTTGATTTCTGTTCTCATATTCTTGCTGCAACTGAAGGTAACTAATTTTATCCTCAACTGATGTAATCGGTGTTGGAGTTGTTGTAATGACAGCACCAGGAGTAAATTGTGGTTTAAGAGTTTCCACGAACCCAGTCTAAAACAGCAATAACAATTTGATATATTAGTATTCTTTAAAAAGAACTTATAGAAATATATTTGTTCACATTAATATGTACCTACCGAAAAATGTTTTTTAAAACATTTTTAAAATAAATAATGTTACTTTTACCTATACCTAAAAAGTATTAAATTACTTAAATAAATGTATAGATAGATAAATAAAAGTTCAGGATTTTTTTCAAAAATGACGCCTGGTCACTAGGGCCAGTTTTGTCAAACAATTTATTTTATACTTATACGTGTTTAACATTGGTTCAATATTTGTTACCTCGACAAAGGATGATCGTTTTGGTATTTGGCTAATAGATTCATTATTGACTCCATTGCTGCCCGCTGGGGGTTTTTCTGTAGGAGGTGATGCTAAATGGCTTACGCTTCCACTTAGAGATTGTCTGCTTCCAGATAAAGACTGTCGACTTCCAGCCAGAGATTGGCGGCTACTAGCTAAAGACATTCTCGAACTGAAAATTTTGGAAGGTGTAAACAAATTGTTTTTATAATTATACATGAAATATTGCCCATAAAAACTAAAAGAGATTCTATTACCCTTACTTAGCCTCAGATATTTACAAACGAGATATTTACATAAGGAAGGAAGTTTAGAAGGAAATCAAGAATGCGTACGTTCATCAACTTAACACTACAATTCTGCAATTTTTAACATTGGACAATTGGATTAATTGTCGCTCGTTTGTCGTGAAAGAGAAAAATGGTTGCGTCTCGTTTAAAAAACACGGTAATGCTACTTGACAGTCAAGGTAGCAACTATAAAAACAATTAAACTGAACACTAACGTCCATCACTGGATTAATTATCGCTTTTTTGGCCTAAATTTGTCGTCACAGAAAAAAACTACCACGCCGCATTAAAAAAAGCACATGGTAATGCTAGCTTGACAGTCAAGTTAGCATTACCCCTTACAAAAAAACAGTTAAACTAAACACTAACACTAACGTTCATCATTGGATTAATTGTCGCTATTTTGTCGTAAATTTGTCGTGAAAGAAAAAAATTATTGCGCCTCATTTTTTTTTTATAAAGTCGGTAATGATAACTTGACAGTCAAGTTAGCACTACCACTTATAAGAAACCTTTTAAATGAACACTAACCCTAAGGTCCATTCATTAGACTAAGTCACTAAGTGTTGCTTTCTTGTCGTGTAGTGGCGTTAGTAACTTAATTTTATATTATAAATAAACAACTTCCCCCTGGCATCGCCCGACTTTTAGCAGTGCCATGGCGATACTCGAAATGTAAAACGATTGTCGCGTATATAAAATGATTTTGTAGTGGCGTTTGTAAATTGTTGAGCCTTAAATTTAATTTTATAAATCAACAATTCTAGCCAGAAACCGAGCAAAAAATAAATAAATCAACAATTTTCCATGCATTAACATTTTCTTTTTAAAAGGGGAGTGACAAATTTATTTCCTTTGCAAGTAATTCCAGTCTTCAAAACTTCACTAGTTTATTCAAAACTGTTTCTTATAAGTATGCAAGTGCTAACTTGACTGTCAGGTTAGGATAATCAAGCTTTTAAAAAAATGAGACGCGATAATTTCTTTTTTCCATCAGTCCGTCAAATCTTCAAGATTGTAGTGCAAAGTTGATGGACTTAGAATGCGTCACTAAATTAATCTATCATTGAGAAAACCATAAAAAATCGCTGATAGAAAAAACAACATCCAGTTAATTACTCATTTTACACATGTACAGAAGATGTAATCAAGTTAAAATATGTCAATACGATTACTAAATTATTATTAGTAACTGTAATTAAAAAATTCCTAAATTAAAGCCTTTTTATCTAACGAAGTAAAAAGAAAGTTTATTGTATATTTCTGGTATGAGTGAATATGCCGCATAATAAGATACCTCGATAACAAAGATTTAAAAACTTGAAAAAATATTAATTACTAAATAAAGACAACCGTTATAGGTTAATGAATAAGTGATGGTGATGAGTTGGCTGATAAGGCGTAAGTAAATAGTATATGGTGGTAAAAATATCCAAAGCAAGGTTAATTGTTGATATTATTCTTATTCCTGGATTTTTGGCGCAGTGTTTTAGTAAGAAATAGTAGAGAAAATTTGAATTTAACTCAACCTATTATTATTACTAATAATTAAAAGTGAATATTCTTGTAATAATAACTAACATGTTCAAAAATATTTTTTCCATCGACAAGACTGAGAATCAACGAATTTCAAGTTCATTTTTATACTGGATACTAACTTTGTTTCAATTATTTTTAATTTTTATTTCCATTTATTACTTAAAAATAGCAGAGTGCCGGGTTTTATGTGAATAAAATAGAGGTAAGTATGTACGAGCATATGTTAATATATATATATATATATATATATATATATATATATATATATATATATATATATATATATATATATATATATATATATATATATATATATGTATATATATATATATATATATATATATATATATAATATAAATATATATATATATATATATATACATATATATATATATATATACATATATATATATATATATATATATATATATATTATATATATATATATATATATATATATATATATATATATATATATATATATATATACAGTGTAAGTTTTTTAAAACCTGACATAGGCTAACTTTTTTATTTAAACAGATGGGCTAGTACTTCCAAAAGCGAAGTTGTATGAATTAACCTAACTAAGTTGAATCAACAAAAAACTGTTTTCCAGCGTTGCCAGATTTCACAATAGCCACTTAAACAATATTTTTTTAAATGGCAACACCGCATTTTTTTATCATTATTTAAGAGGTAATAAAATAGTGAATAAGAAATGTGCAGTAACATTTTTTTAATCGAGTAGCCGTTTTTGAGAAATCGGTCGAAAAAATTAAAATAATCCGCAGTCTATTGTATCAAAACATTTATTTGAGGGACAACACAGCACAAATTTTCTTTATTTAAAGAATGATAATAATCAAAATTGATAAAACTAATAGCTTTTCTTTAATAAATGCTCAAATTGATGCCCCCCTTGTAGTCTACAACAAGAAACCCGTTTTACAATATTATTATTAACATTTTCCAATATATCAGGTGTAATGCTATTGATTTCTCGACCTATAGAATTTTTCAGTTCATCAACAGAGTTTGGCGCAGTCACATATACTTTTGTTTTTAAGTAACCCCACAAAAAAGTCTAATGACGTGAGGTCAGGGAATCTAGCAAGCCATTCAAAGCCTACTATTGCTATGTTAACTGATCGATATTGCGTTCACTGTAAGTTGCAGACGGCTGATTATTTTAATTTTTTTCGACCGATTGCTCAAAATCGGCTACTCGAATAAAAAAATGTTACTGCACATTTTTTATTCATTATTTTATTATCTCTTAAATAATGATAAAAAAATGCGGTGTTGCCACTTAAAAAAATATTGTTTAAGCGGCTACTGTGAAATCTGGCAACGCTGGAAAAAAAATTTGGTAAATTTTTCTTAGTTAGGCTACTTCATACAGCTTTGCTTTTGGAAGTACTAGTCTATCTGTTTAAATAAAAAGTTAGCCTATGTCAGGTTTTAAAAAACTTACACTGTATATATATATATATATATATATATATATATATATATATATATATATATATATATATATAATATATATATATAATATATATATATATATATATATATATATATATATATATATATATATATATATATATATATATATATATATATATATATATATATATATATAATATAGCCATACTTGCTGATTGCCTGAAAAAATGTATCGTAAAATTTTTTCGTTGAAGCAAAAATATAAAATTATACAAGTATAATTATAGCAGTCCCAGGACTAATGTTTTTTGTGTCTAAAATTTAACACGCATCAAACGCAACTGACGACCAAGAAATTAACATTTTTTTATATATTAATTAGATTAAAAAATTATCGAATAAGACAAGGATCATAATTACTTTTATTTTCAAAACTGGTTCTGTGAACAAAATTTTTAACATTCTTTACGGCATAAACTCTTTCTTTTAGGAGAAATCTAAATAATTATTATCATAACTCGTGACTCGTGACACGCACGGGACTGATATTTTACGTTGTTTTGTTTAAAGGGTTAAAATAAAAGATAACAATAAACTTTTTTGAACAGGTACACCTTCATATTATTTAGTATTGAAACTAACACTTGGAACGTTTTGTTTATAAGTGATTAGCTTAATTTTTTAAGCAAGGAAACAGGCTTACTTACTTTTGGGGCAGTCACCAAAACCTAAATTTTATAATTTTAATACTAACATATTAAATTAGGGTATAGGTACGATAATAAAGGGAATCGTGAGGTCTGCTCAGGTTGTCATAATTTTTTAATCGAATCGAAAGTAAAAACCTATTAGAATTCAATTGAATTTAGGAACGCTAGACAATGATGTAGATTAATTCCTGTTGTGCGATCGGCATTTTTCGGCCATATTGTTTGAACTGTCAAGTGGCTCAGTATCAGTGTTGCCAGAGTAACAAAGCAAAAAGTCGCCATCGATCAGTATGAAAAGTCGCCACTTTGTCGCCACAGCTTTTTTGAGATATTGGGGTTAGAAAACTGTCAATACTAAATAAAAAAATGTTTTTGTGGAACAAGCTAAATAACCTTTATTATAGGTACAAAAGAATAAAAATAAAACAAAAAAAAACTTCAAAATTAAAAAAAAATTATTCTGATTCACTGTTCTGAATCTGAACCTGATTTAGTTTTTTCCTGTTTATTTTTATACATATTATTCATTTTTAAAAGTGTTTTTCGCCGATTTTATAACTTAGACAACAATCTCTATTTCTTTTCAAGTCCAACTTTACTCTTAATATATCACTCAATAATTCAATGCCCATTTTATATCTTTTTTTGTATTCACATCTAGCATATTTGAAAATACTACGTGTATATTCAATTTTTTCACCTGTAAAAAGTCGCCAAAAATAAGCTTTTTATTGAAAATCGCCACCACACTCTCATAGAGACAAAAATCGTCATTTTGGGCGATTTGTTGCCCCAAATGGCAACCCTGCTCAGCATTTGAAAGTCTTTTTTATCGCGTGGCGGCTTGACGAACGTAGTATTGCCCCATAAAAAAAGTTCAGCGAACTAATTCTATTTTCTTAAATTGAAGAAATTAATGTAAATTTTAAAAGTGGTGACAACATTGTCCGGCCGCCTTTTCCAAGGTCCTGATGTTTCTAAGTCTATATGCTCTTTTCAAAACGGTATAGTGAAATCATTTGTATTAAAATGAGCTTATGAGGTAGAATACATCTTTGCGAAGTTTTAGGTCAGTTTGTTTTTGTTGCACAAAACTACACTAACCTACACTATTTTTTTATTTGTAAAACCATTGAAAAACCAGTGCAGGTTAGTGCAGTTTCGTGCCACACAAACACATTAGAAAAGTTTATTGTGATTTTTATTTTCTCAAAAAAAAATACTTAACAATGTCAAAAAGTAAGAAAATCTAAAAATAAATTATTGATCTACTTGTCACCAAAATCAAAATTCAGTGAAAGAGCCCGGTCGTTCAGCTCCAAGAATTATTATAATATTACAATAAAAATTGCCTCATATTTGCCGATGGAGTTTTATGTTTAGCAAAGGAATGCTTTTCGGAGTATTTTTCTTATCAGGGAGAGGATCCAGGTATTGTTCCCGATACTTAAACGGCTACCAATTTACTCAAATCTAATTGTGGTAAGAGGCAGGTTTATAATACATCTGACTATGTGTGTGTGTGTGTTGGAAGCAAAGGGCAAGCATTCTTCTATATTACATTGGACTATAACGTTCAAAATACTTTTTCAACCCAAAATTGACAAAGTTTTATTAAATATCTTCAGAGGTGATTTTACAGCACGCATGTCTATAAGGAGATTTTTATTAAAGATATGACATAGTAAATCTTAACAGCCGAAGAGCCACTAGCCATTTCTGACAGACGCTTTGGAGCTGAAACTTTCTGAAATTTTATTTTCTAATAAACAGATAAAGCAGGAATCCACGAAACGCTTCGTTTTTTAAAAAAATATCCATCTTTCGGAAACGGTATTCTTACTTTACTAATGGGAAAGAAACTCAGTAAAAATATTAAAGATGGGACATCCTGTAAAACTTTCTGTTCTCATTGGCATAATTAACGCGGTGATAGGGTTGGCAAAACCACTCGGTGCCAAATAGGAATAGGCGCTGCAACCGCCACTATTAGCTACTCAAATTAAGAATGTAGCGTCCTCTTCAGCCGATTTGCTAACTACTATAACGGGGAATGTTTTCGTCTGGTCTTTGTCTTCATTATCGTGTTATTTGGCATCTTTGTCAATATTGTCAAGTGAGCCCTTCTTTTCCGTTAAAAATGAGGTTTCAATCACTTTGGGACAGTTATAAAGCAAGCCGATTTTAATTTTTAATGTTTGGTGTTTCCGAATCATTATTCTGGTAAAATCTCAATGTATTTTAATTTCACATTTTTTAGCAGTGCTTAAGACTGTTCTTTAAAATGTTGAAATACATGTTTTGATCCATTTATACCATCAACACAAAACACAATGCAGATTTCCGGTACCTTTGGCACATCTGCACCCCCAGACCATAATGGATCCACCTCAGTGTTTTACTGTCTCTTTTCAAGTTTCATTAGGTTCTCTATACACAAATTGTTGTCCATCTGAAACGTTGAATTTCATTTCATCCGTAAAAATTACCTCTTTCCAAAAAGATTTTTTTGGTTACAATAATCTTCGGCAAAAGCAAAATGCCTTATTTTGTTGTCTTTGCTAACTCAGGGCTACTCTACCATGAAGGTTGTGTGTGTGTCTTTTAGAACAATTTCTAACAGTGGGGAGGGTAACAGCCTTAAGAAGGTATTTTCAACTTCTTTAAACAGTTTTGGTACAGAAATTTTGGTATTTTTTTGACTTTATGTACGTAACATGCTTTTATAATCGAATTCAATAAAAAACTTGTGGACTTTTAACTTTTGTTTGTTGCGGATTCTGTGTTTTTTTACATACCGATTTACAATGCTCGGTACCGTGGTGTGAATTTGGTTAACAATTGTTCTATTTGGCGCTAGCATTTTCAATTTTGAAAGTGGTTCCATGCTTGTTTGACCATTTTGGCGCCCCAAAAAACTTTAGAGCGAAAAAAAACTAACCAACACAAGTTCAAGCTACGTGGCGTGTCTTCAAACTAACATTTATTCGTTCTTCCAAAGATAAATAAAATTAAACTCAACGTTCGAGTTTCATTTTGGCTATAAAAATAAATTTATCTACAACCCTACCGTAAAGTATGTTTTACCGTGTTGTTTTTAGTGCAGTAAGTAGTACATTCCGCACTAGTGTTGATTTTACATTGTTCTTTAATACATTTACATGGTAACCAAAATAAACGACTTGATTTTAACGACAGATTTCATTAAGATTTTACACGGCACGTCTAAATATACATTAAAATAAACCGTCACGGTTAATAACTAATTTATTAGTAAAAAAACGAGGAATATCACAAGATATATTGGACTTAACAAATATTAATAACTAGTAATTATAAACTTTTTTTATAAATCTACAAATTCATGTTAAGAAATGTTAATAGTATAATAGTGCTTTTCTCTATACTCTATGATAATAGCGAGCATATGACTTTTATTACCTACAAAATGTATTAACTACACTAGAAGTTACATTATTTTTCGTGGCTGTTGGAGAATTTGACAGTAAATATTCATTGTCAGAGGTTTCTAATATAAATCTCTCAACTTCTTCTTTGGAAAAAATCATCGATTTTTTCGATAGGTTGCGTCAGTGGACTTTTTCTTTAAAATGCCCTGCATTTTGAATATTTGCTAATATCTATATTTTTTCCACTGCTATCATACTTCTAAGCATATATGACACCACAGTTAGTGTTGATATTATTCGAGTATTTCTCTATAAAATAGGCCAGCACAACGTCTTCATTTAAAGCTGTAACATTTTTCTCTTGATTTACTAGATCGCAAATCAGCAGTAGCGATTTTTGCTAGTTTGGAAACTTCTGCAAGCAATTCACCCTCATTGCTATTAACTTTTTTTAAATACAGCTATAAAACATAGGCCGAGAGTCACACAAAATACTGGTATGTGTGAGTTAGCATTGACATAGACCAACACCGAGCCACCCGTATTATGATGCTAATTTAACCGGAATAAATTTTTGATGTCATTTCCGGTTATATATTTGACTGTCTAGGACCACATGAATGAAATTGACGTCACAATGTCTAAAGAGTACTATCAGATGATCATTGGGTACAGGCTTCAATCTGCCGCAACCACTTGGCAGCTCCAACATTATAAAATTAAAACTGACAGGGGTTACGGCAGGGCAAGGTCTCATTCTCCATGATCATCATATCTTTGAGACCGACCTTTTGATGTCAGTTTCATTTGTGTAGTCCATGACATAAAAAGTCAGTCAAAAATGTAACCTGAAGTGACGTCAAAATTCTACGTGGGCGAAGTTGAGAGTATCAGCTGGTTGAAGTATAGATATAAACCAATGATGTGCTTATGAAATTTATCTAATATAAATTAGTTTAATGTGAAAATATGAACTACCTTAGCACTTTAGGGTTTAAATTCGTCCGGGTTTCTAAAAACGACTACTATCAGCATCTATAGACATTCGTTTGTTTCCTACATTTTATTGAGGGTGTTTTTGGTAAATAAGTTAATTTTTCTTTTTTTTCAAAAAAAAATAACTGTCGTCGGGAGTTTTTCCCTGGAGACCAAGGTGCCAAATGTTAATCTTGCCACTCAATAAACTTTTATGTGGTTGTGCCACTAACTATTCTGGTAAACCTCTACCAAAATACACTATCGTACCAATTAGCGTTAGGTTGTAATTTAATTCTGTATCCAAATTATTTTAGGACTTTAAAAAATTAGTTGGCTTACCCCCTTTCCAATCTCCTTAACAGTGGTGTAATACTGGAAAAAGGCAAGAATACGATTTAAAAAAAATGGATAATTTTTTGGAAAATAAACTTCCTGACCTCGTGGATTTTAAGATAAGAGTGAAGTATACAATTTTCAATTCTCAGAATTTGAGTTATCAAAAAAACAACCAAGTTTTATGTTTTTTCTTACACAGATTCCAATGAAGTTGTCAAAATTTTTCTATGAAACGGCGAGCTTTATAATAGGACACCCAGTACATACAAGGTAGGTTTGCCAAATAAAAACCAATATTGGATAAAAATTTGTTAACAGTCGCAACTCCCTAATAAAGAAGGTCCATCTAGCGACAGACAAGTATAATTCACGGCGACTGCGTGCGCCGCGCCGTTTTATTTGTTCTTTCTTTTTAAAACATTTATTTTCATTATATATTTTCACATGTCATTTTGCTTCCAGTCGCACACATGTGCATGTAAAGGAAACCTTAAATACACAGTGTACAGTAAAATAATGTGCTCTTGGGCTTGTTGCTAGGAGCATCCCTACCCACGAGTTTTCCAGCAGAGTGCTGGGAGCGATATCGATAGTTTGATAGAATTCGAACAAGCGGAAATAGCTGTTATAATTTAACGTAGGCGCATTATTTCATTTTGTTACGTATCATATTACCGAATTGCAAATTATTGTGTGCCATTTTTTTAGCTGAACTTCTGTAGATTTAAATAACGTACCTAGTTTTTGCTTGTCAAATGTCCAAACTAAAAAAAATATGAAAAGTGAGTCATGTAGGATGGCCCTAATAAAGCCCGGGTGGGCCTTATTTGGAACACGGATTGGAAGAGGGCTTTTTATTTGATGTAACATTTTTTGGTTCACACCACGTACCCGATCTATATAGTTCGGTACCTTTTTTTAGATAGAAAACCTCAGGATGCCGAAAAAAAAGAGGTTTATGGACTTCGGTCCAAATTGTACAAGCATTGCAAGCAATAGGGAATGGAATGTCTACAAGAACCGTAATATTTTATTGTTCTTAATTTTTTTATGTTCAAATGTTTGACGAATACTGCAAAATAAATAATATTCGCAGATTTTAAGCCTTAATATTTTTACGCACATTCTAACTAACGTGCTTTGTTGGTAGTTAGCATGGGCCTTATTAAGAACAGGGTGTTCCTAAGAAGGCCCCGATACAGCTTTTTTGTAAAGGCCTTAAAACCAGGGTAAAAGTATTTTTTTATTTTAATTTGCAATTGCTATTGTTAGCCGGTTGTATAAAGTATCTTAATAACGAAAGCGTTTCTTCAGTGCAACTAAAAAAACAACAAACTTCTCTTAAGTGGGCCTTATTTGGCGCACTTACCTCATTCGTATCACAACCAAGTTCTGAAATTTCTTCTTTAAATAAAAGCGTATTATTATTTATTATTACATCAAATTTTAGCCACAAAGTTAACTTTAATTTTCTTTGCAAAATTCAGGTCCCATATGCCCCACCCCAATACTATGCTACTGAACCAACCACTTCTTATCCGTATAGGCGAAAAATAACAATTTAAAAAGTTTCAGCACAGAGAAATACTTTGTCAAAAAATCTCCTTAGGCTTTTACGCCATAATATTCCAGCTTGACTCCTTTTATAATTATGTAATGTTTGGTAATTCTGATTATTGTGCTTATGTCGCTTCACTACAAACAAAAATATGTATAATAATTTTGCTAATTACATTAGGTGTTAAAGGTGTGTGCATTTCATTTAACTACTAAACTTTTACTCGCAGCATCTTATTTCATCATGTAAATAAAATTTTACGGAATATAATTTTGATCAAGCAGCATCAGCAGAAGTGAATAGGAATAGAAAGTGTAAAAATCTGAAGCACTTACTAAAGATATAGAGATTTATAAATGTTTTAATACCTTGATGCAGAAAGTGACGAATTTCCTTCCTTAGGTGTCTTACGGCGAACACTATCCAACAGCAATGCAGCAATAAAATGACTTTTATTAGTTTCAAAAATATTTTGTAACAGTTTGTAACATTTAATATGTGTTAGACACATATATATGGTTTCTTTATTTTTTATAAAAAAAAATAAGTACTAGCTTTTTGTATTTTTCTGTTAATCTTAATTTTAAAAATATTTAAAACGATTTTAAAGCTTATTAATAAATAATACACTGACCGCCAGAAAGTCTGAGAAATATATATTTTTATGATATATAACGTCACCATAATCTAATCCACTTATAATGATCTTGTAGATTCGATCATTATAAGTGGATTAGATTATTGTGACGTTATATATCATAAAAATATCAGCTACAATTCTAAACAAAAACTACAAATCCTTCACAATAACTGTGTAAGATTTTCAGTAAATCTTAAAAAATATGATCACATTACCTCAACATTCAATCAGTATAAATTAATTAAATTAGAAACTAGACGTGAAATTCATCAAACTTGTTTCATTTACAAAGTCATAAACACTAAAACACCTGATTATCTATTTAAAAAATTAGAATTTCGTAATAATGTTCATTACGTGAATACAAGAAATCAAAACAACTTAACTATACCATCACACAAAACAGAAAAGTATAAAACATCTTTTAAATATAATAGTGCAATCATATATAACAGCATTCCCTTCTATCTAAAATTTTTTACTTTTTCAACTTTTAAAACTTATTGTAAAAATTATTTAATCGGGGTGGAGTTGGAAGAATGATTATATATAATCAAAATTCTACCTTTTTGTGCCAACTAGTGTGTTACTATTGTTATTCATTTTTGTAAAATATTTATGCATGATATTATATTGTTACTTTTTAAACTGTTTATTGTTTACTGGCACAAATAAATAAATATATTATTATTATAAGATTTTTATTATTATTAGGTTAAAAAATCCGATTACGCAGATCAACTCTGCATCAATGCAAACCTAAGAAACAATTTTGCCACCCCGACTGTCACTTGTCGGGAAATATGAATTTTCTTTACTCGATTTACCAAAAGTCACTTTATTGTCAAAATATTGAAAAAATTATAAAGGAAAAGTTGTTCAAAATTTAATTTTATGGCTACTAGAAAATTTGGACACAATCAAAAATTTGGTCATTTTCCCCTTATTTGTAAAACTTCCTTTTATAATTAAGAAAGATGATTTACAGACCAAAAGAAATATTTCAGCATATTTCTTTTTTACTTCAGTAAGTCATTTTTTTTTCGAATTTTTTTTAAACTGTTATTGTTTGGAAAACCGAGCTGTCGCACTTATCAAATACCGTAACTGGGAATTTTAAATATTCATTTTTATCCTTCCAAAGACACACACGATTGTATAGGTATGTATTGACGGACAATTCTTGAAAGGACTCACCGATGTCGATAATTGTTTTTTGGTAGATGAGTTCTCCCGAACTGTCCTATTGTACGGGTTTTTTGCTTCAGTGAGTGGAAACCTAAAATTATGAAAAACAAAAAAAAATCTTGGAGTTCGCCAATTTTCACGTGCATGGTTCTGCTGGCATTTGGTTTTAAAAAATAATAAAGGGGTAAAACCGGAGCTGATGATTTTTCCGAAAATGTTGATTAATATGTCATTTTTGGGGTTATTGTGGTCAGAATATCTAATTTTTCCTAATACATGTTAAAAAAATACGGAATGTGCCCAAAAATGTTAACTAATGTGTCATTCTCGCCGTTACTGAGGTCATAAAATCTAATTTTCTCTTACAGGTGTTAAAATATCAACGGGTTTGCTCGGGGCGATAAAAAGGAGCGGCTAGGAATTTATCCAAAAATGTTACTAATTTTCGGGGCTGTTGCCTGTTGAGGTCAGAATATATAATTTTTTCTATCAAATGTTAAGAGAAAATTTTCGATTGGGTGGGGGGGGGGGGGGGAGGGGGGAGACAGAGAGCATAAAAGGAGCGGCTGGGAATTTTTCCAAAAATGTTAATTAATGTGTCATTTACGAAGTTAGCGAGGTCGGAAAATCTATTTTTTTTACAGATGGTAAAAAAATAACGAGGGGGGGCGGTAAAAAGGAGCGGCTGTGAACTTCTCCAAAAATGTTAACCAAGGGGTCATTCTTGGGGTCATTGAAAATTTAATTTTGTCAAACAAATGTTAAACGAGTGGAGAGATAAAGATAGAAAAAAGGATAAAGCAGGTGGGATGAGTGCGATGAAATGTATCGAGAAACGATTTTTTTTTTAAACTTTGTGTAATATATTATTTTTAGTGATATTAGGGACAAAGAAGTCAATAATTAATGAGAATGAGAAAAGGGCCCTAAAAATAAAGAAACAATTTTTAAAATGAACCGACTTCACAAAAAGAAAAACACTAAAAAGCATGAAATACAGTTAATAAGGAGTTGCGCTTACTTCAAAGTTTAGAACTTTGGTGCACAAATTATTTAAAGTTGAACACAATTAGGCTTACCATTAGGCTCAGTAACAAATAACTAAAAATATTACTCTCTATTAATTAATTAAGGATTCCTATTATGCTTTAAAATTGCGCCGACTTCAAAGCTTAAAACTTTGGTGTACAAGTTACCTAAATTTGAACAAAATTCAGCTTAACATTAACCTCAGTAATAAATACGTAAAAAAATTATTTTATACTTTTGAGTGATTTTCTTTTTGTGGAGTCGGTTAATTTTTTTTAGAAAAGAAAAATTAATACATAATAAATTAAAACCAAATGTGTATTTCGAAGAGACCGTCTCCTAGTTGAATGAAGGTAATAGTTCTGAAATTGATTTCCCTCATTACATTTCGTAGCATTTCTGAAGTGATTGTCCCATAACTTCCTTGCCTTATTAGTCAAGGCAATGAAGCACTAAAACAGCCAAAATCTCGGAATTTTTTGCACTAAGACGGATCGGAATGCGGTTTTTTGCATTCGCTTCCAAAAATTATTTGTAAAAAATGTATCTACTTTGTATCTTATACAAACCGGAAATTGCATTGCTGCAGCCAAAAATGCATTAAAAAAAATGCATTTTTTGAAGTCGCTTTAAGAAAATTAAATAACTTTGTTAATAAGACTCAGAATTGGCTCAAACTGGGTTCCCGGGGGTTTTCGAGGTCGCTGATCACGATTATGATGTTTAAATTGACCCACAGCCGACCTGGAGGTCAGGATCGCTGATGAACGTCATCTCCGTAGGACTCTCCCAAAAAAATTCACGCGGGGAAGGAGAGAAACTCGGCGCCCGGGGGTTTTTTGGGTTGCTGAATTCAAATATGGCATCGGCGAACACCCCCCGGGCACCTGGTGCGCCGGAACCTGGACGTGGACGTCATCCCCGAGAGTTTTCCTGCTAAGATCGCAAAAAACAAACCGAAAATCGTTGTGTGGGCGTTTTTCGGGGCGCTGAATCCAAATTTCACGGCAAAAACGACCCCTTGAACACCTGGTGCACCGGAACCTGGACGCGGACGTCATCTCCGAGGGTTCTCCAGACACGATCGCTAAAGACAAACCGAAAATCGTTATGAGGGTTTTTTGGGGCGCGGATTCCAAATTTCACATCGAAAACGTCCCCCCCCCGAATACCTGGTGCACCGGAACCTGGGCCTGAACGTCATCTCCGCCATCTTCCAGACACGATCGCTAAAGACAAACCGAAAATCGTTATGGGTTTTTTTTTGGGGCGCTGAATCCAAATTTCACGTCGAAAACGACCCCCCGAACACCTGGTGCACCGGAACCTGGACGCGGACGTCATCTCCGAGGGCTTTCCAGACACGATCGCTAAAGACAAACCGAAAATCGTTATGGGAGGTTTTTTGGGGCGCTGAATCCAAATTTCTCACCGAAAACGACCCCTCCAACACCTGGTGCACTTTCTATTCATTCGATTTCTTTCCTCCTCACATAATTTATCTAGAATCAACAATTCCAAACAGCTATTGCAGTATTGACGTCAGTCTCTAAGACATTAAAACATCAGGTTTGATTGTTCGTTTTCGATGAGAAATTTGGATTCAGCGCCCCAAAAAACCCTAATAACGATTTTCGGTTTGTCTTTAGCGATCGTGTCTGGAAAACCCTCGGAGATGACGTCCGCGTCCAGGTTCCGGTGCACCAGGTGTTCGGGGGGGGGGGGGTCGATTTCGACGTGAATTTTGGATTCAGCGCCCCAAAAAACGCCCACACAACAATTTTCGGTTTGTTTTTTGCGATCTTGTCAAGAAAACTCTCGAGGATGACGTCCACGTCCAGGTTCCGGCGCACCAGGTGTCTGGGGGTGTTCGCCGATGCCATATGTGAATTCAGCAACCCAAAAAAACCCCGGGCGCCGAGTTTCCCTCCTTCCCCGCGTGAATTTTGGGAGAGTCCCATGGAGATGACGTTCATCAGCGATCCTGGGCTCCAGGTCGGCTGTGGGTCAATTTGAATATCATAATCGTGATCAGCGACCTCGAAAATCCCCGGGAACCCGGTTTGAGCCAATTCTGATCCGGTTTTTCCGGTTTGTATAAGATACAAAGTAGATACATTTCTTACAACTAATTATTGGAAACAAATGCAAAAAACCGCATTCCGTTCCGTCTTAGTGCAAAAAATTCCGAGGTTGAGTGCTTCATTGCCTCGACTATATAACATTTTCTAAATGTTCAACGTTTTGAAAGGTCTGTGACCATAAACCTTATATTTAAGGCAACTCCATAAGAAATAGTCCACGGGCGTAATATCAGGGGACCTGGTTGACCATGGGTTGTTGGAGTATCAAATAATCCACTGATCTTGGAAATGTTCCGTTAACCCTGCCCGAACTCGGCTGTCCCATGGAGAAACACAGTATATGGAACTGACATTATTTAGAGTAATCCAGGTTGAAACGTGTTTGTTTACCATGAAAACATACGGTAGTATTATTGCCAATTTTTCATTTAAAGAGATGCTTAAGGCTTTAAATAAACTTTTATAGATCACGAAATGGTAGATACTTAACCAACCCATAAAATACAGATAGATAAATTTAAAAAATGTATATACTGTGTTTTGCTTTTAATTTAGTTTTTAAGGTAAGAATATCTTTTCAGTGAAAAAACACAGCAAGTGCATTCTGTGTTTTTACAAATAGAGTTTGTTTAATTTTGTAAGGATTGTTAGAAACAAAGCAGTGTTTTAAAAACGAAAGCAAACTTTTATGGACATATTTGTGGAAAACACTTCATGTGAACTCAAAATAATCACAATGTTATCGTCATTAAAATATGTAAAGTATGGATAAAATTTGTATTTTTAAACAGAACAAGAGATACTATAGTTTCTTAAAAACTTTAAAAACACAGTTAAATTAATAGATAGTGCCTAATCAGCCTAATATTATTCATTACTAAGCAGGTCACATGATTGTTCGCTTTCAGGTAGATTGAGCCCAAAAGAATGATGATTAATATTTTTGATTTTTGGCACTAACTCTTTAATTATTTTAGCTTTCTTCTCTGTATTTATACCACGATAGGTATTTTTTATGGGTGGAAGCTCTTTCGTTAGTATATATTTTTTCTGTAGAAAATCAAATTCACTGTATTCTTCAGCCTCAAAGTTAGATTTATAGAGAAGTACGCGGTTCCCTTTGATAAATGCTTCAACTGTGTCTTGAAGGAGAATGTTAGGAATAATTGGTTCCTCTGTAATTTTCATTTTCAGTCCCCTCCTTCTTTTTACGGTTAACGCGTTTTTTTGCTTTTCCATTCGCGGAAAATTTCTTACTTTTCGACAAGCAAATTTTTTCTAGACCTCTGGACAATTCTTGCAAAGTTATCGAAGTTATTATAAACTGCTTATAAAAAAACTGTTGGGCAACGAAATTACTTTTTGGAGGTCCATGGAATGGATTTGCTCATTTAGGGTTTCTATTTTTATCATACTCGTACTTACATATATAAGGTTTTCGCTTGACTTTCATTAAGAGCATTCATCACCAGCTGAAACATACTAATTTGTTTCAAAGAATTGCACCAAAACTAACCAACGAAATGATACGAAATTTTGGAAATATATTATAATTTTATAGCAAAATGAGGGAAAGTCATTTAAAAAGAAAAATCAAAAAATTATTTTTAAAATTTTTGTTATTTTGTAATATTTATTTTTTTAAAAGACTTTCCCTCATTGTTCACGATTTTCTCTATAATTTATGCGGAGATCGAATTTTTGATTAAACCTTTAGTTTTCTGTAAAACTTTGGAATTCCGTAATTAATGAATTTTGGAGAAAATCGCGTAGCTTTTTCGGCAGTTAACACATTTTGGCAACACAGCAAGCATCGTACGACACCGGGAGCAGTCTTATTATTAAGATTAGCGTGTGATTGTGATTTGTATTTTCGGTGTATTTAAATAGCTATCATGGGGCGGACTAGAAAGAACGAAAATTTATGTGTCAGAAAACGATTATGTTCATCCACAAGTCGCAAAAATAGACGACTTTCTATGAAAAAACGGTAAGTAGTGTGTAAGTAGTTCTACTGGTTATGGTAGGTATATTATGATTTATATGAAATTAACCGATATAAACACGTAATAGTCTAAGATCCGAAGTAAGCTCGTCCTTCACCGATCTGCTTACCGGATAAAAAGTATTTTTCATCAAACATAATATGTTAACAAATATATCGCGAATGGGTTGCCTAATGAAATATGGTCATGGCTATCCTTAATTAAAAATACTGTAACTCATTTTTTGTTTAATATTTCACTCACTTGCTTACCAAACGAACTTAATACACTAATCGAAAGTATAAAGCATAAGGAACATGCAAAAGTTAGGTTGCCTACTTTTTTTCGGTCCCTATACCGGGTTGCCAGGTACTTATAAACAGGTGAGTCGATTTTAGTAATTTGTACTCATCTGCTTTCTCTTTGAAACTATATTAAAATAAAGATAATTTTATTGCGAACACGGTGGTATAAGGTTGCCTGCGAAAAATCGGTCATGAATCACGGTTGCCAGGCTTTGAAATTTAAAAATTGGAGCAAGCGATGCGCGACAGAGAAGCATTGCGCGTACTATTCGGTGCGATAGAGGAGGACACAGCATAGCAGCTGCGCGTGACGCGACGTTCGGATGAAAGAGAAACTTTTTTTACATGACACTAATGTGTTCATCATTTTACATACATTTTACATACCCTAATTTCGTTCATATTAAAAATCCAAATTTCATTTTTGGGTTGAAGCTTTAGTTGACAAAAACACATTTTTTGCCATAAAAAAAACAATTGAATATTGATTGTGGTTTCTCCGGAGGTGAGTTTAAGTTTTTATTTTCAATGGCAACCTACCAATTTTTTTATACCATTAGATAGCTCTTTAAATTCCCTTTTCGGTGACATAGGTATCATAAGTGGTAGTTTGCTCTCAAAATGGCGACACTGGAGGCATTTTTCTCAGTTTGAGTAGGTCGCCATTTTGAAGTCCCTGGTTGTTTCATTAAATAACTCTGTAGTTTCGTGAGGAAGACTGTTTAACTTTTATTTTTTAACATCATTTCGTAAAACTCTTTTTAAATAATTGGTATCTGCAAATTTATGTTTTACTAATATTGCCCATTTTTAAAGCAAATTTTCACCAAAATATTAAATAGAAAGGACCAAAAGTAAAATAGCCGTCGCGTAGTACATGTTACTAATTACCTAAAATTATCAAAAACACATTTTAATGGTTTTTTCTAAAAAGAAAGTCAAATAAACAAGACAAAGTACGTTAAAAAGAACATTTATTTAACATAAAATCGGCTATGCATTTACCTAAGTTGGCGTTAAAAAACAGCCCACTTAGGTAAATGCATAAATCTGATTTTATGTGTAATAAATTATAATGTTAATCTTAACGTACTTTGTCTTATTTGATATTTTTTGGAAGAAAACCGGTAAAATGTGTCTTTTTGATAATTATTATCAAAAAGACACATTTTACCGGTTTTCTTCCAAAAAATGTCAAATAAGACAAAGTACGTTAAGAATAACATTATTTATTACACATAAAATCAGATTTATGAATTTACCTAAGTGGGCTGTTTTTTAACGCCAACTTAGGTAAATGCATAGCCGATTTTATCTTAAATAAATGTTCTTTTTAACGTACTTTGTCTTGTTTATTTGACTTTTTTTTTAGAAAAAAACCGTTAAAATGTGTTTTTGATAATTTTAGGTAATATAATAAGTAACATGTACTACGCGACGGCTATTTTACTTTTGGTACCTTCTATTTAATGTATTGGTGCAAATTTGCTTTAAAAATGGTCCATATTAAGAAAACATAAATTTGCATACACAAATTATTTTAAAAGAGTTTTACAAAATCATTTTAAAAAATAAAAGTTAAACAATCTTCTTCACTAAACTACAGAGTTATTTTATGAAAATAACAACCAGGAACTTCAAAATGGCGATCTACTCAAACGGAAAAATGACTCCAGTGTCGCCATTTTGAGAGCAAATTACCACTTATGATATATTACCGAAAATGGAATTTAAAAAGGTATCTAATGGTATAAAAAAATTGGTAGGTTGCCATTTAAAATAAAAAACTTAAACTCACCTCCGGAGAAACCACAATCAATATTCAATTGTTTTTTTATGGCAAAAAATGTGATTTTGTCAACTAAAGCTTCAACCCAAAAATGAAATTTGTATTTTTAATATGAACAAAATTAGGGTATGTAAAATGTATGTCAAATGATGAACACATTAGTGTCATGTAAAAAAAGTTTATTATAAAACAATAGAAATACATGCATGCGCACTCTCCTTCATCCGAAAGTCGCGTCACACACAGCTGCTATGCTGTGTCCTCCTCTATCGCACCGAATAGTACGCGCAATGCTTCCCTGTCTCGCATCGCTTGCTCCAATTTTTAAATTTCAAAGCCTGGCAACCGTGATTCATGACCGATTTTTCGCAAGGGTGTTCGCAATAAAATTATCTTTATTTTAATATATGTTTCAATGAGAAAGCAGATGAGTACAAATTACTAAAATCGACTCACCTGTTTATACCTGATGGCAACCCGGTATAGGGACCGAAAAAAAGTAGGCAACCTAACTTTTGCATGTTCCTTATGCTTTATACTTTCGATTAGTACCTATTAAGTTCGTTTGGTAAGCAAGTGAGTGAAATATAAAAAAAAATGAATTACAGTATTTTTAATTAAGGATAGCCATGACCATATTTCATTAGGCAACCCATTCGCGATATATTTGTTAACATATTATGTTTGATAAAAAAGACTTTTTATCCGGTAAGCAGATCGGTAAAGGACGAGCTTGCTTCGGATCCTGTACTATGATTAAATAAAATAATATAAACCAAGCGCCAATTGAACTGTTAAATATAACATTTTGATCCATTTTTGACACCCCGTACATCTGAAATGACTTGATAGATTTTAAAAAACGAGGTAGATTTGTTCTCTTTGGCACAAGAAGCATACATCAAAAGTGCGTAATTTGTGAAAGGAATTGATTTCTAATGAATCGCTCTCTCAGAACTTTTCTCGGTTTTAAAATCAATTAAGCTGTTTTAGATTTACGGGATGTTCAAAATGGGGTAATATGTTACGTTGACGCTCTATTGACCGTGAACTTCGGATATAGCAAACTCCGCTTATTACGTAGGTTAGGTTGAATTCAAAATAATTTCTAAACACCAAAACATTTAAATCAGGGTAAATTAATTATTACAGTTTCTGTTAAAAACTGGAGAATATTCTTTTTCTAGAATATTCTTTTTTTAGATAAAACGTGATGAATCCTTTTGGCAAAATAAAATGTTGCCGAAATTAAGATTTTTTATGACACTTTTATGTTTCCTAAACTGGTTGATCCGCTTTTGCCAAAAACCCTACCCATTGGAGATAACATATGTGAAGGAAAAGTATCTTATATTATTCCATAAATTTGTTTGCTGTTATGTCATTAGGTAGTATTATTTTATAATATTACACATTTATTAATGCACTTTTTCTTATAGATACGTACAAAAAAGAAAGAAAAATGGCTGCCAGTCTACCTACCTATCTGTTTATGTATTTCTGTCTATATCTATTTTTTTACAACTTTTATTTTTTCCAAATAAATAACGAATTCTTGAAAATTTGTCTTTAATTTTTAACGATTCCCATATGATAGACAAAAAGATTAAATAAACAAATAAGACATATAATGAATAAAAAGAAATCAAGATCAATAATTATTATCAAAGAATGTCGTATGTCCAACATTTAATAGTTTGCGATTATTTACAGTGAAAAGTGAAATAATTTGAAATCCTAAATACATAATATAAACTTGCTCAAAAATAATCAATTATTCTTCAAGAAATCAAGTCCTGTCCTAATACAACTCACGACGGCGAGGTCGCGTCGCGTCTCCGAATGGCCATGTTGCCAGATTGCTCATTAACATTGATTTACGCTCTTCAGTGGCGAAATCCCGAATCGGAGCACGCGGTCCACTGATGTAGGCTCTTAAGATCGTGCATTTCTTTCTGAGTCAATAAGTTAGGATTAACAGGTCGATTCATTTTTTTGTACTATCAATTTCTGATTCAAAAAGTAAGCAGTCTGCACATCTGTTAGGCATCTTCAGTGATATATTCATAGATTTTAAAGTACTTCGGTAAGTCTCTATTTTACAGAAATCTCTTTTTTTTAATCTTCTTATATGATCTGGACAGTCAAGTCTCGTGACAAGTATCGGCAGTTCGGAGCATTATGCCTTCTGTAATGACTTAGTGAGGAGCCAAAGCCATCTCTTAACAATTTTGTTAGCGCGTGATCCTTCATTATTCTTAATTCATTTTGTGGCCATTTAAACACTATATAATATTAAATCATAGCACAATAATATTACGAAACCTTACTACAAGACATAAAAAGCATGCTGTTGCTCATACTTTAATTGAAATACTAAAAGTTCTACAGTGGAATAACACAGTATGTACAATGTCATCCGTTAAAATACCGGTTTCTGATTGGTCAGTGCATATGCTGTGTTTTATAGTTAGTGCGACCGCAGATACTGTGTTTATGAATTCTGATAATAAACGACGCGTTGTAGATACTGTGTTCCGTCTAACGAAAACTTCGTTATTTTGCGGCGTATTAAGAATTTTGCTTAGGTAACAGATAGCCCAAACCCCAGTATATGCTCTTATGTTAAAATCGCAAATTCAGAGAAAAATGCATATACTGTGTTTCTCCATGGGACAGCCGAACTGCCACTGTACTATAGATCTTGCTAAAAATACAGTTTTCGACGCGCGGTTCAAGTGGGATTCCGTGTAAAAACCTCAATACTTCTTAATCAGAAATTGTAGGTGTCATTCTGAGTTCAAATTTTCTTTATAAAAAAGGGGCCAACAATTTCGGTGTTTAAAATGGGCTTGTTCAGCCATTTCTTGTTTTCAATAAATATGTTAATATTATTGCACAATGAGGCAATCGAAACACATACACACAAAATTAGGTCAACTGGACGGATAATGAACAAAAATATTAAGGTTTAAAGTTCGACCCAATTTAAAAAGTAGTTTGCAGCCTGATGTCACCCCACAATAAACAACTGAATAACGGAACATAACATAACCTCGAAAACCAATCCACTTTGTACGGAATCGTCGGAAAATTTGTCCAGCGGCGCCAATGCTTAACTTATTTCTTAAATTTGGGTTGCCCATCGTGGGACTATGTCATCAAAGGCCATCTCCCCGTTTTAGAATAAGCGATGTTTGATCGCTATTTTGAGGGCGAATTTGATGAGAAAAATATAGAGTACTTTTATTTTATGAAATTGCTGGATAAGCCCATTCAACACCATACGTTGACTGTATAGTGAGACCTACTTTCTACTACAATATTTGGATTGTCATCTGCCCAGCATCTACAGTTCTGAGAACTTATAACTGTGATTATCAGTATGAATGAAGCGTGTGTACGGTGTATGCGTGCTAAATGAAGGAGGGTGGTAGAGGAATTATTCCTCGACCGAGGAGGTACCACCCCACACACATCCTCTAAAAGGCTGATGAGCTCCTTTTGGATGTTTCCAGCACTAGGTGTGTGAGTCGGCTTTGCGATATACAACCCATGGTACCTTAGTACTTAGGCTTGCTGCCTTCATGGGTTGTACAAAGAAAAAAAAACTAGGCTAAAAACGTTGCTTCGTCGTTAAAAAGAATATTTTAATGAACTTTTTGTCTCCTTCCACATTGGCTTGCAGCCAACAACAGAAGTCAAACCGAGCGTCAAATTCCCCCTCTAGCAGCACATGGGTGAATTTTTTTAATGCATTTGATTTCTGACAAGAACTTGCCCTATTGAAGTTTCTGACTTAGTGGCGACGCTAGCCCTAATTTTTGGGTTGGGCGAATGCCGCCGGTAGTATCTAAAGATTGGGCAATACCTGGATACTTTTATGTTCGGTGTTCGATAATTTCAAATTGATGGTTGGGCGAGCAGAATATTAGTTGGGCGCGCGACCAACCCTGCCCACCCTTAGCGCCGCCACTGAGTTTCTGGCATGCCAGCTTGTTTACACCTCTGAGAGAGTAACACTGTGTGATTTTCCATTGCTGATAACAGGACATTCAAAGTTGCTTCTTCATTAGTAACAAGTTTTTGTTGAGGTTTCTTAAAGCGATTTTCTACAAAGCTTTTAAATTATTCAAAATCCTTGGTACTGTCGAATGGTAGACATTGTTTCTGCGTTCCTAGCATTGAGTATTTTGGCTACTTGTCGCGATTGCGATCTCAAGCGACGGTGCTGCTTCCCGCAGTAAACAAAAGCAATTGGATTAGTTTGACGTTTCGACTTCAGTTTTTCACTACGGTTTGAAGCTTTAAAGCATTTTCCACGATTTTCGTAGTGCTTGAATGTACTACGGGAAAAAAGAAGCAAACGGTACTGTTTAATACCACCGGGATCTTTTAAACCTTCGGCAAAAATACTGCTAAGGACTTCACAGAAGTTTTATACCACCGGGCTCTTCTGAACCTTCGGCAAAAATACTGCTAAAGACTTTACAGAAGTTTTATAGATTGTTTATGTTCGGGTATTTGGAGATTTTAGGTTTATTTTCTCTTAGTTTCTAATTTATTACCTTGGTTAATTTTCACATATTATGCCTATGAAAGAAGGTCTGGATCTTTGCAAAATTTCCGATTCCATTATTTTTTGCATGGAATTCCTATGATAGAAAGCCTAGAATTTATTGCACTATTTCCTTCTTTTTAATTAGTCTTGTAGTATGAAAATCCTTTTAGGATGATTCAGAATTCTCCAAAACTAATAAAACGGGTATATAAAGGATTTAGATCGACTTTCTTCTTGATTTTCAGCGTTAAAAACGTGCTGACTTGTCATCAGTCGGTGAATAAATAAAAATAAGAAAAGTGAATGTGGGTTATGTATTTTCGGCTGTTCGGGCCAATTTCTTTTCACTATTTTCCTAAAGATTATCAATAAATGGTGTGAAGTACTTCGCATTGGAAAACTGGTTTCTAAATACATGATTGTCTGCAACTAGATGTTTAAAAGAAGGATATCTTTTATCCAGGGCGGTAAATTTATTTTTTAACATAATATTAAGGTTTTGTTATAACATAATTACTTTGCAGATTCACTAAAAAAGGTGCACATGCTTCAAAGTTACCACCCCACTAGGAGTTATACGGCGCCTTTTTGAAAAAAAGCTACGTTACTCTAATCGTCATGTATCATAAATTTTTAGGGGTTTTGATCAAAACTACTAGACATTTGGGGAGAAAATAGTTTTCTCTATTCCATGTTCCAGATATGCTGCAATTTGGCTGCGGGGTTCAAAACGCATCAAAAGATGCATAGAGAGGATTGGGCTTTACATTTTGAAAATTAATTTAGATTTTAGTGAATAAGTTGAACGTAAATGTGAATGGATGTTTAATTAAAATGCTCTATCTTAAATTTTACGCCAACCATTGCATTATTTAGCAAATTGCATATTTTCGCGAAAAAGTAAATATTAAATTAATATATTTCTTTTGATTATTGCGATAAATATTACGTCTTGTGTGTATTTTAAAGGGTAAGGATGAATATTTGAAATTCCGAGTTGCGGTATTTGAAAAGTGCTTATTCGACAGTTTTCCGAATACCATTATTAAAATTTTTCTCCAAAAAAGGGACTACTTTACTGAAATAAGAAAAAATATGCTAAAATATTTGTTTTGGTCTGTAAAACTTATTTAATAAACTTATAATTGTAAAAAAAATCAAATAAAAATATTTTGTCCAAATAATTATAGAGCGCCAAAGGCGCTCTATATAACGCCCCGTCACTCAGAAATGTGTGTTCGTTGTCGTTGGTTTTGACATTTGCTCATTTTCGATTTTTTTTCTCGAAAACGGTTAGAGGTGGGACAATAAAATTTTCTGGGTTAATAGAGGGATAGTGCGGCTAGCTTCGGTAAAAAATTCAGTTATACAGGGTGTTCCATTTCGGAGTTATTAAACGTCAAAGTCGAAATTTCCGCGATTTCCGTTGAAATCGGGTACAGGTCGCAAAACTTAATTAAATCGATTTAAAATTTTATAGGTTGTAGAGGACCGGGAGCTTCAGCTTTTGAATTTTTTTATGTCGAAAAATGGCACTTGCAGACCCATATTCAATTCTACATTGCTCGAAAACGCAGCGTCGGACAGAAAACAGATTTGAACTTAAAACTAAAGAATCTCAAATACTGTCTTTTTGCAATACATTTACCTATACCTAAAATGACTGGAAATTGGAAAAATTTGAGAAAAACCGGAAATTACGATTTTTCATGCAAATTTTTGACGGTTGTCAATTTTTTTGGGGGTCAAAATGGATTCAAATCGAAATCCCATGTACCTTATCGGAAAGACCTCGCCGAACTACGTAATAAACATATTTTTTGGTTCCTTCATTCTTAATAGGAAAGGAGCAATTGATAATTAAATTTCGGTTTTTAACCATTTTTTTTCATGACATCTCTACATTCGAATTACTCTGTATCTTTTCCTATCTAATTTCTTTCAACTTTTTCAACGCTATCCCTTGGGGATATAATCAGGCTTTAAAATGAATCCCGAATGGGTGATCCTGGGCCGGATTTAGGGGGTAAAAACACATTTTTTCTGTTTTTTTCCATCAAAATTCATCTTTAAATGGCATTATTATGTATTATTTCTCTTATTTAACAGCTCTTTTTTGGTTTATTTTCTTCCGTCATCATCTGAGAACACTGCTAACTAATTAAAACTCCATATTTTTACGTTAAAGTTATAAATAAATAGGTTTTCTTCCTTCGGTGCAGGAAAAATTTTAAAAACTGCGAATTTTATACCATGCCATGACAAAAAACAATTGAACTGGTGCCGCTTTACATCGAAGTTAAATATGAGCTGTCAAAATATCCAGTTTTTCTAGCGATATTTTAAAGATCCTGAGCCAGTGTCGGCTTGGAATATACATGGAATTGATAGAATGGACGTTTTTTTTATCTATTACTGACCATATACCTCGTAGCACGAGATGGGCATTAAATATCATTTTTTTGAAATTTTTGTTGACCCTACATTGCATTATAAAAATCAATTTCTATACGGGAAAATGTATTAATTTAATTATAATGTATGAAATGTCACAATTTGGCTATAATGTCAGCATTTTGTTGCGAGATCTGGACCAATCTCGACCAAGTTTGGCTTGAAATTTACCGGGCAAGGAATTTGGGGACCTTATACTTTCAGTAGAAAGACATTTCATTTCATAATATACCGATTAAATGCCATTTTAATCGATTTTCCTATGACGCTACAAAGCATCATTGAAGATTCTAATATGGAGCTCAGTGGCATCGAAAAAATCCAAAAATATGCATTTTATTTTCTAACCATGAGCGTGTATGTGTATACCTTTGGGGCAATATATTAGTTATTATTGAATAATTTGAATTTAATTTTAGGGAAATGACTTGATTCGGATCGTTTTGAAGTAACCAGAACGATTCGAAAATACATTTTACACTTTGTGTTGTTGGTATGTATATAGAATGTCCAAAAAGTCTTTGTATGCCGAAATATCGTTGCCATTCGTACGAATATAAACTTATTGAGCAGGTTTTCAAGAAAATCGAAAATATTTAAATTACTATGTGTCGTGTTTGTTGTGTTTGTATGTATGTATAGTACAGGGTGTCCGAAAAGTCTTTGTATGGACAAATACCTTTGCTATTTGTACAAAGATAAACTTAATTGTCGTATTTAAAGCAAATCGTATATATTTGCATTTCTATGTGTACGGAGATATATTATGTTTGTATACAGGCTGTCCAAAAAGTCTTGGTTGGAGCAAATACTCCTAGTAGTACCAGGATAAATGTAATTAAACCGGATTTCATGCAACGCGATTATATTTGTTTTTATATGTGTTGTATATATGTATACAGGGTGTCCGAAATGTCTTGGTATGGGCAAATACTTCTACTAGTACCGAGATAAACCTAATTAAATCGGATTTTAATTAAATCGACTATATTCCTATTTAAACGTGTGGGTGTTAGTTTGAATGTATACAGGGAGTCCGAAAAGTCTTGGTATGGGACTACTATTATTACTTAGATAAACTTTATTAGGTCGGATTTCACGCAAATCGAATATATTTGTATTAATATGTGTTTATGTTTGTATGTATGTATACAGGGTGTCCGAAAAGTCTTGGTGTGGGCAAATAATTCTATTAATACCGAGATAAAATTACTTAATTCGGATTTTAAGTAAATCGACTATATTCCTATTTAAACGTGTCGGTGTAGTTTGAACGTATACAGGGTGTCCAAAAAGTCTTGGTATGGGCAAATACTCCTATTATGACTTAGATAAACTTTATTTGGTCGGATTTCACGCAAATCGAATACATTTGTGTTAATATGTGTTTATGCTTGTATGTATGTATACAGGGTGTCCGAAAAGTTTTTTGTTGGCAAAAATAGTTTCTACTTGTGGTGTTTGTATGTGTGTAGCGACACGGTTACGAAGGGCGCTCTATTCTGCATCATCAGTCCGTAGGAGTGTGATATCTTCCTTAATACATGGCCTAGAAACACGAAACTTTCAGGGCATGACAATGATGATATTACCGACCTTATAGAGCCCCCTCGGGGGGCGATTAGGCGCTCTACGCGTGCTAGTTATAGACCGCCTTTCAGGCCGGTCTATATACCTAGCTGTCCCTCAGGAAAATGTATGTTTCTTGTCCAATTCTGTTTTTCGACAATCTCAATTTTTTTTCTCCGAGATGGTTGCAAGTGGATAGTGCATCTAGCTTCGATAAAAAATTCAGTTACACAGGGCGTATCGTTTCGGAGATATTAAACGTCAAAGTCGAAATTTCCGCGATATCGTATGAAATCGATTACAGGTCGCAAAACTTAATTAAATCGATTTATTTTTTCAGAGGTTGTAGAGGACCGGGAGCTTCAGAACCCTATTGAAACTGGCGGTATTCGGAAAATGGGAAGTAATTCTTTTGAATTTTTTTAGGTCGAAAAATGTCCTTTGTAGACCCCTTTTTGGCACCAAATAACTCGGTCGCCGGAACGTCGGACGGAAAAACGTATTTGAACATAAAACTAAAGAAACTCAAATACTTTCTTTTTGCAATACATTTACCTATACCTAAAACGACTGGAAATTGGAAAAATTTGGGAAAAACTGGAAATTACGAATTTTCATGCAAATCTTTGACGGTTTTGAATTTTTTGGGGGTCAAAATGGATTCAAATCGAAATCCCATGTACCTTATCGGAAAGACCGCGCCGAACTACGTTATAAACGTATTTTTTGGTGCCTTCATTCTTAATAGGAAAGGAGCAATCGATAATTAAATTTAGATTTTTTACGATTTTTTTCATGACATCGCTATATTCGAAACACTCTGTATCTTTTCCTATCTAATTTCTTCCAACTTTTTCAACGCCATCCCTTGGGGATATAATTAGGCTTTAAAATAAATCCCGAACGGGTGATCTAGGACCGGATTTAGGAGGTAAAAACTCATTTTTTCTATTTTTTTCAACCAAAATTCATCTTTAAATGGCATTATTATATATTATCTCGCTTATTTAACAGCTCTTTTTTGGATTATTTCCTTCCCCCATCATCTGAGAACACTCCTAACTAATTAAAATTCCATATTTTTTCGTTAAAGTTATAAATAAATAGCAATTTTACCATCGGTGCAGGAAAAATTTTTAAAAATGCATATATTAATAGTCTGCCTTGGAAAATCAGTTGAAGCAGCCTATCTTTACGTCGAAATTAAAAAATATTATCTGTCAGAATTATGCAAAAGTGTCAGTATTTTTAGTGATTTTGGAAGCTTCCTGGGCCCATTTCGGCTTGGAATATACATGGAAAAGACAGAATGAACTTTATATTTTTAATTACGGTGCATTTCATTGGACGATTTAAGCATTAAATACCAATTTTTTTAATCTTTCTGAGACCCAGCAAAAGCATTTCCAAATCAGTTTATACGGAGAAATGTATTAAAATATGAAGGGTAGAAATGTCGCAAAAATGCCAGTTTTTCTTGTGAGATTTTAGGGCTTCTGAACCGTTTTGGGCTTGAAAAATGCCGGGCAACGCGTCTACAGACCTTCCCGTGTGGATTACGGAACATATAACTTGAAGAATTGGGCATTCAGAATAGTGTTGTAAATATCCGTATTCATTAGATATCCGAATCATACGGAATCGGAATCAGCTAATATCCGTATCCATTATCCGAATTCGAATCCATTTCTTGACCCGCGCGAAAGCGGTTACAGATCATGTATACGTATGCATGCAACAGACTAAAACATTTTCTATCCGGATACACGGCTAGGTAGGTCGATGCGGTATCGGTATCATACCAGTCGAAGTCGAAGTTTAGGGATAAGAAGGCACCGCGTCGCGCCGTTCTCGTTTGAATTCGGTTCGGGTGAGGCGGGACTAGTTTAACCAATGGGTCTCATCTCATATGATACCCGTTACCCCGATATCTATGCCATCTTTTTTTAGGAAATGTCATTAGAAAGAGAAAGCACAATATCAAATATGCCAAATCGCAGACCGTGTTGTTCGCTTACACTCGATTCCGATTCCGTTTTCTCTTTGCACTTTGCATTAGTAACCACCCGATGCGAATTTATTTTGATTCCGAATCCGTATTCAAGTTCTCGGCCGGTTCCGGATAATCCGGATTCTTTTAATATTCGGATCCAACGGATTTTTGGATACGTATCCTTACATCACTAATTCAGAACCATTTTTAACTATTTTTCGATGACGGTGCAAAGCTGCATAGAATGGTTTTATTCCATTAGTTAGTGTACGGGGTAAATCACAATGACTGGTCTGATTTAAAATTTGCTTAGGTTTGTTATCATTTGAGAACGGCTTATCTGATTAAATCGAGTGAGGTGGCAATCGAAAGGGAAGGAATTAAGCAATTTTCTTATTTCAAAATAATTTCGACATTTCGTTGGCATGACGACGAACAACTAGCTATTTTCGTTAATTTTTGAGTTGGACAGTTGAAAGTTGATATATGGGAAGAATTCGGTCAATTATTCAAAATTCTATATGTAAAATTTTGATTCGCATGGTTTCTATAGCAACGATTAAGGATAAAGTTGCCAATTTCTAACTCACGCACGGCTGATCTGATTGAAACGAGTGAGGTGGCAATCGATTGGCAAGGAAGTAAGCTACTTTTTTATGGGAAATTAATTTTGACATTTCGTTGCCGTGACGACGAACAATTTGCTATTCCCGGTATTTATTGAGTTGGAGATTGGAAATTTGATATATGGGAATAATTCGGTCAATCATTCAAAAATATATCCGTAAAAATCGATTCCCATGGTTTCTATAGCAACGATTAAGGATAAAGTTGACAATTTCTAACTCACGCACGGCTTATCTGATTGAAACGACTGAAGTGGCAATCGAAAGGGAAGGAAGTAAGCTACTTTTTTATGTGAAAATAATTTTGATTTTCCGTTGCCGTGACGACGAATAATTTGCTATTTCCGAAATGTATTGAGTTGGATAGTTGAAATTTGATATCTGGGAAGAATTCGGTCAATCATTCAAAAATATATCCGTAAAAATCGATTCCCATGGTTTCTATAGCAACGATTAAGGATAAAGTTGACAATTTCTAACTCACGCACGGCTTATCTGATTGAAACGACTGAAGTGGCAATCGAAAGGGAAGGAAGTAAGCTACTTTTTTATATGAAAATAATTTTGATTTTCCGCTGCCGTGACGACGAATAATTTGCTATTTCCGTAATGTATTGATTTGGATAGTTGTGTACTATGTGTCGTGTTTGTTGTGTTTGTATGTATGTATAGTACAGGGTGTCCGAAAAGTCTTTGTATGGACAAATACCTTTGCTATTTGTACAAATATAAACCTAATTGTCGGATTTAAAGCAAATCGTATACATTTGCATTTCTATGTGTACGGAGGTATATGTCTGTATACAAGCTGTCCAAAAAGTCATTGTAGGAGCAAATACTCCTAGTAGTACCAGGATAAATGTAATTAAGCCGGATTTCATGCAAAATCGATTATATTTGTTTTTATATGTGTTGTATATACCTATACAGGGTGTTCGAAAAGTCTTGGTATGGGCAAATACTTCTAATAGTACCGAAATAAACCTAATTAATTCGGATTTTAAGTAAATCGACTATATTCCTATTTAAACGTGTGTATGTTAGTTTGAATGTACACAGGGTGTCCGAAAAGTCTTGGTCCTATTATTACTTAGATAAACTTTATTAGGTCAGATTTCACGCAAATCGAATACATTTGTATTAATATGTGTTTATGTTTGTATGTATGTATACAGGGTGTCCGAAAAGTTTTTCGTTGGCAAAAATAGTTTCTACGTCTAGGCGTTTTTATGTTTGTAGCGATACGGTTACGAAGGGCGGTCTATTCTCCATCATCAGTCCGAAGGAGTGTGATATCTTCCTTAATATATGGCCAGCAACACGAAATTTTCAGAGCATGACATATTACCGACCTTATAGAGCCCCCGCGGGGGGCGATTAGGCGGTCTATGCACCCTAGTTCCAAATCTTGTTGTACGTAGTCATTAAATTAAATTCTAAACAATATAAAAATTTTCGATATGTCGACAAATAAGGTGGCTTTCGATTAACCGACCAAAAAAAAATTTCCCGCCAAATGACCAACAATAGGGGTTGCGAAGTCGTTTCTTAGGTTTGATCTGCGTAATCAAATTTTTTAAACCTGATAATAATATAAAATTCAAAATGCATACTTTCTAGCGGTCACTGTATCTATAAACGTCCATATTATTATTTACCAACAACGCTTAATCTTCGAAATATACGGGTTAAAAATTTGACTATTTTTTTATATGGGTTTTTGGAGACTGCAATCAGGCAAATCGGTTCGACCAGCTTACGAATCCTGTAGTTCGTAAACTAATCTAAGGTTGAAACGATACGATCGGATCAATTTGATTTATATCAGCTGTGATCCCATTAGCCCTACCTATATATTGTAAAGGTAGGGTAAAAGAAAAAAACCGATCCAAATAAATATTTCCACATAAAATTATCGCTTCTTCATCTGATTCTAATTTTAAAATTTGTTAAAAATAATGAAAATAATGTTAGATTAGAGCCTAACAAATTCAATTAATTCCAAGAGTTCGGATTTAGGAACTTATATGCCGTCAAACTTTAACCAATACAATTTTTTAATTGACAATATATTACATATTGGCATAATGAGACAAAAACAGACCTTTTAATTATTTTGCAAATGTTTATTCTTTAACAGACAGTATAGGATGTATTATTTAGAGTGATGTATTTTAAAATATTTTTTTATATCACATTGTAACGTATTTTGAATATTCTTATATTTCCAAAATTAGAGAAAATAAAAGGCGTGGCACATTATAAGTAATCATCACGTCTAAAGTCTGTTCAAAAAGATCTTGCACACAAAAAAACAGAACGCAAAAGCTCATTGGTTATGCATAACTTAAAGATACTTATGATGAGTCGATTGTATTACCGTACTGAATACTATGATAGGGTTTTTGTCGCATTTTTTCTTTGCCAGGTACATTTAAACAGATTATAGTCGTAGTAAAAAACTGTTCATCTAATTCAGTCTAAACGCCCCTATACATATATCAATCAGGTCTGTCAACAGCCTGTTAATTAGATTTATTTTTTCTCTACGGGTCAACCTTCTCAAGGTGACTCATTATTTAAAACCGGTTTATTTTTTAAAATCCCGAGGTTCCTTTTATGCCCATGTAATATACTATTACTGGAAAAATGTCACATGTTGTTGCGACATAACATTTTTTTTCTACAAACGTCAAAAAATGACACGGTTCGCGCATTGATATCAATATGCGAAGTGACACTTTTTTTCATTTTCCTGTTACTATGACCCCGCGTGCGAGAAGTAGTGTGAGAAATAGACATTTCGCGCACAGCCTGTAAATTATACGTTGGCCAGCGGATCTGTGTCTATCAAAATAATTATTGTTGTTGGCAACATGGCAACAACTATCATTTTATTTGCATAGTTACACTGATTACTTGATTTGGAATCATATTTTAAGCCAGTTCCACACTATTTTTTATATTCAACTCTAGGTATTTATAGTAATGCCGGACCCTGTATGTACGAAAACTTGTTGGAAGTTCAATAAAAATACGATAAATAACGTACAAATCAACATGGATAACCTATAACACATGAACCAAAAAGGTAAGAAAATCATATTTTCTCGTGAAAATGTTTGAATAATCCTCACTTTTTTGAAAAGAGAATTACAAAACGAATCGATAGGTACCAAAATTTTTTCGAAAAACTCAAAATTACGCACCGACCTTATCTCAACCAGACCCGTAACACCCTGTATAAAAGTATACATATTTTGACGTTTGTAGAAAAAATTTTGTTTGCAACTCGTGCGCGAAATACTTTAGTGATCTCGACTATTTTTTTAACTCGGCTGCGCCTCGTAAAAAAATTAGATCTCGATCACTAAAGTAGCATTTCGCGCCCTAGATACAAAAATAACTATTTTTATTTAATTTTCTGCTCGGTAGATTTATTTATTTTTAAGTTAAATTATTATTGAATTGACCGGTGGTGCTCGACATACCAACCAAATGCGAAACAACTTTCTAAACAGAAAACCGTCGATGCCTATACCTTAAGGGCGTGTTCCGTTTCCAACTTTGATTACTGTTCCAAAAAATTATATGTCAATAATTTCACCGTTGCAACCAGTTTAGTGAGACGGTTTTCTCACAAATAAGTATTATTTATGTCATTGGCTTGTTGCGTTAAGGTCAAAGCAGAGGGAAACAATAATTATTTTGAAAAGGAATTGCAATCAAAACGGTAAAAACTAAAAGCCACAATGGAATAAGTGTTTAAATATATTAATTATAATAAAATTGTAAATTATAACTATTTACAATTTACTCATAGGTCCTAATGCCCGTAGATATTCATCGTTTGAGCTGCCAGAGGAACTTACAAAATAATTCTCTAAACTCGTGTCTTTCGCAAGGGTAAACCGCTGACAAAAGTGGGTGAATAAAAATATGCAAATCACAAACAAAATCGTGAGGTTAGGTTACAATTTCTTTATTACCCCGTATTAAACCATATGTTTCAGGACTCGTTGTTACCACAATTTACCAGTCCGGTTAACCAGGTTTGGAAACGTTACCACGCCCTGAAAAAATATCATACGTACCTCGTTAGCTTTGTTTTCGTCCCAGTACTTCTAGCAAAATACAAAGAATTCAGTTAATAACAAGAATAAATCCTACAATTCTACAGCGTCTAGGATGCAATCTGATGAGCATGAAATCGGGGCAACATCAGGACACGGGTGTTTATGCGCAACAAATATCTTAAAATATTTATTCACGATAATAAGTAAATATTTAACCAATTCCATGAACTAAAGTAAAGACATAGAATTTTTCGTTTAATATATTTTAAAATGTCACGTAAGTTAAAGAGCGTCGACACACCTGAGTACAACCTTGTCGTAAGTAATAATGAGGTTATTAAAAAATGAAAAATAATAGATTTAAGACTTTTTCCTATTAAACGCGATAAATATTTACAGAGAACCAAGTGTTAATATTGTACCGCGCGCCAAGTGAGGGAATAGACTGCTTACGTCCCTACCGCCGATCGTCTCTACAGTGTGGTAGTGTGTCGTGCTACTACTAACGGCGTCAGTGTCGTGAGCAGCAAGGGAAAATAGGGGCGTGGTCTATTTTGAATAACTTTAAAAATTGTGAAGGCGTTTGAAGTAGAGATGTAACGATTCGACTTCGCAAAACCGAGTTGAATCGTTTTACATCTATGTCAAACCGGATTGGAATGGCTTGTTCAATCGCTGCGGTTGGTCCGTGTACCGCTTTGCTTATTATGCTAATACTCTCTCCCCCGAACAGAATCAAACCGAACTCTTGGTTCCCGCGCACAACGAATCGACGCAAAATTTGATCGTTGTTCTACAGTCAGCGAATTTGACTTTTATGAAGGTATAATGTAGTAAAACTATGTAATGGACACGTACACTCGGTGATACATTTCTTGTTTACTGTAAGGAACGACTGAAGATAAGCAAACCAAAAAATATTTGAATATGACTATTTTACTACTAAGGCAATATATCTTCAAAGCTAAGTTGATTCTCTATCGATCTCATTAGTCTAATTAACCGCTGTATCTCTAATAGAACATTAAATTTACGAATTTGATTAACCCACTTTATTTTTAACAACCTTCATAACGCAGCACCGAACGAGCTAATCTTTGCCATGATACTCATAATCCGGCCTCTTTAACAAATCGACTCAAGTTTACCATTTAATAATATAGTTTGTTGAATCGATTTCGTAAATCAATTTAAGTCGACTTCGTCAATTCGGTTTGCAAATCGGTTTACATGTATTTTCAAGCAGACTAGCTCGGTTTGGCGAATTTCCAGTTCAGCCCATCTCTACTTTGAAGGGTAAGACAAAAAAATTCCAACGGCATTCTTTAAATTGAATAGGTCTCTTCCCTATATACAGGGTGTTATGAAATTTACTACATATATTGAAACCGGTAAATGCCGGGGTCGTCTAGAGTCTAGAGACAGACTCAACACTGTTTTTTAGTTTAATCGAACATATGTAAAATTTTATCCAACACGTAAAAACTAGACTATACGCGCGCCTGCAAATTTCATTCCTATAGTACAAGCCATAACATTGTCAAAATTCTATTGTTGAGGGCAATATTATGTTTTAAATTTTGTTCTACTAAAAAAATAAATAAATTACGCTAGTCCAACAATTTTTATTAATATTTTTTTTAAAATTAATTTATAATAATTGGGAAAAAAGCAATTATTTACGTGAAATAAGATAGTTTCCTACGCATTAAAAAATGTATCAGGTACAGGATGCATTTTTCGCAGTTTCTGTATGGGTTCATTTTTTAATATCCTACACCTCTTTACATTTTTGGGAAAACTAAATCCAAAACCAAGTTCAAAACATAAACGTCGTAAAAGTTCTGCTTTTAGCGATGTTCTAAAATTTGATCGCAACTCATAAAAACAATAAAAGCACCCGGCACTCATTTTTTGCTATGTTTCCACTTTGGTATTATTATTGGTCATTTGTATAACAAATCGTTTTTGTCACTGTTATAATAATACTAAATTTTATTACTGTAAAAAAGAACCGACATATTTGTTTACCGTAAACTCTATGAAAACTACAAAATACACCTTAACTTAAATCAGTTTCTTCATCAAAGGAAATCAACCATATTATAGCTGAAATTACTAAATTAAATTACGAGGCTGCAGTACAAGGAAAAACTGTTAAACTTGTATGGGTTAAAGCCCATATAGGGATCAAGGAAAATGAAATTGCCGACAAAATGGCAAAAGAGGCAGCAAATAATGGTCCGGTCGATAAAAATTTTAAAACGCCAAAAACTGACTTCTATAGGGTAATCAAAGAAAAAATGACAGGAGATTGGCAGGCTTGTTATCAAACTGCAACAAAGGGTAAATACTTCCGCAACATTAAAACTAAAGTAACTAATAAACCCTGGTTCATAAACACACATAACAAAAAAATCATCCAATGTATATCAAGGTTAAGGTCAGGTCATATGTCATGCCCTATAAATGTAAAGTAGGTCTTTCGGACAACCCAAATTGCCCCACTTGTAATGAAATAGCCGATCCTCAACATATATTATTTAACTGCTCCTTGAATACAATTAATATAAATCATTTATTCACTCAGTTATATAATTCAAACAGTGTATCTCCTTTTAACCTCGCAAATCTACTGACTGATGAAAATTTTTTTTTATATTTTATATAATCATTGTGTCAAGTCTCGACCTCTGTTGGGTTGAATAGGGACTAGGTATAGGTTAGATAGGGCTCCTTTGTAACATTGTGTCACCTTTCCCAAAATTTGGCCTCTTGTTAGTCTCTCCTTCCGGGACAGCCAACCGGAACCAAAATAATCCTTTCTTATATCCCAGTCTTACCACCAAATAAAAAAAAATAATAAAAAAAATAATAAAAAAAAATAAAAAAATAAAATAAAAAAAAATTACTTAATAAATCAAAATAAATTAAAGAAAAAAAATAAAACATAAATTGTAAAAACAGTAAAGAAAAGTTAATACAGGTAGAATTGATCAAGAGTAGTTTAATCCTAATATACAGGAGGAATCCAGATGAAACATAACTGACAATAATCAAAATGACAATATCATGTATAACTAATGTCACGCATACTTCCCACAGTTTGCAAACTAGTCTGGCCTGTTGGAAGCTTCCAGAGCCATTGAAACTTACACACACACACACACACACACACACACACCTTATCTGGTTCTTGCTTCTCTGTTTCTCGTCTCCTTTTATCTTGTTTCAATGCTGATCTTCAAACCAAAATCCTATATTAGCAGCGTCCGGCAATTCAATCGTTTTCATGGTCTTGCTCGGATTTTTTGACAGGCACGTGATCAGTCGAACTGTTTACAACAAACAATAAGTCATGTGCCTCTCAAAAATTCCGAGTAAAGGTGCATTTCCTAAGGGGCGGCTGACGCACGAGGCTGCCGCACAGCGTCTGACGCCTAGTACTGCTCATGTGACAATTTAATTTATCCGTTTCTTTTCAAGCGTCAGACTCAAGCGTCAACGTCAAATGGATATACTGGCATCAGCGGTTTGCGTCAGACCACGATACACTTACAACGGTATGCTACGTATGACGTCACTTCGCGGGAAAATCTTAAATTGACTAGGTGCTTGCACCTGGGCAAATGAAATATGACAGTAATATTTTAATAAACGTCAACTCAACACACTACCCGACAATAAACTAACCTGTATTTGTGTGCAAGGAGTGCAAGTACCTACTATCCATTTCTAAAGTTTTGACCCCTCAGTTTGGAAGCTTGTAAAGTAAAAAGTACAATTTAAAAAAATATAATTTTCACATATTTCGGTCAAGTTACTTGTCTCTATTACACATGTAAAACTTTGTAACCGTAGATGCCTTGGTGCTTTTCTAATGGGAAGGTAAGTGTAAAATTGTCACCATTTTTTCCCTATTTCATCAATTACTCAATTGTAAAAATTTATTGTGCCTTACTGGTACTCCCAGGCCTAACTAATTTTTTACAGGCGATAAAGTGAACCTTACTTTAGTCCCAAAAAATATTAGTTTTATTTTTTTTTCTTAGGTTTGGTAGTAATATTCAAAAAATGATTGTGGTTATGTAATTACTACCAGTAATCTTACAGCAAAAATTTTTGTTTTTTTGTATTACATATAAAGAGATGTAACTTTACGTTTAACGAAAATTTTGTTTTGGCAGTTGTCATAAACGTAAATACAAACAATTAATTTGTGTAAAGGATAGCAGCATTGTGCTTGCGGGATGGAGCGGGGCGTCGAAGGTGCAATAGTATGGGTGTTAAGGTAATAATCATTAAAGTAATGCAATATAGTGACGGTTTTTTTGTGCTCTATATGATAAATTAGGTAACTGGTAACATTAAGAAAAAATAAGTATATGCATTGGTACATATTTACATTTATTTGTATTTAACGATTTTCGATTGTTTCAGTACGATCTATAAAATAGGCAAAACGTGTGTAGTAGAACAATAGTAATTTAAAAATATTACTTCAAAGTGAGTAACGTAAATAGGCCAATTAGCTTTATTTATTTATAATTCACCTAAAAGAAAAACAATATTTTTGATGTTCCCTTATTTTTATGATTCGCATATTTGGAAAATTGTAACAAATGCTGTGGTAAGTTTGTCTGCATTTGCCTTTGCTTAATAATAAAAGAAATATGTGAAAGTGGCCTGTTTACGTAGAATCACATCTGATTTAACTTTTAAGGTACAAAGCCCTGATAAAATTTAGTTAAACCTAAAACTAAAAATAACCTGATTGGATTACACCACTCTTTTTTACCGAAGAATACCTACACTTATGGATCGTTTTCTCCTTCTTCATCATTACTAAATTTATTACATCTAATTAATTACATCTAAATTTATAATTAATGGTTCTACAACAACATCAACTAAGTGGTCTTTTTCTCTGTAGGATTCCTCAATTTTATTAGCGTGTCCAACGCAATTTTCCCAAACAGAATTTGGCACGTTCTGCATCGTTTCAAGACACAAATTTAGTACATTTGTGATTTAAACGTAGTATTCAATTTTGCCGCTTTATTTTTCACATATGCCCAAATTAATTCAATTGCGTTGAATTCACAGTGTGCAACTGGCAACCATAGAAGCTTTACATTATCATTACGTAACTCCTTTGCAACTGTATCTAAAAGATACGTTTTTGGAAAGTGATAGTTCTTGCATAGGTCTAACAGCATTGGTTTGGTTAATTCATTAAACGTTGTAAATCCATCGGGCAATGTTGCTTTTCGCTGGGACATCCATTCTATTATTTTTTGTTTTGTCCAGGCAGCTGTAGGATTTCGAAAATTAGGATTCAACGATCCAACATTGTATGATACGGTGCTTGGTCAATTACGATTACTGATTTGTCAGGTATTACGGAAAGCACTGTTCTAAACCATTCTTCGTAATGTTGTTTATTCATCTCGTTATGGTAATCCACTGACGCCGCACTTTTTTTCTCAACGAAACACTTCAGGCAGCCATCCAAAAACCCATTTTTACTACCAATATGTAAGATAATAACCAGTTGTCCTGATCCTGATGGCCGTTTTATTCCACCTCTAAAGCCATTGATTTCCTCTATACCAGCTCTGTATTCATCAAAATTATCCCGTTTTGTGGGATTAACTCTTTCAACCCAGCCAAACTTCCTTGAATGATTTGCACCGCACCATGTTTCATCTGTATAAAATATTTGCCAAGAATCTTCACGATATCTCTTTATGGCGTATAAGGATTCCGCTCTTCTGGCAGCAATTGTGTTTTGTTCCATTAAAATTGGTTTATTAATTGTTTTTATAGGAAAACCCAAGTTCTTTAATCCATCGGTACAAAGTCATTTCTGAAAATTCTGGTAAATAATCGACATCTTCTTTCAATTTCTGGTAAACTTCTTTTATAGAAGGAAACCGGCGCTCCAGGTAAAAATTTAATATTGTTCTCCTTATGGCGCCCTGCAAAATCTCATCACATTCCAGTCGGGGCCTTCCACTTCTCCCTTTTGATGGTATACTAATACCGGAACTTTTTTCTTCCGCAGTAACACGTTTAATGGTGCTTTCACTAATACCCAGGGAATCTGCTGTTCTTTTAACCACTTGCTCAATCAAAATATTTTCCAAACCGGTGTCTTTCTCTTTTGTTGAAAGTATGCTCTGACTTTTAATATAATACTTTTCATTTGTTCGTTGCACTGACGAGACATTTTAACTTATTAGACTGTAGTTAGGTACCGTATTTTTGGTTCAGATTACATCAGGTATTTATATAAATTCGAACAAGATAATCTTAAAAATCGTGTGAAAACAATAATAATTTCAAATTACTATCTACCACTAAAACCAAAAATTTAAATCAACAATAACTAGATATAAACAACCACAATCAACTAAATAATATTATTTTACAAATCTTTTCAATACATAACAAATAGATTAAATTCTAATCAAATAAAAATACATGGACCTACGGACTACATACGACCTTTACGACGACGCCACCGTACTGTGATTATGTCGGTAAAGGAGTTTAACACTTTGCATCTCTTTCTTATGTGGCTTTTAATATTTATTACAATTTTTACAAGAACTAAAGGTGCTTTTTTTAATTTTGTGTAATAAAATACATTTGTATAATAATAACTACGTCTACGAGTGTAAAGATTTTTTTTAAAGTTTTAAATTGTCCACAGTACAGCTGATACACAAACATCATTAAAAAATAAAAAAATTGAATTTTAGACACATACTACCAATCTCTTGCGAAAGTATAGATATTTTTCTATCTACCTTCAAAATTGCATTTAAATAGGGAAAAAATTAACCAATATATAGACATGACAAAATCGTTTATCAGTATTAACGCAGTAAAATCGTTGTTTTTTTCTACTTGATTATGAATAAGTTCAATATCGTTTACACTACAATAATACATTTTTTGGAAGAAACTCTTGGATAACGTCCTAACAAGCTGTAATTTTTTCAGTTTATTCTGCCCCGTGGTTTTTTTGTTATTGACCCTCAGACTGAGGGGTCAAAACTTTAGAAATGGATAGTAGTCAATTTCGGATTTCCCCTCGAAGTGACGTCATAGCGTAGCATACCGTTGTAAGTGTATAGTGCGTTAGACGCTGTGCGGCAGCCGCGTGCGTCAGCCGCCCCATAGGAAACGCACCTTAAAACGATGAAAAAGATCGAATTGCTGAACGCCGCTATTATAGGCTTTTGGTTTGAAAATCAGCATTGAAACAAGGAACAAAGAGACGGGAGACAGGGATTATTGCGACCCAAACAACCCCTTTTCCCTATCTCTTATGCAACAAAAATTAATACATTTTATTATGGGGTGCCTATATACTTTGTCACGAATGTCAAATAACGGTTTAATTAAATCTTGGCGTACCGGAAGAGTTGTGTTTTTGAATAAATAAATAAATTTTTAATTTTCAGGTTTTACTGTGGATCATTTTAAGCAGTGTGGTAATTAGTTAGTGGAACGTTTTACATTAATGTCTATACCTGTTTTGTTAGTGTTGTATACGTGTATTAAGTTTAACGTAAAACCTTTCTAATGTGTATTTTACAGAGATTTTACTTTAAAAGAGACTTTAAAAGTAACAAAAACATTAGTTTTCAGTTTTTTATAGTGTAGCTAGTCATAGTGACAAAATACAGTGGAATATTTGAAGTACTGTGTTTAATTTGTTAATATTTGTTAATGGAACTTTTGTAAATGTTAATTATTAGTCAAGCGTTGGTTTCTTGCATTAATGGCTGTACTGTGTTGTTTCGTAAATTAGTATTTATTAATCTAAAATATTTTCAAAATAAGTGTATTTTAAAGGGATTTTCCTTAAAGGTAACAAAAACATTTCTTATGCTGGCTTGTTGCATAGAAAAAATTTCCAACTCTATCAATAATTTTTTCTGCTATAATCAAATTTTCCTGCTATAATCAAAGAATTTTGGTTATAATTTTATAATACTGTGTAGGTGTGCTCAATTAGTGTGATAGCAAATTATGTGAAGTTCTAGAGCGACCACCGGGATGGATGTGTTGCGTTTTGATTTCTAACCTTTTTTAAAGGCAGAAAGTTTAAGCTAGTAGGAATAATGCCCATCTCATTAAAAACACAATATAGGGTGTCATAAATAGTTGTGTTAAATAGTGCGGGTAGTGACAAAATACCGTGGAATCTTTTAAGTATTGTGTTTAATTCGTTAGTGGAACTTTTTTTGATGTTAATTATTAGTCAAGCGTGGTTTTTTTGCATTAAGTTTTTTGGTATATTGGTATTTGTTAATCTTAAATATTTTCAAAAGATGTGTATTTTAAAGGCATTTTACTACAAAGGTAACAATAACATTATTTCTTATGCTGACTTATTAGTGAGAAGCGCCGTTTAAATACAATCGCAGACCACCGGGTGGATGTGTTACGTTTTAATTTTTAACCATTTTTTGAAGGCGGAAAGTTTAAGCTAGTAAGATAATGCTGATCTCATTAAAAACATAATATAGGGTGTCATAATTCTTTGTGTTAAATAGTTTTGAATAGTGCGGGTAGTGACAAATACCGTGGAATCTTTTAAGTATTGTGTTTAATTCGTTAGTGGAACTTTTTTAGTGCTAATTTATTAGTCGAGCGTTGGTTTTTTGCATTAAGTTAATGGCTGTACTGTGTTGGTGGTGTTTTGGTATATTCTTATTTGTTAATCTTAAATATTTTCAAAAAAAGTGTAGGGAACAATAACATTATTTCTTATGCTTACTTATTATTGCAAAGCGCCGTTAAAATACTATCGTAGACCGCCGGGATGGATGTGTTGCGTTTTGATTTTTAACCTTTTTTTAAAGGCAGGAAGTTTAAGCTTGTAGGAATAATGCTCGTCTCATTAAAACATAATATAGGGTAAGTCATAGTTATTTGTGTTAAATAGTTTTGAAAAGTGTGGGTAGTGACAAAATACCGTGGAATCTTTTAAGTATTGTGTTTAATTCGTTAGTAGAACTTTTGTTAGTGTTAATTATTAATCTAGCGCTGGTTTCTTGCATTAAGTTAATGGCTGTACTGCGTTGTTAGCATTTTTTGATATATTGGTATTTGTTGATCGTAAAGATTTTCAAAAGAAGTGTATTTTAAAGAGATTTTACTACAAAGGTAACAATAACATTATTTCTTATGCTGACTTATTATTGCGAAGCGCCGCGTCGTTTAAATACTATCGCAGTATTTATTATTAGGCAGTAAATGTACTGTTTGCAGGTTAATTTAGTATACAGAGTGATTAAAATATTTATATCATCAACAACTTAATTGAAAATTTATTAAATAATTCTAAAAACATATTTACACAAAACAACGTTTTCAACTACTAGTAAATACTAGGGCTTGCAATCCTGGACGTATATTAGGATCCCGGGATTTTCGGGAAACAAAATCCCGGGATCTCTGGATTGATCCCGAAAAATTGTAACATTAATAAAGGTAAATTATTTTTATTTATAATACAGGGTGTTAACAAAGATGTGGCCAAACTACAGGGTATTATTCCTTACTCAATTTTAAGACAAAAATTTCATATAAATATAGGTCCTAAACGACTTTGTTTTTGCAATTTTTTTAAAGGTTTTTCCTAAATGTTAGCTATAAGACGCAAATTAGTATCAAGTTGAAACTTGGTGACTCTTTTAAGCAAAAAACTGTTTTTCTCATTTTACCAGTGGCGTGCATAGGAGTAACGTCCGAGGTATAATTTAAAAAAAACATATACCTAAGTACGCCACATTTTCCAATCCGATAGAATTTCCGATTTAGCAAATAAAACTACACAAAAATCATCTCTTGACATGCCGTTTTCGATAAAAACGAAAACATGTAAAGTTATGCATACTGTTATATTAGTGTAATTTTGTTGAAATTAATAAAAAAGAGAGCCATGGAAACCAAAACATTTCTTTAAACAAATTTGACAACTAGCAAGACTCCTCTTCATGCATTAAAAATTGTCCCCAAGTTTCAACTTGATACTAATTTGCGTCTTCTAGTTATTTAGGAAAAACCTTTTAAAAAAATCAACACCCTGTGTATTAAAAACAAGGTCGTTTAGGACCTATATTTATATGAACTTTTTGTCTTAAAATTGAGTAAGGAATAATACCCTGAAGTTTGGACACAATACTTTACCACCCAATTTTAAAACAAAAACAAAACAAATTTTATGCAAAGGACACATAAAAGTATAAGAACTAAAAATAATTTGAATTCTTTTACATAAGTACTTAAATGGATCTTCCAGGGTTGCCATATCACGCGTTAAACATTATTTTTAGGAAAAATGCTTGAAGCGTTAATTTACTTAGGTTTTTTTTAACATATTTTATAATTTATTTATCCCGGGATTTAAGTACCCAATCCCGCGATTTTTAGGGACTGAATTTTTAACGGTTCCCGGGATTGCAAGCCCTAGTAAATACCAACAAGAATAATCAGAAGATTAAATTTCAATAAGCCCCCCGGTGTTCATCATACACCTAATAATAAGTTTATTTCTAAAACTTCTGACAGCATTTGCTAGTTGATATCCCCGAAACCCGGCACATTCCTGAATTATGCGCCTTCTGAGGTCTTCTCTGTCTCGAGGCCGCCTTTTACCCTTCTTTGAGGACACCACACAAAAAATAATCCAGTGGGGTGAAATCCGAGGACCTCACTGGCCAATCACAAAAACGCAAATCTTGATCCGTACCTCTTCCTATCCACCTATTAGCAAAATTTCTATTTAACCAATATCTAACTTGCACTGCAAAATGCCCCGGAGCCCCATCTAGCTGAAACAATAAATGTTGACTGACGGCCAAATGTATGTCGTCCAACATATCACTAAAATCATTTTCTAGAAAATTTACAAACACCTCGCCGTTTATATTTTCATCAAAAAATATTGGTCCCAACAATCGGTCGTCGAGTATACCTCATCACACATTTATTTTTCAGAATATTGGTGTCGGCTCTGTATAACCCAGTGGGGGTTATCCACTGACCAATACCGGGAGTTTTGGGAGCTTACGATACCGTTGGTAGTAAAAACAGCTTAATCTGAAAAAAATATTTTAAAAGGTAAACGGTGATCATCCTCCATAAAACCTAATAACGGCGCTGAAAAATCTAGTCTTAATTCCGAGTCCCCTGGTAATAATGTATGGGTAAACTTGGCCTAAAAGGTTTAATTTTATGTTTTTTAGCATCATTCTAATAAAGTAGAGTTTTAAGTCCAAATCTCTAGATATTTGCCTTAAACTAGTAGTAGGGAATTCGTTGACGTAGAGCAAAACATTAAGTTCATCATTTACGTCGTATAAGCGAGGAAGGTTATTTTGATCTTGGGTTTCTCTTCTCCAACAGAAGTTTGGAGATCACCGTTTAAATTTACTCATAACATTACTGACTGTTTGATGGGTGTTGGTCTTTCTGGGTGATTATTGTTAAATTCTTCGGCTGCTTCTTAAAATTGTGCTATAATTATTTCCAACTGTTAAAACAATCTCGACTTTTTCTTGATTAGTTCAACTCATTGTTAAAGGAGAGAATACATATCACAAAAATTTGACTGGCTCGAGTCAATTCGTGAAATGTGTCTTCGCAGGATTTACCTTAACATTTAATTGTTTAAAGATTAATTTATAATTATTAGGCTTTACTTAAAGAAAAATTAAATTTTAGTTCAGTACTGAAAAAATAGTGTAGTGTAGTATAGTGGTGCTTTTTTAAAACTTTTCTTATAAAATTAATAATAAACCCCAAGTCCCGGTGTCGCCGATTTAAACTTACTCTAAGATGTTCCTGTACATGAAGTAGAACATCTCATTCATCTTCACTTTAGTTATCCTATTCATTTACTGGCGGACCATTAAATTTTAAAAAGATTTGGGGAACACGCTTTAAATTTTACTATAATGCGAGCTACTGTGGAATGGGTGATATGGTCTCGTTCAGGATGATTTGCATTGAATTCATCTGCAGCATCTCTAAATGACCGGTAGTTATTGCCCACAATAAGCACAATTTCCACCTTTTCTTAGTTACTCAGTCGCATTTTCAAGCAATTAATTTTTAACAATGATATTGACATCCACAATATATATATATATATATATATATATATATATATATATATATATATATATATATATATATATATATATATATATATATATATATATACAGGGTGTCCCATAATTAATGGTACATGGAAAAACCACAGACTCCTTACCTTAAAATATTAGGATTTAGTCATACTTACCTATATCCGAAAGTTGATATTAACTGAGATACAGGGTGTTAAAGTTAAAACTTCATTTTTGTTTTTCTCTAATAACTTTGAGAAAAACTAACGTTTTTTCGCAAAATTTTGCAGTTAGGGTTTCTTTAGGACGAGAAATTGATTTTTTTGTGAAATTGTAATGTACAATGTAGGGGGCGCTGCCTGCGGCATTTTTCGCACATTTATTAGGTCATAACTTTTTTGTGCCTCAGTGTATTTAAGCTTTTAATGAAAATAATGCTTTTCCCATATTTATTACGTAAAAAAGGTATACTAAGTTCAGGTTGCCCAGAGTTGCCGTTTCGGAGATATTTGCATTTAAATTATTCAGTGCGCTACCTCAGGCAAGCAAATAGTATTTTGTTACTTCTCACCAATTATCTTTTACATGATAAATAATGTTCTATTACTGGTAATTGGGAATATTACATACAACAATTGGATAATTCTTTAATTTACTTTATTTAAAATAACATTGACACTAGAAAATATCGTGTTGAAAGAAAACAACAGCGATGAAAACAAACTTAACTAGGTACCTACCTAATTGGGTACTACCTAACTAGGTACCTAACTAGGTACCTAAATACCATTTTTCCTGATCGCTGGATAGGTCGTGGGAGCCAGAGGAAATGGCCGGTGCGAAATCCCCATTTTATACCCGCTTCATTTTTGTGTATGGGGTTACATGAAGCCGCTGGTTTACAAAGAAATAGTAAATACCAGAGAAGAACTATGGCAGAGAATTGTAGATGCTGCACAAAACCTACGAAACGAACAGTTATTTTTTAAAATTAGGAGGTCTTTCAGTAAAAGGACTCTTAGGTGTATTGAAGTGAATGGAACACATTTTGAACAGTTTTTGAAAAAAGAAGATCTCTTTTCTTATTAAATCTCTTAATGATTTTAAAATGAAATATTACAAGTTACTACTCACTTAGGTAAGTTTGTTTTCATCGCTGTTGTTTTCTTTCAACACGATATTTTCTAGGGTCAATGTTGATGAGATCTAACAGTATCGAAACCGGTCGTCGGGGTGGCACTGTTCATTTGTACCTGTGATATCAGGTCATTGAACCACCAAGGATGATATTCCTTGGACAACACGTTGGCGTAGTGTGAGAATAGTATTTTCAATATATATATATATATATATATATATATATATATATATATATATATATATATATAACAACCATGTACTCTCTACGAGACACAGAGTTAAACTATTATTTACTAACTTGCCTTAACAACCAAATTTGCATCGTACCTTTTAGAAGGTATAATGGATGGAAAGTCCACTATAGGTACAAAATGTTTTGTGAATAATGCAAAAATTTTATTTTTATGACATAATTAGGCCTCCATAAACTGAACTTAAATTTTCGGTATCTGACCTGAAATTGATGGTGTTATTGGTTTTTTTAATATGAATCATTTCTTTAATATTCCTTTTTTTGTTATTCGATTCAAACTCTAATATTTGAACATTATTGAAATTGAAATTATGTAGTTCGTCAAGAGCATGTTTAGATAGGGCTGTGGGGTTATGGTTGGTATTACGCAGGCTATTCTATACCAACCATAACCCCACAGCCCTATCTAAACATGCTCTTGACGAACTACATAATTTCAATTTCAATAATGTTCAAATATTAGAGTTTGAATGGAATAACAAAAAAAGGAATATTAAAGAAATGATTCATATTAAAAAAACCAATAACACCATCAATTTCAGGTCAGATACCGAAAATTTAAGTTCAGTTTATGGAGGCCTAATTATGTCATAAAAATAAAATTTTTGCATTATTCACAAAACATTTTGTACCTATAGTGGACTTTCCATCCATTACACCTTCTAAAAGGTACGATGCAAATTTGGTTGTTAAGGCAAGTTAGTAAATAATAGTTTAACTCTGTGTCTCGTAGAGAGTACATGGTTGTTAAAATGTAGTAGTATTAGTGCTAAGTTTGTTCATCATAGTTAAAAGGTATGTCTATTTGTGTAATTATTAGTAAACCTGATAAAATAAGTTCTTTTTAAAAATTTGTAGTTAACTTTCTGATGATGGTTTAGTCAGTCAATAAACCGAAACGTCAAAGATGACTATTGTTTTAATGTAAACATTTTGACCGCAACCCCATGGAAAAATAAAACCATATATATATATATATATATATATATATATATATATATATATATATATATATATATATATATATATATATATATATATATATATATATATATAATTTGTTCACATGTAGATGGCTGTGATTATACATCTTGATATTAATTTTGATTCTAAACAACTGTTTTTAATAGCTTTTATTTATATCTTGTAAATTAATGGTACATAGCATAACAGCACATTTTATTATTTTTTGACTTCCCTGTGTACATACCGGTTATCACCGGTGATGTTACATGTTTTTTTATCGTTAATTAATATAAGTTTGCCTAAAGCAAAAAATAGTTGAACAGTGTTGATTGTCAAAAATATAATAAAAATAGTTGTCAAGAAAATTCCATAATCTTTTAAATAAAGTCTTAATATAGTAAGATATAATCCCTGGCAGTGGTCAGGCGTCGTTACACCCTGTATGTTATTTCTGTGATTTTTTCACGGATTAGGACTTTTTCAGGTAAGAAAAACTTTTTATGAAAAATAATTCTTTTTATAAAATCGAAGATCAAAAAGTTTTCCATATGTTGCCAATATTCACACACACCCTGTACTATATACAGGGTGTTACAAAAAGATGTTAAGAAATTTTAAGGGCAGATTCTAAATCTAAAAATGTGTCATCATGTCACATCAAATCCTACGTATCTGCGGTCTGGGTTGGTTTTTCGCGGTGAAGTTCACCGGGTCCCAATTCGTTTGAATACTCTTACAATGCCCCAATATAAAAAATCAATTTTTCAGCGTGGCTTTGTCTATAACGCTGTAACGCATTATAATGAGTATATAACTTATTTTGCTTGCACCTCCCTTGCACTGTTTCGTACGGGGGTCAGAAGTCAATTTTTTTTAAGAAATGATTTAAGTGCACCGCATATATTATAAATATGACTAGTTTCTTTGGGCAAAGTACTATTAGTCTATTTCAATAATAAAATCCATAAAAAATTGTTAAATTAGTATCGTTCAGATTCACTAAGAAGGTTTAAGATTTAGTACTGGTTTAAATTAAGATCTTCTAGTTGATCAGTTATGTTTTAACAAGTTTTTGTCCTGTCATTGTTAATAAGTCGTCATTGAAAACTTATGAATTATCCTGATATATCAGCGATTTGCTTGGTTTCCAAATGATTTTCATCTTGGAACGGGTTGCTAGAATGAATTTAGTTCTATTATTGTCGACAGAACACACTAAAATTGACCTTTTCTCTACAAATTTGCGATAAAACTCCGAAACAAAGTCATAGCATAAAACTTATTTGTCTTATTCTTACACTTGTCAGTTTAAAACTTTTGGTTGTCAAATTAGACCGGACTAGCGTTGGAGAATCTGGCCGTATAAGTCTAAAAACCTTCTTGATTCGAGCGGGATGTCTGTCAATTATGTGTCAACTAGTATAAGACACGATTTTTTTATTTTTGGAATTGGGTCTCCCTAAAGCCGTCTTATAATGAGTCTGAGGTAGTGATGTAAGGATACGTATCCAAAAATCCGTTGGATCCGAATATTAAAAGAATCCGGATTATCCGGAACCGGCCGAGAACTTGAATACGGATTCGGAATCAAAATAAATTCGCATCGGGTGGTTACTAATGCAAAGTGCAAAGAGAAAACGGAATCGGAATCGAGTGTAAGCGAACAACACGGTCTGCGATTTGGCATATTTGATATTGTGCTTTCTCTTTCTAATGACATTTCCTAAAAAAAGATGGCATAGTTATCGGGGTAACGGGTATCATATGAGATGAGACCCATTGGTTAAACTAGTCCCGCCTCACCCGAACCGAATTCAAACGAGAACGGCGCGACGCGGTGCCTTCTTATCCCTAAACTTCGACTTCGAATGGTATGATACCGATACCGCATCGACCTACCTAGCCGTGTATCCGGATAGAAAATGTTTTAGTCTGTTGCATGCATACGTATACATGATCTGTAACCGCTTTCGCGCGGGTCAAGAAATGGATTCGTATTCGGATAATGGATACGGATATTAGCTGATTCCGATTCCGTATGATTCGGATATCTAATGAATACGGATATTTACAACACTAGTCTGAGGGCTTATCGGAGGCCGAAATTGTTGATTTATTTGCGGATTATTTCTCATCAACATGCAGTAATTTGAACTGCAATACGCCTGATATCAGTTCGTTTCACAATAACACTAATATTTCTCCTACGTCATTCCTATTTCTAAAATATATGAAGGTCTGTCAATGTTGGATGTCAGCAAGGGCCCGGAGCCGGATGGCGTCCCTTCCATTTTGTTAAAGCAGACTTGGCTAGACCATTATTTCACATATTCAATCATTCCCTACGTTCTGGTACATTCCCTGACTATTGGAAGGTTAGCTATATTTCGCCAGACTATAAGTCTGGCGACAGGGGGGATGTGAGAAATTATCGCCCAATTAGTATATTAAGTGCCATTCCTAAGCTGTTCGAAAGCATTGTTTCTGATTTCTCGACTCCTCATGAAGGGCGAGTTGATAGAGGAGCAGCATGGCTTCGTCTCAAGAAGGTCAACCGAGGTAAATTTACTGTTTTATTCTGGCTTACTGGCGAATGCCTTGAAGGACGGTGTCCAGGTCTCCAGGTTCACGCCCTATACACGGATTCCTCCAAGGCGTTTGACAAAGACAATCACCGTGTTCTAATAATTTCAAAATTAAATAAGTTTGGTATTACAGGTACCCTACTTGACTGGATGGCTAATTATTTGTCGGACTGATCGCAGATTGTCCGCGCCAGTGGATTTACATCCCGTGAAATAGGAGCCCCGTCTGGTGTGCCCCAGGGATCCCACTTGGGGTCCTTGTTGTTTAAGCTCTTTATCAATGATATTGAACAGTGTCTCTTCTTCAGTAGATTCTTACTTTTTGCTGATGACTTAAAGTTTTTTAACAGGATTACATGTTATGATGACTGTCTTAGATTACAGTATATCTACCCAGATTGGCTGATTGGTGTAGGTGTAATGATATGGAGTTGAACGCTTCTAAGTGTCATGTAATGTTTTTTTTTCTCGAAGTAGAAATTTTACAAACTTTGATTATACCTTAGGGAACGTAGTATTGAATAGTGTCTGATGTTGGGGACCTCGGAGTGAAGTTCGACGCAGCGCTGGGTTTTGGCACGCACATGATCAAGATTGTGTCAAAATCATTACAAATGTTGGGTTCTGTTAAAAGGTGTGCTGCTGATTTTCGAGATTTGGGAGCAATTCGTCTTTTATACTGCAGCCTAGTAAGACCTCATTTAGAATATTGATCGGGCGTATGGTCACCTTATTATAATAAACATAAAAATAAAACTGAACAAGTTCAGCACAAGTTCCTTCATTGCATTGCATTTAGAGCTAATGTACTAAATCCGAATTATGATGACTTGGAGTCAGAACTAAACTTAGACCGCCTTGAGTCTAGGCGTAAACTTCGTGATATTAAGAAGTTATATAAAATAATTAATGGTCTTGTCTCATGTTCGGATCTCTTGGCAGCGGTGTCTTTTCATGTCCCTCCCAGAGTGACCCGATCAGTTTTACTTCCTCATAAATTTCCCCATTGTAAAAATTTTGGGTATAACTCATTTGTTTCTCGGGCTTGTGGACTGGCGAACACCTTTTCTGCGCGGTTGGACTTTATTTCGAACACCTACCCAGTATTTCTAAGATCCTTAAAGCATTGTAATTATGTTGATGGGAGATACTAGTTGTAGAAGTAATGGTTTGAATGTTTGCTATATTGTTAATAATACTTCAATTTAATTTGTTTTTTATTACATACGTTATTTTGAAAATTATTGTAAATTTAAAATATTGTTACATTTTCTTTAAAAAATAGGCCTGGCCTGTAAATAAATAGAAACCAACGCTTGACTAATAAATAATTAACACTAAGAAAAGATTAATCAAACGAATTAAACACAATACTTAAAAGATTCCACAGTATTTTGTCACTCCCTGCCCTATTCAAAACTGGAACCGAATGTAATTAATGAAAAAAACTACTACCTAATTAAATAAATACAATGCTTAAAATAATCCACGGTATTTTTTATTATCAGCATTATTGAAAAACTGAAAACCAAAAATTTATCTATTACAAAGCACAACTCTCTTGGGAGACGCCCGGATTTAATAAACCTATTATATTTTCTTGGTTAAACAAGTTATTTAACATTCGTGACAAAGTATAGGCAACCCATAATAACATGAATTTTTGTTGCATAAATAAAGGGGTTATTTGTGTCTATCATATGATTTATAAAAAACCTAAAAATTGAAACAATTTTCAAAGTCTTTTTGATCTTTGGTAGGCTTATAAATTCATTTAGCAAAGGTGAAAACTTTGATTAAAATAACTACAACTCTAAATTTTATTGGTTATGGGTTAGCGGCTGCTTTATTATGCAAAATATTCCTAATAGCTTTCGTCATTGTGCTCAAAGACGTTTGGTAAACCTCAGTAATTTTTCACAGTAATAAATATTATGTTATAAATAGTGACGAAAACGGTTTTTATGCGAATAATAATATGTTTGGAACTCGCTTTTGAACTTAGTTTTTTTCAAAAATGTTAAGAGGTGCAGAACTGTAAAAAAGGAACCTATACAGAAAGTATGTTTTGCGCAAAAATACATCCTGTACCTAACACATTTTTAAATACGTAGGAAAGTAATATTGTATGTCATGTAAGTAATTTTTTAAAGGATAATGCGTTTTTGGCAATTATAAATTATTAATAGGATATATATTAAAAATGGCTTTAAGACCTATTTTTAGGCGAATTTACTACCAACTAACCCAAAGTTTAGCAATTTTCTGTGAATGATATAATGAATGTTATTTAACTGACGATAATATTAATCATAACCAAACGTGTAAGAAAGAACACTGACTTAAGTTTACATTCATAAAGAAAAACATAGCTGATGTAAACAATTATGTCTAAAATGTTGTCACAAAATTTAAATTTTAATTGCTGTTTTTAGACTTGCACACTAGTAGTGTGACCAGACGTTTCGAATTTTGCAGGACGTTTTTCAGCCCTCTCAGGACCTGTCCCGCAAGCACCCAGTGCGGGACGCCGAAAATCCCGCTATTTTCATTCTGACGCGTTAAAAATGTCACAATTATATAAAGTCGAACTTAAAATATGTTGCATATCACATAGTAAGAACATAACTAAAAAATGATTTTTTTCGCAGTAGCCCCTTGCGGCGTTACCAGATTGTTTTCCAACGCCTTCAACACGCTTATGGTAATAACTTTATTATATTAAACGCTGTTGCTGTCGGAGAACCTCATATACCTTTTTAAGATGTCATTTTTCTCTTATAAAGTGGAAGGCTTTCTTTTAAGATGAGAATAGAAATATTTGTGTTTGTTGACTTATGTTTTAACAGAAATATAATGAAAGTCCGGCCGCCGGCTAGTAAATGTCAATGTTGACACTGCAAAATTCACCAAAATTTTCCCTAAACTGCAAACACATTGCAAGAAAATGTATAACCTTTTTTTTCAATAGCAAGAAACCAGTCAAAGCTGATCAGCTTATGCTAAACTGCGCATACCTTTTGCAATAGATCTTGCAACTTGGAGAAGAATTGCTTGTGTTTGCATATATGTAAAACAGATTTTAACATTGCCACTTTTAAATACCAATAACCCAAAAATCTAATTTAAATAATTCAAGATTATAAAAACTTGTAACTTAGAATTAATTAAACCTACGTGCTTGCACGAGACCTGGCTATTTTTGATGCTTGAGCTTCTGTGATTTTAGTCGGTATAGGTTTGCCATAGTCATCCAGGGGTTGAATTTGAGTTTCTCTAACAAACATGCCGCAATTTTCTTCACACTAAAAAATTTCAAATTTTCAAATCAAAACCTATTATGCTATTCATTTTTACAATCATATATCAGTTCTTACATTTAACTCTTTTAAAAATCTGAAGGCGCGTCTTTACTTCAGCATATTTGCGCAAACAAATACTATTTTTATTCCACCAAGTTTTCTGTGCTTCGACCTCTTTACATAATTTTTAATGAGTCACTAGATTCTGGTGTCTTTATATACCCATTCATTTACAAGACGGTGAAAAGGCCGATAAATGTAATTATCGACATGTATGCACTATAAATACCTAAACCAGGTTTGATAAAAACATGATTTAAAAAAAAAACAATAAATCACCGTTTTTTTTAAATCATGATTTTTTTTATATAAAAAGATATATTATGGGTACCATTGTCCGCTGCAGTAAAAAATCAAAATATCTCAATTTTGTGTTCATGAATATGTATTCATAAATCACTAGTATAAAATATTAATGATATATGATTCCTTTGACGCGGCATATGTTACCAGACAGCACGCAAATCTGCGTCTGCCAATCCCCGCTTCCAGTCTGGTGAGGAATTCAATCATATACGAGGGCTTGAAATTATACAACCACCTTCCAAACGATGTAAAGTCCCTGAATAATCTAAAAGTATTCAAGCGAAAATTCAGACAATTACTGACTGACGGGGCCTACTATTCTGTGGCCGAGTTTTATGACGACTCATTTTAAATAAAAAAAAAATAAAAAATAAAAAAAAAATTACGCTTCTTATTATTTGCCGAATTTTAACTTATGTATATAACTATCGTTGTGCACCTAGTTGAGTTTGTCTCTTTTAATGCTATTCTGCTTATGTACCTGGATTTCTTATGCATACTTACATTCTGTGATATTTGAAAGTAGCAAAATTTATAATAATATACCACTCAGGTTTTGTCAAATCTTTAGCAATGAGACTTTTAAGAAGTCATTAATGGGTTTACTTGTTTTAAGACCGTTTACTAGCTCTGCTTAAGTATAAGATTTTGATTTATACTCTTTTTATATTTAATTTTTAATTCAATTACTATTATGTTATATAATTGTGTGATTTAATTTTTATCTTAAATATTTGACAAAAACTATATCTCGTCGTTTGTTTTCTGTTGTATTTACTGTCTTTTTATTTTTATTATTATTGTATTTCATTTTATCTATTTTATGTAAAATGCATTCTTAACGTTTACATTCAAGGAACTTTTACTACTACTGTCACTATTACGGCTTTGTTAACAAGAATATGTATTTCTTTTAGCAATAAAGCGCATTTTGATTGATTGATTGATTGATACTGCCCAGAATTTTTTGGCAATTATTCTTACTAACTTTTCGTATTGTGTTTTGTCCAATTGCTTATGAAAAAAGTGCCTTTAAATATAAATAACAGAAAAAAAAACAAAATTCGACGAAACCAAACAGGAAAGTTGTGCACACGGGTCAAAGCCTAAGTCAAAAAATACTTTATTGTAAGAAGAAAAAAATTCTCATTTACAAAGCAGTTTGAAGCTTAAACTAAAGAAAACATAAAAAAATTGCCAATAGTGCATTACTTCAATATTTTTAAACTTTCATATATAATGGTTGGTTAATGTTAAGAAGGGGATGGGCAAAGGTAAATTAAGAGATTGTCTAGTATTATAATGCGAGGTTCCAGAAATAAAATTATGGCGATTTTTGTGTACAAGACATATGGTTTCAAAACTGAATTAACTGAAAAGAGTCAGGATATTTTGCCCAACAAACAAAAGTCTACATGAATTCCTCCGTTTGGCACGACAAAGATATTTTATGGCACGCTTTTGTATAACAAAAATGGTGTTAAGTAAATAGCGGTTGGACATTCCCCAGAAAGATATTCCATACCTAAAATGAGACTCTATAAGCGCGTAATAGACGGTGCTGCCCATCAAAATACCCAACTCATTAACAGTGACCCTGACGGCATAGCAGCCCGAAGTCACTTTTTTGCCTATATATGGAAATTAAACTTAAGCTCGCCTATAATAATTAATCCTAGAAACTTAGTATTTGGGCGGCTTTCCACAATTGTATTCTCAATCACCAAGCCCTCAAGATGACATTTAAAACCAACAATACTTGTTTTATTAAAGTTAAGCATCAAGAGGTTAGAGTCACGCCATGTTTTAATTTTAATTAGGTCGTAAGAAATGACATTTTTTAATGTTGCAGAATCAGGACCGTGGCACAATATAGTTGTATCGTCCGCATAAAGAGTAAACTAAAGTAAGAGTAAAGTAATCTTTAATTATCACTCAAGCTTACAAAAAATGAAGCCTATTGAACTTGTCAAAAAGATTTATGGCTATACTAAGATATGGTGTATAATTTTTTTTAGAAAGTTACAAATAAAAACAAAAATAAGTTTATATAAACATGGATCCTCAAACGCTTCTTCTTCGAGATACAGGGTGGTTAATATTTTCACTCCTCAAGTATTCCGAAGAGTTAGGAGAAATATGCGAAGACGATTTATAGCATGTATTGAAGCACGGAGAAACCATTTCCAGCATCTACTACAAACTTAAATCAAAAAAGCTCAAGAGACATTTTTCACGATATCAATTTTGCAAAAAATCAGTGGCGTGCTATTTTTCAGCTAAAAATAAAGACTAACCCGCACGCACGCCACTGATGCAAGTACTTTAGAAAATAAATTTGCACGTACAGGTACCCTTTGATTACATACTGGCGTGTACCAAAATTCATGTCAATATCTTAACGCATTTTCGAGAAATTATAAAATGAAACATTTAAAAAAAGAAAATATTAAACACCCTGTATCTCGAAAAAGAAGCGTTTAAGGATCCATGTTTATATAAACTTATTTTCATATTTTTAGACGTAGAATCTGCCCTTATAGTTTCTTAACATCTTTTTGTAACACCCTGTATATTAGTAATATTAGGATAAATATCAAATTTAATACAAAAATGCACGCCAGTGGTGTTGGAAGAAGCAGCCGCCAGGAATGTTGGACAGTGCTGCCATTTTTTCCGCTGTGTCTACCTCTCTTAGTCGCATCCATTGCATGTTTTAAACGGATGATTGATTTGGCGCGAAACGATTTTATGAATGAAATGCTTGGTCTACAGTTTTTTTAATGGCAATGGTTGGAACAAACCTTTAGTCATAGTGGTGTAAGATTCGGTTACTTTCAACTACCTATAACGATACGTTACTTTCGGTTCCAATACTCGTTACTTCGGATCCGTTATTCGAGTACTCGATTCCTTAATTAGTTATTTGGTATTCATATTGAAATCGGATATCGGATTTTACCTAGTGCAACGTAATATAAAGACTTATTGGTTATTTGAATACATTTTAGGATCATAAGGGAAATAATAATTATTATTATCAGTATCAAGCGACATTTTTACTACTGCATTTTTTTGTGTTTTTAATTTAACCTCATCCCATAAAAAATTAAATAGATTTAATTAAAAACACATTTTTAAATATTTATTACAAGAAAAAACATACTTTAATGTTTTTTCTTGTAATAAAATACATATGTATATTTTAACATATGTCTTTTATAATATTTATTTAAAAAATCCAGTAATAAAATCTATACTTAATACATAAATACAAATCGGTATTATAAAGGTATTATAGCATTTATTATAAAAAGTATATAATTTTGTCTTAGAGCTTCATTTGGAGAATACTTTGGTTGGCATTAAGAAATAATAAACTCTGGACATTCTTGCCTTTAATGGAGCTTCTTTTACGGGATACAACTTCGCCTGCTTTTGAAAATATCCGTTCTGAAGATACTGAGGTAGCAACTATACCCAAATATTTCTTGGCTAGCTCACTAAGATGTGGACAAATTAATTCTCTACTTTTCCAATATTGCAAGGGATCTTCTTTTCTATCTATTGGAGCATCTTCCATATACATTCTAACTTCTATAATGGCTTGTGAAAGGGGGGTTTGAACTGAAATATTTTTTGCTTGCCTGTCAAAATCTTTCCACACCAGATCAATTTCATCATCTTCTTTATTCAATTTTGTTTCGTTTGTTGATAAATTATTATCTAAACTTTTTTCCTTTTCTTGTTTTTCTCTATTAATAAGTTGGACAACTTGTTCTTGAATTTTTTCTTTTGCTCTCTTGGCAAGTTCATCAGTACTAAATGCCCTGACCTTAAATCGAGGGTCTAATATAGCGGCTTGTGACATTGTGCTATTTAATTCAATATTCAAAAACCTTGTTGACATAGACTCCGATAAGTTATTAATTAATTTTTTTGAGTCCAGTTGTGTAATCGTGTCTTTGAATTTATCAAGTACAATATTTAAGCCCCGGACAATATTGATTACTTTTGATAACGTCACTGCTTGTTCAGAACTCATCTCTGTTGTCACTTGCTCAAAAGGTTTTAGAATTTTACATGCTTCTTTCAAGCTAATCCATTCCGTTTCTGTTAAAGGATTGACTGGATTGTGTAATAACCCAATAGTAGCAATCAGAGATTCTTCTACTTTAATTATTCTTTCAAACATGTAATAAGTAGAATTCCATCTAGTAGGCACGTCATTTTTTAATTTCAATGGGGTAGAATCAGGATTAATTTGTTTTTGGGTAGATAAAAATTTTGTGTTGGCTTGAGTGCTCCTGTGAAAGTATTCTACTATGGATTTTACTTTTTTTCTTGCAGGATCTATTTCTTTAAGTGATTGCTGAACTATGAGGTTTAGAGTATGAGCGAAGCAGGGGACGTGTGTCCAACCGGCTATTTTAATAGAGTTAACGACATTTGCTGCATTATCGGTAGTAACTGCCTGCATTTTTTCTGATATACCCCACTGCAGTGCAATATTTTGAATATGTTCACATAAGTTTCTTGAGGTATGACTTTGTTGAAAAACAAAACAGTCCAACAGACATGACATGAAAACCCAATTTTCAGATATAAAATGAGCAGTTACGGATATGTAGCTCTCATTGGCTAACGAAGTCCAGCCATCTGTTGTTAGGTTTACATATTCTGCTTTTTTTAATAATTTACTTAAGGCTTCTTTTGCGTCTTCATATTTTTTAGGTAACAGAGATTGACTAAAAGTTTGTCTAGAAGGAAATTTATAGGATGGTTCAAGTTCTAGAATTAAGCGTCGAAAACCTACATCGTCTACGATAGAAAAAGGCTGTAAGTCATTTATTATCATATTCAAAATTAATCCATTGATTTTATGTTGTTTCGGTAAAGATATTGGTCTGGATACAAAATTTCCCAATGATGACTGTACTTTCAGCTTTTTTGAGACGTGAGTTGGTTCTAATGCTGATTCTGACTCTGATGGCAACTTTGATATTGTACTTAAGGTAGATGTTGATGCTTCTCCTTGGGAACTCTCGGCTCCTAAAAGGAAAAAATAGAATGCTTTAAATTCAGTTAAGAAAGTTGCCAATTTAATTTTGATCAACCAGAAATCAAAGTTTTTGGACTTTCTAAAATCATTATTTTTTCGCAATTTTCCTTAAATCTGTCCATCTGGTTGTCGCCTTTTGCTCGACCGGTACAGAAATTCTGGAAACAGATTTATCCAGAATAATCGTTGGATGCTTGCTGGAAAGATGTTTCTTCAAGTTTGAAGTCGTACCGCCCTTGTAAGAATATATTGTGTTACATAATGTACATTTAGCCTTCTCACTTAAAGAAGTTGTAGTAAAATATTTCCAAATATCACTTCTCTTCTGAGATCCAGACATACTAAACCTAAAAATGTTTTAACAGTAAATATAATACTTTCTAATAACGGCAAATTTTACTTTATATGCTTACAAAATAGTTAAAAATATGTATACAACTTACCTTTACATTTACAAAACCCGCTATAATAAACACACAAAATAGACTTTATATGTTAAAAACCTCGCAACGCAACCTCGAATCGCAATTTTGAATTTCGCAAATGTCACTGCAACCCTCTAATATAAAGGTTGACGACAATTTGCCGGGGAATCACCGAATCGCCAATCACTCGAAACAGTCGAAATACAAAACATCGGCTGCATTACATTGTATTCTACTTTTTATTTCTGGTATTTGAATATGTTTATTCAAAATAAATAAAATACAGTACTAATTATTATATTAGTATTAATTAATTAATCCTAATTTTATTATTAGCTTTACAGATTTTCTAGGAAAGACACATCACGAAAAAGTGTGACGACGACGCGTAGTGTCTAAAACGTGAACTCTTTTGCTTTTCACCTTTTCACGCCCCATGCTTGACGAAAACTGTAATGTAATAAACTGTAGGTAATTATTACAAAAAGAAGAAAAAACCACTTACTCTCAATGTTATTAATAGATGGCACGGTCATCGCGGAATTATATCGCATTGTTCGAATCATTTCGGATCCCGATGTTCCGGTCGGTTGGTTGATGGTTGCCGATATTTCACAGAGTACTCGAGTAACTATTGCGTCGGTGATTTTTGTATTCGTTACTTCGGATCCGGACAAGTAACGAGTACTCGAGTAACGAATAGTTACTTTTTTTACACCTCTATTTAGTCATATTTTCATATTTACCACGTTCGCTATCAAGCGTACCATATATGAGACGCAACAATTTTTTTAATAGACCACCAGACTCGTCTATGAGTCGGCTACCATGCTAAACTAAATTGCCATTTAAAATGTAACAATCCCAGTGAATGTATTTAGTTTTTGATGCGGTCTATGGGCAAGTCCGACACACATCTGGGACGAGTGGTCTGTGCGTACTAGTACTGGAAGACCATGCGATGGTACCTAAAAGTTTGTTTTTTTTTTCATTTGGTAGGTGATTGTCTATGGAATGGTACATACACAACTTACAATAAAATTAAACCAAAGATATTTACCTACTCACACTTCAGAGAAATGGTAATATTAGATTTTTCAAAGCTAAATACAGCAAATGCACCTAAAAAAAACAAGCCAAAAAGAAAGAACCGTTACTCTAAAAAAATAAACGAGAAGTCAGACATTTTTTGTCTGTGAAGATTGCAATGACAGAAACGGTCAAATGATTGGGCTTTGTGTGGATCCCTGCTTCAAGGAGTACCATGAAGGCAGTGATTAGGTTACTTTGCCTTTTCAAATTGTATACTTTTATTTTTTTTTTTTTTTAGAAATTATTCTTTGGTTACCAAGAACATTGCTTAGTTATAGAAGTTATTATAACCTTTTTTTAAAATTTATATGTACACATCCAATAAATACGTAAGTCAAAATAACTGTTTTTTATCGTGTCCCGTAGTCGCTGGAAAGACAAAGGGGCGTAACTCCATTTAACATATTTTTCAGGAGAAGCGATTGAAAATTAAGCCAGTATTGCATTGGTTACAGAACCTTCTTCTTCTGTTATAATTTACAGTACATTTATGCAAGTTATTTGGTAGACTAAGTAGATTATGCTAAATGATATATTCTTGCGATGTGTTTACGGAGTTATCGGATTTTTTTTTTGTCCATTAACTTTTTTGAAAATTTTCATACATGGCTGACTTACACCTATAGAATTTATAACATCACGATAACCACAAGAGAGATAGAAACGCCAGTTTGTATTTTTATAAATATGGCCTTGGGGGAAGGTATGGTGGTGGGTATATCAGTTCACATAGAACATACATATGTTTATGGAAGATTTAGTAAATTTTTAGTTTAATACGCCGATGTCTATGTAGAAATACTTATTTTAATAGGTTGAAAACTTAAAAGCTAAAAAAAAAAATATCTCATAAAGATATGGATGTTACCTACGTAAAGTAAAACTATGAAAGCCAACTCTATGGATCCGGCAATCGCAAAGCGAAATAGAGGTTGCTTGCAGATTTCCATCAGAGAAAGGCCGACAAACCGCTAAGAACCCTTTTACAGTCTAGATTCAACAAAGTAAATATTATGTTTACGTGGAAATACGGCGACACGGTTTTTTCGTGACGCCAAATTGAGACATGCATTCGATGCACCCTTTAGTAACTCCAGAATGATACTGACGACACGAGACACGAGCCACGCCATAGCATTTAGCGCAGTGTTGCCAACCGACAGAGAATAAAAGCCGTGGCGGATAATCAAAAAAGTCGTGTTTTTATGAACTACGGCCGTGTCAAATGTAAAACACTTTAAGAGAATTTATGACTTATGACATTTTTTAAAGGGTTAGAGAAATACAGAAAATGTGTTGTAATTAATTATCATATGACTATGAGTAGCCAGGATTTCGTTTTGGGGGAAACTCATAGGAACAAATTTAACACTATGATGCGTATGTTACATTTTAGGATATTTTACCTATAGTTTAATTTAACTTTCATTCGGGGGGGTGCCCCTGGGCCCACATCTTTCAGGGAATGTTCAGCTGGCTGGGATACTAAGGACTAGTGATATAATGGAAAATATGCTTTTTGAATTTTAAATTCAGACTTCATTAAACATATAATATATATATATATATATATATATATATATATATATATATATATATATATATATATATATATATATATATATATATATATATATTATATGTTTAATGAAGTCTGAATTTAAAATTCAAAAAGCATATTTTCCATTATATCACTAGTCCTTAGTATCCCAGCCAGCTGAACATTCCCTGAAAGATGTGGGCCCAGGGGCACCCCCCCGAATGAAAGTTAAATTAAACTATAGGTAAAATATCCTAAAATGTAACATACGCATCATAGTGTTAAATTTGTTCCTATGAGTTTCCCCCAAAACGAAATCCTGGCTACTCATAGTCATATGATAATTAATTACAACACATTTTCTGTATTTCTCTAACCCTTTAAAAAATGTCATAAGTCATAAATTCTCTTAAAGTGTTTTACATTTGACACGGCCGTAGTTCATAAAAACACGACTTTTTTGATTATCCGCCACGGCTTTTATTCTCTGTCGGTTGGCAACACTGCGCTAAATGCTATGGCGTGGCTCGTGTCTCGTGTCGTCAGTATCATTCTGGAGTTACTAAAGGGTGCATCGAATGCATGTCTCAATTTGGCGTCACGAAAAAACCGTGTCGCCGTATTTCCACGTAAACATAATATTTACTTTGTTGAATCTAGACTGTAAAAGGGTTCTTAGCGGTTTGTCGGCCTTTCTCTGATGGAAATCTGCAAGCAACCTCTATTTCGCTTTGCGATTGCCGGATCCATAGAGTTGGCTTTCATAGTTTTACTTTACGTAGGTAACATCCATATCTTTATGAGATATTTTTTTATATATATATATATATATATATATATATATATATATATATATATATATATATATATATATATATATATATATATATATATATATATATATATATATATATTATTTCCATTTATTAGCAGTACTTTGTTTTAAAAAAATCTGTCCCTTAAACTAAAATCATGTAATTTTCCACAATTACAGAAACTTCATTAAACAAAAAGTCCATATTCAATGGGCCACTTTATTGGATCGTACGAGTGTACGTACCTAGGGTTAGTGTGCGTGTACCAATTATTAATTTACATTATCGAATAAAGTGATGTAAGGACATTTTCGGTTGAAGTAAGGATGGAAGGACATAAGGGTCAAAGTAAGAACTGTCCTTAGCAAATAATGACGGGTGGCAAACCTACCATGAAATAAAACATAGCTTCGTATTGTTAATAACGCTACTCTTACTCTGTTACGCATAAACATCTAGTCTAGTGACTACCGTCTATAAAGAAAGCATATAAAGTCAAACGGGAAACTCGAACTACATAACAGTTCAAGGTGAATAACCGAAGTTTCATTCATAAACATTGTCAACTGTCCAGACGGAAAAATGAGCGGTTCGAAATCTACTTGGCGGGCGGATTGTTTAGCAAATTAAAATGCTATTTATTAGTTTTACCTTAATAGGTATTTAGCCTTTTTCGTGCATAAATGGCGAAGTATGCGTTTGGAGATTTTAAACCAAAAAGCCGTGTTTCTACAGTAAAGCCGTGACCGTACCTTCGGTTTGGAAAGCCGTGAAAACACGGCAATTGCCGTGTCGTTGGCAACACTGATTTACCGAGACGCGACGCGCTACCTGCAGTGTTGCCAGAAGACATTAAAAAAAAAACGTAAGAATTGACCGCCCAAATTCGTGATAAATCGCGAGACTGTAATGATTGCATCGGAAGTAAAAATAATAGAATTAAATAATTTTATTCTACTACCATTTTTTTTAATAAAACTGAAAAAAATTTTACAATACCAAAGTATTATTAAAACAAATTTACAAACAAAATATCTATCACTTTGTACTAAAAAAAACGCCATATTTTTTTATAAATAAAAGTGTAAAACTAACACAAAACAAACAAAAAGAAAGCAGTTATTCATCTGTATCAGTGGAGTTTCTATCCTATTTTTATCTGAATAAAATATATGACACATGACCACAACCTAACTTTTTAATCATATTATTGGTTTAAATAGTGTGATCTTGACATTCATTTCATTTGGATTAGGTATATTGGAACTATTACTTGAACTATGTATATTGAGAAAGTGTAATGTGAAATCAGAAACAGAGCTTCAAACCTCAATTGCAATCAAATTGCAATTTGCAAAGATCAAAATCGTTAGATTCGCTGATTGATATTTCTATAAAGGTAAAAATCGTGAGATTTGGTACTTGATTCGTGAGAAATTAACCGAAATCGTGAGATATCACGAAAAGTCGTGAGTTCTGGCAACACTGGCCCACTCGCTTTACGTAAGCAACCCGTACGAAGCCAACCGAAGCAGACCGAGAACGGACTTCGGCTGCTGCTCTGCCCCTGATCCAGATATTTTCTGTTGCATAGATAAAGCTGTGTTGATTTGAATTATCGTGGTTAAGAATACTATCCTTTTTTAACTATGTTATCTAAACAAGGAGAGCACGCTGACCAACTGGAATCCGTTTGTCGTTGATGAATTCGGAAAAGACTATTCGTATATTGCGCACGCGTTCCTGTGGCAGAGATTTCCCCCATAGTGGAGTTAAATAGTTCTGCACAACCTATGTATTTATGAATGGAGCTTTAAATATCAGCAGTTCAAGTATGTATGCCGCTGTTAACGTCTAGATAATGACAATAATGAATAATATTTATATAGGTACTTTAATTTATTTTTTTTTTTATGTTCTGACAACCCACGAAGACCGAAGTCTAAATACTATGTACCGTGGGTGTACTGGGGAAATCCGACTCACACATCCAGGGCTGGAAACATCCGTACGGACTTCACCAGCCCTTTAAGAGGATGTGTGGGGTGGTACTACCTCGGTCGAGGAAGAACTCCTCTACCACCTTCCAATGACAAAAACAAAATATTCATGGTCGAAGCGGGATTCGAACCCGCGCCTCTCGGTTGCAAAGCTGGCGCCGTGCCAACTCGGCCACCGGAAACCTGGATATGTATTAACGTTAAGGCCTTTAATTTATTAAGAAGTTATAAAACGACCTGTAAACAATATTTCTTAAACCTTAAATATGTTATAACGTTTCGAAGCAGGTCCGGGAAGGTGCGAGTGCAGTATTATAGAAAACACGAACGAGTATTTTCCCACTTTTCTCAAAAATACGAAAAAAGTACCTCTTTTTTATTTCTGAAAATCAAAGGTAATTCTAAAAGACACAAGAGAAAAAATTTTGAGCGATTTAAAAGTTAAGGAACACTTCGAAGCAGGACCGGGAAGGCGCGAATGCAAGCTTATAGAAATCACGTAAGAGATCATGTTTTCCCACTTTTTTCAAAAATACGACAAAAGTACCTTTTTTTATTTCTGAAAATCAAAGGTAATCCTAAAAGCCACGAGAGAAAAAATTTTGAGCGATTTAAAACTTAAGGAACACTTCGATGCAGGACCGGGAAGGCGCGAATGCAATATTATAGAAAACACGTAAGAGATCATATTTTCCTACTTTTCTCAAAAATACGAAAAAGTACCTTTTTTTATTTCTGGAAATCAAAGGTAATCCTAAAAGACACAAGAGAAAAAATGTTCAGCCATTTAAAAGTTGAGGAATACTTCGATGCAGGACCATGTACGTGTGAATCCAGTATATGAGTAAATGAGGAAAACAGCATGTTTTCCCACTTTTCTCAAAAATAAGGAAAAAGTACCTCTTTCTCATTTCTGAAAATCAAAGGTAATCCCAAAAGACACCAGAGAAAAAACTTCTTACATTTTGTGTGAGTCTAAAACGTCTTTACCTATTTTTAACGTGTTTAATTTATTTTATTGTAGCGTCTAAGCACAGCTCCTGATTATTTTCCAAATGATCAAAATAACAGGTGACACAAAAGCAGTTCTTTATAACCACATTAGAGAATAAAAGAAATAGTTGTAGAGCAGTGGCGTAGCTTCAGATTTCGGGCCCCCCCGCAAAATGTTACTTTGGTCCCCCCTTTAAAATTTATATCATCACAAAATCACAGTTTAAATTAGTAATGTATCGTGCAAAATCTCTCCCTTACCCTTACATTGGGATAAGGATAGATAAAAAATAAGAAATTAAGTTAAAAAATATTTATTTAAAATAACAAGTAAAAATATTAATAAACTAATAAGTAAATTTATAAGCAAACAGGAAAGGTTTTAGCCTATAATATAGTGTAATAAAAATAAACTACGACATCAAATAAATATGTTCTTTTCTTTGAAATAAAATTCTCAATGTGATAAAAAATAATAATACCAAAAAACATCGCATTATTGTTATTTTTTATTTTAATTATAAATTTTATTAAAACCAAGAAACAAAAATTATTGAAGAAATTGCTTTCTTCTGGACTTTGTTTCCGCAAAAACTTTAATTAATTCAGTTTTGTCCATTGCTGCAGCTTCCTCGGCCTCTATACTAAGCAATGCTAAATTACTAAGTCGATTTTGGGAGCAGCAATTTCTCAAATAGTTTTTGATTACCTTTACTTTAGAAAATGAGCGTTCTGAAGGCGCAACGGTTACAGGAAGCGTTAAAAATAATATTAAAGCAGTATATACCTCGGCAAAATTTGATGCTAGGGTATCATTTTCTACAATTAAAAAATGTGCAAATTCTGTTATGCTTTTAAGATTTCCTATTTTGTTTTTCAATGGCTGAGATAAGGCAACAATTTGCAAAGGAAATGCTGAGGAAATATCGCGAGGGCAATATTGCTGCAAAGCTTCTGCCGATTTAAATAACTCTTCTTCCGTCATTGATACGAGAATGGGTGGGCTTAAGAAACTAAATTTATCAACAGTCTTCTCCATTCCTTCAAGGCGGTTGTTTAATTTATTAATAACAATGTCAAAAACTTTGTAATAAATGTTTACTTTAAAATAATACTCTTGATTATAAAACAGATAATTTGTATCATATTCATCATATTGCTTTTTTGGCTTATGCTGCCTTTTTTCTCTAAATAATGGAGAAATATTCCATCTTTTAGCTATACTAGTGGCGTCAGTTTTTAAATCTTCGTATTTATTTCGATAATTTTTGAGATTTTCTAGTGACATTTTCAAACACTTTGAAGCTTTCGATAGATCTAACTGTGGTACTTGCAATATTTGAGATGCTAAATTTATTTCTTCTAATATTTTACAGCATATCGTTAGTATCATTATGAATTCAAAGTTTTCAATGGCCTTCAATAATCTAATTGCTTCCCCACGTTCATCTGGTTTAGTAGTTGAAATTAAACTTATTTTGGTAAGTGCCTTAATAATATCTCCAAACCGCAGTTTCACAGCTAATAAATATATAATTCTGCCAGCCCATCGAGTAGGATTCAGTCTTTTGAGTTTTACTTCAGATTCGCCCGAAAAAGAAGTCAATAAATCCCACCTGTTTATGCTGGAGCCGAAGAAGGTATACAGGTCAGCTATGATAACGAAGAAAGATGCAACTTCTTTAACTCCTGAAACTGCATCATTGATCACGAGATTTAAATTGTGTGCAGTACAATGTATATAAGCTGCAGTGGGCTCAATGTCTTTTATTCGTTTTTGAACCCCTGAATAAATACCACTCATTACTTTAGCACCATCGTACCCCTGTCCTCTGCATTTCTTAATACTTAACCCTAATGCCTTCAACGACTGCAATATTTCGGAAGTTAAGCCGGCCGCACTCTGATCTGAAACTTTTGTAAAGCCCATAAAACTTTCAATAATATTTATATTTTGAGGTTTACCGTTTTCGTCCTTTTCAATTTCAACATACCTAATTATTTTACTTAGTTGGTCAACTTTTGTGATATCTTGTGTTGTATCCATTATGATGGAAAAAATAAGCTTTCATTTATTTTAGACACTTACAGCCAGATTCTCCAACGCTAGTCCGGTCTAATTTGACAATCAAAAGTTTTAAACTGACAAGTGTAAGAATAAGACAACTAATTTTTATACTATAAATTTATTTTTGAGCTTTTTCGCAAATTTACAAAGAAATGGGCAACTATAGTACGTACTTTCGACAATAATAGGACTAAATTTATAAGAGCAACTAGTTCCAAGATGAAAATCATTTTGAAACCAAGCAATTCGCTAAAATATCAGAATAATTCATCAGTTTTTAATGACGACTTATTGACAATGACCGGACAAAAACCTGTCAAAACATAACTGATCAACTATAAGATCTTAATTTAAACCCGTACTAAATCTTAAACCTTCTTAGTGAATCTGAACGTAAGCGTTTTTCCAGTGTATTTGCCAAACAATCAATTAATTCATTTTGAATGGTTGGACTTAAATAATTAATAGTGCCTTTTGGCTTACTTACTAGCTCTCTCCTCACTAAAGTTTTGCAAATGGGGGTAATTCCAGAGACGGCTCTGACCTAGTTGGAAATAAAATTAGGATTCGATGTGAAAATAAAATACAAATATTTATTTACCCACATTGTGTTATTTGAAAGTGCGAAATACGAAAATACCATACAGGGTGTCTGAAAAGTCTTAGCATGGGCAAATATCTTTACTATTAATAAAGATAGAGCCACCAAATTTTAGTTGTATCTTATTGGTTAATAAATCTACTTTTTTATGTAATTTGACTTTTTCAACTCCCTTGGGGGGTTACGCTAGGGAGTTGAGGTCAAAAATTTTGAATGCAAACGTATGCCGGGTGGCCTCTTCTTTTAAAAGTCTTCAAAAAAGAAACATTTTACCGCAGCTCCCGTATTGTAATTCATTTTTAAATGGCAAGCCTATAAAAATCGTAAATCATATAATCGGGCGGGGCACAAGTCGACCATCAGTCGATCTCTTGTGCCATACAGTACCAGTCTGCGCTGCTATTTCTTGTTTTGTGGGGCACTTTTTTTCTAACTTTTTTCCAACTTTACTTCTTCATTTGTCGTTTTTATATTTTTTGTTTTTTGACATCTGCGCAGTAGACCAAAATGCTTACCACGCGGAAACCGAGCATGCTAGACATGCGTACGCAACTTCAGGAGATGGTACTTGGGTATCTACATTCGAACCCATTCACTTGTAAGAATACCGTCAAATGGGGTAAAATGAATCAAAATTTCGTGTTTTTGACGAATTTATATATAAAATATTGATCTAAACATTGTGGGAAAAATACAGTAAGTTGCTTAGTGCATCTTCTTTAATATATCCAGAAACTGGTTTTTTTTCTTGAGTAGTTTTTTTTTATAATTTTGGTCAAATAGTGGTTCACTTTACCCCATAGGTTGGGGTAAAGTGGACCATACGTAATTTGCAGTGCAAAATTTATTGTAAACTTTATATGAGGAAAGCGGATCACTAAACTTGATTTCTAAATTCTTTTTTTCAATAAAATTATTTATAAAACAAATAAAAAACATGTCTTATGGTGACGAACTTTATTATTTACAATATAATATGTTAACAGTAAATGATAGGGGAAGTCTACCTAAAACGGGATACCTAAGGTTCAACCATTAAAAAAATATCTTTTCGAGTATCTAAAAAAATTAAAGTCGTGAAAAGTAGAATCTATTACGATTTAGCTTTCAGAATTATTATGTTTTGATTTTTGGAATATGTTAGTTTTGTCCTTAAAATGTATTTGTTTTATATGTTGCATATTTCCCGTTTTATCCATATATGTTGGTAAAATGGGATTTACAGTTATTCTAAAATGGGATAGGCTTTTTACGTGGTAAAATTGTGTTCTTACTTTTATAACTTGAACAGTAAAAAAGCAACACTTTCATATTGCAGAAGCCATTTGCTTTTCTGACCAGGACTGACGTTTAAATTTTCTTTGGTATTTTTGCTTTAATAACATTGCGAGTACGGAGTATCTGCAAATAAAAATATTGCTTCAAACGCAGGATATCCCGTTTTAAAAACTATGTAATATCCCGTTTTAGCAAACACCGCTATGAACAAATCAAAAAATTATAAACATGACCTACACACCTATATCACTGCAAAAATACAAAATATCTGTTTCAATACAACTATACTGCATGTAAAAAAAATAGAGTCTGATTTTATTGGCCAATAAACATGCAGCCCTTAAGAATATTTCCCACAAGTTTTATAAGAAATCCCGCAAAGTATGAAAAACTTACCTTACTCTGGAAGGACGCAAGCAAACTGTTTGTTTCAACTTGCCACGTCTCTACTTTACCGCGGGCGTTTATAATTCTACCATATTTGGATAGATAACGCATAGCGTATTGCTTATTAGCGCATGTCCCGTTTTATCTAGTATCCCGTTTTAGCTAGACTTCCCCTACTACTATTCTATTGAAGAGAGTTCTGCACAATTAGAAAAAATATGCTTGCCACGCCGAAGATTAATCAGTTTAAGCTTCTTATTTGTTCCCCATTAACACATGTGACCTCAGGAGCCTGGCTGCTTTCTCAAAGCATTTACAACAAATTCACCATTTTCATGGACCTAGCCACTGCCGTTTTCAAAACTGCCCTATTATAATTCATTTTGCCCGCTGGGCCTATTTTTTTCTTATGCACACGTGACATTTTTCTGAAAATAATAATATACACGGTATAATACCCAGTGGCGCACCCTGGATTTTGTCTTGAGGGGGGGCTGAATACTGCAATTCGATGGATTTTTTCAATTAGTAGTGCATTTTTTTAATTTTTGTGTGTCTAGAATATTGGTCTGGGGGGAGGGGCTGCAGCCCCCAGCCCCCCCCCCCTCCTGGGTGTACCACTGATAATACCTCTCAGGCCATCTTGTAGTTCCTGTTCCACTTAAAATATTGTGATCCATTTTACCCCACATAGTTATAATTTTTTACAGAAGTGCCAGAAAATGTTAATAATATTTTTGTTTAATTTACTTACTGATAATTAATATGTTATAGATGAACTATACTATTGCTTTTACATAGTTAAAACCCCCTGTTGTGCTTAAGGTATTTTCTACAAGCTAATGTTTTCAAGTTTTATAAATTGTACGTAAAATACGATATTTGTAAAATGCAGCGCTACATACCTGTTCTTTCGCTTTCATCCCTCAACCGAGGTAAGGAAATACTAAGGGTCTGTCTCCCACCAACCTTTAAAATCGAGACGCAACTGACGCGCTCACTGTCTCTGGGCGGACCAGTTTTACAACGCAGACACGTGGAGTTAATTTTACCCCAGGGGATCCACTTAACCCCATTTGACGGTATATCCCCAATAGTCAAGGTACCACTACGTAGTTAACTTTATAACTTTTTCCCCAAGTTTTTTTTCGACTTTAGTTTTCGTTATTTGCCATCTGCGCAGTAGACCAAAATGCGTACCTCGCGCAAGTCGAGCGTGCTAGACATGCGTACGCAATTTCAGGAGATGTACTTGGGTGTCTACATTCGAAACCATTTACTGTGAAGAATATATCCCCAATAGTAAAGGTACCACCACGTATTTACCTTTATAACTTTTCCCCCAAGTTTTTTTCGACTTTATTTTTCGTTATTTGCCATCTGCGCAGTAGACCAAAATGCGTACCTCGCTCAAACCGAGCGTGCTAGACATGCGTACGCAATTTCAGGAGATGTACTTGGTGGCTACATTCGAACCCATTCACTTGCAAGAATATATCCCCAATAGTAAAACTACAACTACTTATGTAACATATTTTTACGATTTTATGACGTCTTACTTTTTTTGAACATTCTTAACTATTGTAAGGCGCTGGCTATGGCGATTAGGCGGTGTTGATAATAAAAGGGCGCCACTGGCGTGATGAGCTGTGTGAAAAGGCGAGGTAGCGGTGGCGCTGGAGATGAGTACGGGAGTGTGTCAAGTAGCGAGGTGAGAGAAGGACCTGCGACGAAGCGCTTCAAGGAAGATCGCCCCGGGTCAGATTGAAATCGTAAAAAGCAACGTTGAAAAGTAAAATAAGTCTCTAAGAGTGAAGTACAACGTTAAGTGAAAGTTTAAATAGTAGTTGGGGTTCTCTGCAGGAGCCTCCTAAACAGAAGCATCTTGAAATAAACCATAAATACCACCAAAATAAATTGTGACTTTGTTGTATGTGTTACCGGCAAAGTCCGTTTCATCGTCATAATTAAGTTTGCCTAGGTAAACCGCACATTGCCGGGACGTTTTGGGCAAAGTCCGAAATTGTCCTCTATTTCGGAGTTTGCCTAGAATGTAACCCGGCAAACTTAGGTTTGCCAAACACGTTTTAGGAAAAGTCCGAAATATGTTCTTGCCTTTGTGTTGTATCATGATAATTGGTATACTAATGATGCAAAGCCTGTAAATAATGATTTCATCGTATTTCATTAATTTAAATATATCCACATAATATACTTATTAAACTTTTTTATTAAACGATAATAACAAACCTGAGCAAACCCGGTCCAGTTAGATGAATAGACAAACACTCAAAGCAGGGCGCGTATTGAATTGATTCTGCTCGGTAAGTTTCGTTCGGAATGCCGACAGTCAAAGCGCATTGATTCGGCTATCGGTTCTTTAAATCAGCTGCAACTATTGTGATGTATAGACGTAGTATCGTATCAGACGTTTTTTCGCTATTTCCTCCTAAGCATTCTCCTTCCGCACATTGTAGTGATTCTTCGGGTCGTACAAAAAAACATAAAAACGAACGTTTACTATCAAAACGTCGTCCGCCATTGCACACCTGTCTCTTCCGCTTGCGTCTCAATACGAGAAGTAGTCGCAGGTCGCAGGCAGCCGGACATTTCAGCAATTTTTGCTCCGATTCAGATTTGGTCGTTCCGAGCGGGCGAAACCGATTCAATGCTCTCCTCTTCATATAATTGCATGTATCCCAAACCTTTTGACTGTGCCGTGCCGAGCCGAGTCGATTCAATACGCCCCCTGCTTAAGGCTGCATTTACCGACCACAGCCATTTATTGCCAACTTAATTTTATTTTATTTTAGTACAATGTTTTGCTCTATTTTTCTTTTGTATGAATATTGTCACAATATTCATATTCTATAGGTATTTTTTAACGTATTATTAAATGTCTCAAGATATTTTATGATATATTTCAGGAAAATAATATTTAAAAAGAATATTGAGGTCTTAGTGTCAGAAAAAAAGTCACCATAGATCTTTTAAAATATTAATCTTTTGAATGAAATTATTATACACGTTGAAACTTTAAATAATTAACTAAAAATTGCTTGCAGGATATTAATCTATATTTAATATACTTATAATTTTATTGTTAAACATTTTAAAGCCGAAAAACCATGTCAAAATGACGCGATCGGAAAATGCCACCTTAAACAATCATCGCAGTGCGTGTGTACCTGCGACGTATTATAGACTATAATTAGTTACGACTAGAAAATGACCAGCGACGTAACGGTCACAAACTTATTATTTCGGACTTTTCCTAAAACGTGTTTGGCAAATCTAAGTTTGACGGGTTACATTCTAGGCAAACTCCGAAATAGAGAACAATTTCGGACTTTGCCAAAAACGTCCCGGCAATGTGCGGTTTACCTAGGCAAACTTAAGTATGACGATGAAACGGACTTTGCCGGTAACATATGCACGGCAACACCAAATACTGAGACCCGCCTGCCATTGAACTTTATCAGCCTTTGTGTCAGTCTGTTATTAATGGTAATGTCCCGGTAGAATTAAGGTAAATTAGTTTTATAAGGTTTAATTGGTTATTTTATAATATAAAATACTAGAAAGCAAATCGTCCAGTCTGAATTCGTACTAAAAAGAACCCCGTTCCCATCTAAAGAAGGAAGTAGTTTTCATTTTGGCGCCGCAACTTTTGGGCTTGTTAATGTTTTAAGGTTGGATGATATGCGTAGTTTAATGCAGGTTGCTTTTATAATTAAAAAAGATAGTAAAGTTTTGGGTGGGTAGGGAGACATTTAGAGAAGTTCAATAAGTATACGTTCTTTTTACTGAAAAAAAAGGAATAATTTAAAAAAATGACTCCAAAGAAAAGCAAGACAAAAGGGCAAGATTCAAACGATGAAATTAACCAAGCTGAATCGTTTGCAAAAGTAATGGTAAATTTAGGACAAGACTTGACGGCTGCGCTATCGAGTTGTTTGACTGATTTAAATATATCAATAAATAGGAATATTAATGAAAATTTTGCTCAGTTACGAACTAGAGCTGACGTGATTGATACATCGAGTGTTAATAATGCTGTTTTGGTAGCTAACGATGTGGGTGAGGCTGAGCTATCAGCAAGAAGTAGAGCGTATATTGCTTTATGGAAAGATTTGGGGGGTACCAATTTGTTTGTTTCTCCAGGAGGTACATTGCACCCTGTGGTTTTTGTAACTAAATTAACAACTTTATTTAGGGAAGCCGGTGTCCCTGTTGAAAAACAATTATTTTTTGCAAATAACTGCGTGCGTGGTTCTGCTTTAGACTGGACCGAAATAAAAAAAGTTTAAAACGTTTTTAGAATTTAAAGCCGCGTTTTTGAACCGCTATTGGGGTCTAGAGAAAGAAAGAGAAACATTATTAAAAATAAAGTTTGGCACTTATGAACAAGGTTCGCGAGCGGACTACTTTCTTCGTATTTTAAAGGAAGCAAATTATTTATCGCAGCCGATGTCGGATGATGAAATGAGTATTAACCATTTTCCATCGGAAATTCAGCGCGGCATTTTGAATTCTGGGTTTAAAACAGCTGATGATATTGAAGATTATTTAAGGAAAATAGACTTAATAGTAGGGGAGTTAACGACAGAAATTTCCGGGTCGTTTTCGCAAGCTTTATTTTTTTTGTATGAGTTACGTGTGTAATATATAATAGTTATATGAACGTCTGCCGGCGCACCCACATGACAGTGGCTTACAGGAGGGTTACAATTACAGCTGAAAATAAACAAAAAAAAAATTATAGCCGCATACGCGAAACTTATTGTACGTAGCAGTTGAAACATAAGAAGCTTAGAAAATACCGTCTGCCACCTAAATTCGACAACAAACCTCGTCTGCCACCCACATAAGTAAGCGCAAAAAAAATATTAAAAAATTTTATACCCGTTCTAAATTGTTGAACGACTATCATGAAGTTGTTTTTTATGTTATACATTTATTCACTGAATTTAAATCTGTTCATTTGTAGAGTATAGAAGGAGTCATCGCGTACACATACTCTCGGTGTTCAAAATGTATCTTAAATATATTGATGAATTTCGATAAAATATTACTGTCTTACAATGTCATTAAGAGATTATTTTTTAAGGCATAATTATTTATTGATTTTCATTTTAAAGAATTCTATATTTATTAATAATTATATATTCATATTCATTCATATTTATTATATCATCCTTGCATAAGGTTTGTTGACTTTCCAGAAAGCGTGATATCCAATAATTCTCCTAGGGAGGTTATCATAGAAATAGCGCGAAAGAACTTACAGTCTAGGGCGGAAAAACGCAGGTTCCGAGCAGAACAAGGTAAACGATTGGAGTCTTTCCAAATTGGAGATCGAGTGCTAGTTCGGACTCATCCACAATCGTCGGCGGAGGAGCGTGTTATAAAAAATTCTTCCTACTGTTTGTTGGTCCATATGAGATTGTATCCATAAAGGGTTCCAATTCATATGAGATTGTCGAAAGATTAGACTCTGTTAATTATTTGTAAAGGGTCCTTGTTTGGAGTTGTATTAGATTAAGTTAGGGTTATGTGGTTATAATTTAGTTTTAAGCAGTAATATTGAATTTGCTTCATGTATATGGTACATAACAAATTGCAATTGTGGGGTAAATGTAAGGCGCTGGCTATGGCGATTAGGCGGTGTTGATAATAAAAGGGCGCCACTGGCGTGATGAGCTGTGCGAAAAAGCGAGGTAGCGGTGGTGCTGGAGATGAGTACGGGAGTGTGTCAAGTATCGAGGTGAGAGAAGGACCTGCGACGGAGCGCTTCAAGGAAGATCGCCGCGGGTGATTGAAATCGTAAAAAGCAACGTTGAAAAGTAAAATAAGTCTCTAAGAGTGAAGTACGACGTTAAGTGAAAGTTTAAATAGTAGTTGGGGTTCTCTGCAGGAGCCTCCTAAACAGAAGCATCTTGAAATAAACCATACATACCACCAAAATAAATTGTGACTTTGTTGAATGCACGGCAACACCAAATACTGAGACCCGCCTGCCATTGAACTTTATTAGCCTTTGTGTCAGTCTGTTATTAATGTTAATGTACCGGTAGAATTAAGGTAAATTAGTTTTATAAGGTTTAATTGGTTATTTTATAACATAAAATACTAGAAAGCAAATCGTCCAGTCTGAATTCGTACTAAAAAGAACCCCGTTCCCATCTAAAGAAGGAAGTAGTTTTCACTATGAGACATTGTGACCAACCGTGCTAGCCTTACTAATCAGTTATATTATGCACCGACTTATTTCCGGCATGGCCGCCTCTTCTTATTTATTCAAGCATTAGCCTTACCATAGTTAGTGAGACTTTTGCGTCCTGTGAGAAATTCACAATATTGTACACTGATTAAAATCTTGATCTAATTTGAAAATTAGAGTATTCTTGGAAAATTAGCCTTACATGAAGCGCTACTATTCTTGTGTCAAGCGAAAATTCTTAGTGCAAGTAAAGGCTAATCTTGAATCTACAAACGTTCTATTCTTGGCATCCAAGACAATAGTAATATTGGTTTAAGGACTGCTACTGTTCAGTCAAGAAGAAGGGTTAGTTTAAGATGAAGAATAGGAGTACAGTTTTTTTAATTGGTAATTTACATTGTCTCAAGAATAACTAAAGATATGGCAAACAGTTTATATACATTGACATAAATATTGCTTACTCTTGAACAAAGAGATACATTTTTCTAGCAAAAGAAGTTAGTCTTCGTGGAAAAACGTAATCCACTGATATCTTAGCAATCCTTTGGCGCAAGCGCTTTTTTCTTTCGCCAACCCTTTTAAAATACTCCCCTCTACCCTAATCCACTAGTATTTTTAGTGCCCCTTTGACGAAAGCGCAAATATGCCTTTTGGACACTCACCCTTCAAATCAAATCAAATCAAATCAAAAATAGCTTTATTGTCTGAAGAAATCGATTCTCATTGACAAAGCACTTACTTACTAAAACAGATAAATAATATAGATCAAAGAACAAAAAATAAACTATTATACAAAATTAATGAATACAATAAACAAAAGTCAACCTAAATTAGGAAGGCTTCATTTAATAAGACATTGACAAACATGTCCATAACTGTGAGAGAGAATAGTTAGGACTCCAAAAAGAAAAAAAAAAAAAACAGTGTGATAAAACTCATCACTCCCAATATTCAAATGTATGTTCTAATCCACTGATATCTTAGCGATCCTTTGGCGAAAGCGCTTTTGTCTTTCGCCAACCCTTTTAAAATACTCCCCTCTACCCTAATCCACTAGTATTTTTAGTGCCCCTTTGGCGAAAGAGCAAATATGCCTTTTGGACACTCACTCACACTTATGCAATATAGGGGAAGGAGGCATTGACACTATATATGACCTTCTTACACCACCTTACACAATTCCCCTAATACACACACACCCCATCAGTGCCTTTCTGACACCTTGACCACGCTCAATCTACGTCACGGATAAATAGTTCTACTTCTCCGTGTGTGTATTCACTTCAACACCGGAGTTAAGTTAAGAAAAAGTTGAAATAAGGATTACTATGCTTGGGTTGAGGTTCCCTACTTTTACATTACGACCGTATTGCAGTTCGTTTAAGAATTGCTATACTTATTTCAAGTGTATTTGCTTTTCTCTCAAGCTAAGAACGTTCTTGTTTGAAACATTACAATACTTAGTTTACTCGTATTTAGTATTGAAAGAAGTATAGATGTGCGTATTGTTTTAAGAATAACATGCCTTTTGGAAGGACTATACTTGCTCTTGCGGACATACAAGACTAAGCTATCCTTCACTGAAGACTATTACTCTTGACTCTAGTATAGCTTTTTTTCAGTGTAAATCTCACGGAACCCTCTAAGCGCGAGTCGAACTTGCACTCAACCTTTTTTTTATTTCATACAATCACGGCAACGCCCATCAATTAAATTATTTCTGTCAAATACCGTATGTACTTATTTTCGGCATCGACGCCTCTGGTAACAGACCAACAGTGCCTGCCTTACTTATTACGTTACAAGTTGTTTAGAATGGCCACCATGAACTTCTTGGCAGTAATAAAGTCCGTTTTGAAACTCTGCCAAGAAGTAACATCTGAGAAAAGACCTTTAAAATGAGGTACCACACGGCATAGGGTTGCATTTAAAATTTTTGACCTCAACTCCCTAGCGTAACCCCCCAAGGGGAGTGAAAAAGTCAAATTACATAAAACAGTAGATTTATTAACCAATAAGATAAAACTAAAATTTGGTGTCTCTATCTTTATTAATAGTAAAGATATTTGCCCATGCTAAGACTTTTCAGACACCCTGTATGGTATTTTCGTATTTCGCACTTTCAAATAACACAATGTGGGTAAATAAATATTTGTATTTTATTTTCACATCGAATCCTAATTTTATTTCCAACTAGGTTAGAGCCGTCTCTGGAATTACCCCCATTTTCAAAACTTTACTCATCACTAAATCGTATTTTGCCAAAAAATTCACTTTTGTCAGGAAGTTGCCATTATATACCTGATCCATTGTTTCTCCATGACCTCTGAAAGCAAGCGAATTTTTTGCCAAAATTAAAGTTATATCAATTAGCCGTTGCAGAATTTTCTGCCAAAAATTACATTCATTTCGAATTATTTCTTCCAGAGCTTTATCAATACATTTATTACTTTTCCAGTGATCATATATGTATGTAGACCGAAATTCAATCGTGTAAAGTACAATGACGTTGGTGCCGGCGGAAAGATTGTTGCGTCGCCGTCTCTCTCGAGCCTCGTGTGACTTCATTAACAACCACTGGTTAACTAAAAGTTTTCCCTCCGCCGGCACCAACGTCATTGTACTTTACACGATTGAATTTCGGTCTAGCAACAGGTGATGTGGTACTGAGATTGTTCGTGAAGTTTAACTTTTTTTGAAAGACCTTTCCAGTCAGAAGTACCTTGTTTCCAGAAAGTGTTGGTAGTGCTAAATAACCAACAAGGTTCACAGTAAGCTTTATTATCTATAGCGGAATAACACAACCACTTCCTGAGAATAATTTGTCCAGCATGACTTTTTTTGAATAGTAAAAAGTAGAAAAACTTCTATTTGAATTGTCTTTGGAAAAGTTATACTAGGTTGACAAGGCCCTTGGGTAACAATAAACATTTTTAATTTGTCACTTAATTCATGGCTTTTAAAATTACCTTTGTCACATGGAAATGTCTCTTTGGTTAATGAACTAAGAAATAAATTATCAGTCTCAGTCTTATAACAAGTTGAAATTTTAGTAACATTATCCGTAGCTAGGTCGAACTTATCAAGATCCATACTTTCATTTTTAGACGTAGAACTTGTAGAAGCCTGGTCGTTTACTATGGCCATATCTTGAACATTTGGGCGATCTCCTGCAACTGAAGCAGTTATTGCACTGCAAGTTATTGATGGAAAAACACTCTCCTCCTTGGAATTCAAACTTTCAGCAGTAGGCCAAGCAATAGAGCGATTTGTCGTGACATTAATCTTATTAGAAAACCGCGTGTGCCATCATCTGAAAGACGATCCGTAGATGATTCCTGTTATAAATCCAACTCTGAAAATTTTGCCATTAATTTGTTATAAACATTTTTAAGCAAAAAAACGCGATTTTTTTAGTTTTTGGCTTATAAAATGAAAAGTAATGAAGCAATCTTAATGATGTAAATGGACGATTTGTAGAGAATAGAAATACGAACAAAATGAGAGGTCGAACGTCCCGATAGGATAAGTAGCCACGGAGAAAATCCGGAAAAACCGGAAAAATTAAGAGTTTTCTTTTTAAATTCATAAATCGGCCATTTTTAAACGTAGAGGGCTCAAACTTTGGGAAAAAGTAGTAATGTATAGCTATTTTATGTGTGCAAAACCCCGACGCTGTCCGACGATTAGTTTTGCCACAATCGTCATTTTAATTTTTCAACACACTATTTTGCAACAAGTCTGGATGCTCTATGGATCGTCCAATTTTAATTATTGAAACGGGTTCGAAAAGTACAAGCTTAACTGAACAATATATATATATATCTTAGTTTTTCCATAAAATGCTACGAAACCGGTTGAAAATGCACGTAAAGATGCGTGAAAATGGCCGAACGCGCGAATATTGGCTCCCCTTCGCTCCGCTTCTCTCCCGCTACGTGTCATCTCTCGCGCGCTCGGCCATTTTCACGCATCTTTACGTGCATTCAACCGGTTTCGTAGCATTTTATGGAAAAACTGAGATATACATATTGTTCAATTAAACTTATACTTTTCAAATCCGTTTCAATAATTAAAATCGGACGATCCATAGAGCATCCAGACCTGTTGCAAAATAGTGTGTTGAAAAATTAAAATGACGATTGTGGCAAAACTAATCGTCGGGGTTTTGCACACATAAAATAGCTATAAATTACTACTTTTTCCCAAAGTTTGAGCCCTCTACGTTTAAAAATCGCCGATTTATGAATTAAAAAAAACTCTTAATTTTCCGGTTTTTCTCCGTTGCTACTTATCCTATCGGGACGTTCGACCTCTCATTTTGTTCGTATTTCTATTCTCTACAAATCGTCCATTTACATCATTACGATTGCTTCATTACTTTTCATTTTATAAGCAAAAAACTAAAAAAATCCCGTTTTTTTGCTTAAAAACGTTTATAACAAATTAATGGCAAAAATTTCAGAGTTGGATTTATAACAGGAATCATCTACGGATCGTCTTTCAGATGATGGCACACGCGGTTTTCTAATAAGATTAATGTCAAAAAATCGCTAATATTTTGCTCTGTTGCTTGGCCTACAGGGATTACAGGAAAAAATGTAGAAATTTTGAACATTTTAGATGTTTCTGCTTCCAACTTTTGTGTCTTTCAGCAGCGCCACTAGTTGTGCTTAAGTGGTCCATATTCATTATTCAACCTAAAAAGAATGAAATTATTATTTAAAGAATATTATGAAAAAATCAGAAAACCAAAAAAATCCATCCCTAAATTTAAATTTTTTGCAAAAAAATGCTTTCTCTCTTTAATTTTAAACTATTTTTATGTCAGTCAGATATGAATTTTAATAAGTATAGTAAGTATAGCTATAAAATATAATGGTAAATCATTAAATAGGAACATTCACTATCACCCGAGGAAATTTATTTTAATGAAAGAAAATTCACAGGGTTTTAATTATAAAAAACAATTTTTACTTACTAGATGCAATCGATACAGTCAATTCCAGCGACACATAAAGCAGCTCAGTCGACGTTGACAATCAGAACAACCAAGGATTATTTATCTACACGCACAATGGATAACCAATAAACACCCTACTAAATTTATCAGACTACACAAATATATCATTTTTTCAACTTTTCAACTTTTGACGTTGCCTCAATCCACTACCCGAATGCCGGCCCGCGTCGCCCGCGGTCTTTTATATGCTTTTTTGTTTTATTCTCGAAGTGGGTCGAATTGTCTCGCTTTGACTGGAAGCGTTTCCGGGCGTCGCGAATTTTCATACGGCCCGCACAGTGGTAGATAATGTCGAAAAGAACAGTCAATAAATATAATATAATTAATAAATTATTAAAATAATTAAATTAAAATACAATTAAGCAACAAATTGACCTGACCAACCTTGACACTAGGGCCCCCTTTACGTCAGGGCGCCCCCGCGGCCGCGGGGTTTGGCGGTATGGTAGCTACGCCACTGTTGTAGAGAAGACCCATCCCTAATTCGTGTGTGGGGTTTGCTTTGACGGACAAATATATTAAAAATAAAAGCACTTACCTATAGATAAAATATTTTTATAATCCACAAAATGTGAAACTAGCTTGGAAAAGTAAAGTTCACTGCGAACCTTCCAACACAAGCTTGCACTTCAGCACTGTACACAGATAAAAATAAGGAGCACTGTAAACGGCAATATACAAGTTCCGCACTCAACTACAACAGAGAAAAATATCCACACACAACAATTTACCCAAAATAAAAAAAATTTCAATTCACTTTGAAATAACCAGGTAAGAATTAGACAGTACCAAGTGAGGCTGTGAATACTAAGAGGGAGTAGACGGGTAACGCCCTAATTGCTTACGGTTTATTACAAATCGGTGACGATTTCATAGTCCTCCCCTTGCTCATCAGCTAAGTTTGGCAACTTGGTCTTGAAATTGTTTATCTTTTTTCAAAATAAAATACTACTTTTAAAAGCTCTTTATTTTTGACAAATTTTACATCTCACAAAGGCTTACAAACTAGTGCATAAGTACAACAGTACAAAGTACAAAAATACACAGTACTATAAATACAATATTAAAGTATACATTGAGCATGTGTTAGTTGTAGTTAGTGATAGAAAGACCGGCAGTGCCGGGGGAAGGTGGAGGCCCTGTGGAAGCCAATTGTGGGAACAGCATCTGATTGTTACACAGCATGTCCAGAGTGGTAACTCCTTACAGTGTGTGGAAGAGTTACGGAATTGCTTAAAAAAGTGTTGTTTTGAATAAGTTATTTATTTATTTTAATGAAATTACCAGGTGAGTTATAAGTGGAAAACTGTGCAAAAATCCACCGAAATAAAATACTGGTACTCTTTTAGTATTGTTGCGAAAAATAATAATGTATACCAAAATCGCTCTTTGCCCATATTTCTGTACGCGCCTATTCCCGTTCCAGAATGGAAGTGTTCCTTATCACCATAGGCGATTCTAGACCTCTATTTTTGGGGGGGCCTAAGCCACTGGTTTCCATATTGGGGGGGGGGGGTCTTAAGCTCCCGGTTTACATATTTGGCTATACATATACTAGGTCACTCAGCTGGATTTGGGGGGGCTAATCCGAGATTTGGGGAGGGGGGGGGTTAGCCCCCCAAGCCCCCTCTTAGAAACGCCTATGCTTATCATTGAATTAACTTAAATTTTTTTCTCTTGTGACTTTTGGGATTACCTTTGATTTTCAGGAATAAAAACGAGGTACTTTTTTCGTATTTTTCAAAAAAGTGGGAAAATATTATCTGTTACGTGTTTTCTATAAAATTGCATTCGCGGATTCCCGGTCCTGCATAGAAGTGTTCCTCAACTTTTAAATGGCTCAAAAATTTTTCTCTTGTGGCATTCAGGATTAGCTTTGATTTTCAAAAATAAAAAAAGGTACTTTTTTCGTATTTTTGAGAATAGTGGGAAAATATGATCTCTTACGCGTTTTCTTTAATACTGCACTCGCGCCTTCACGGTCCTGCTTCAAAGTGTTCATTAACTGTGAAATGATTCAAATTTTTTTCTCTTGTGTCTTTTAGAATTACCTTTGATTTTCAGGAATAAAAAAGAGGTACTTTTTTCGTATTTTTGAGAAAAGTGGGAAAATATGATCTCTTACGTGTTTTCTTTAATACTGCACTCGCGCCTTCCCAGTCCTGCTTCGAAGTGTTCCTTAACTTTTAAATGGCTCAAAGTTTTTTCCCTTGTGTCTTTTAGAATTACCTTTGAATTCCAGAAATAAAAAAGAGGTACTTTTTTCGAATTTTTGAGAAAAGTGGGAAAAATGATCTTTTTCGCGTTTTTTATAATACTGCACTCACGCCTTCCCATTCCTGCTTCGAAGTGATTCTTAACTTTTAAATGTCTCAAAATTTTTTCTCTTTGGGCTTTTAGGATTACCTTTGACTTTCAGAAATAAAAAAGAGGTACTTTTTTCGTATTTTTGAGAAAAGTGGAAAAATATGATCCCTTACGTGTTTTTTATAATACAGCACTCGCGCCTTCCCGGTCCTGCTTTCAAGTGTTCCTTAACTTTGAAATGACTCAAAATTTTTTCTCTTGTGTCTTTTAGGATTACCTTTGATTTGCAGGAATAAAAGAGGTACTTTTTTCGTATTTTTGAGAAAAGTGAAAAAATATGATCTCTTACGTGTTTTTTATAATACTGCACTCGCGCCTTCCCGGTCCTGCTTCGAAGTGTTCCTTAACTTTGAAATGGCTCAAAGTTTTTCCCTTGTGTCTTTTAGGATTACCTTTGATTTTCAGAAATAAAAAAGAGGTACTTTTTTCGTATTTTTGAGAAAAGTGAAAAAATATGATCTCTTACGTGTTTTTTATAATACAGCACTCGCGCCTTCCCGGTCCTGCTTTCAAGTGTTCCTTAACTTTGAAATGGCTCAAAATTTTTTCTCTTGTGGCTTTTAGGATTACCTTTGATTTTCAGAAATAAAAAAGAGGTACTTTTTTCGTATCTTCGAAGTGTTCCTTAACTTTTAAATGGCTCAAAGTTTTTTCTCTTGTGTCTTTTAGAATTACCTTTGATTTCCGGAAATAAAAAAGAGGTACTTTTTTCGAATTTTTGAGAAAATTGGGAAAAATGATCTTTTTCGTGTGTTTTATAATACTGCACTCGCGCCTTCCCGGTCCTGCTTCGAAGTGATTCTTAACTTTTAAATGGCTCAAAATTTTTTCTCTTGGGGCTTTTAGGATTACCTTTGATTTTCAGAAATAAAAGAGGAACTTTTTTCGAATTTTTGAGAAAAGTGGGAAAAATGATCTTTTTCGTGCTCTTTATAATACTGCACTCACGCCTTCCCGTTCCTGCTTCGAAGTGATTCTTAACTTTTAAATGGCTCAAAATCTTTTCTCTTTGGGCTTTTAGGATTACCTTTGATTTTCAGAAATAAAAAGAGGTACATTTTTCGCATTTTTGAGAAAAGTGGAAAAATATGATCCCTTACGTGTTTTTTATAATACAGCACTCGCGCCTTCCCGGTCCTGCTTTCAAGTGTTCCTTAACTTTGAAATGGCTCAAAATTTTTTCTCTTGTGGCTTTTAGGATTACCTTTGATTTTCAGAAATAAAAAAGAGGTACTTTTTTCGTATCTTCGAAGTGTTCCTTAACTTTTAAATGGCTCAAAGTTTTTTCTCTTGTGTCTTTTAGAATTACCTTTGATTTCCGGAAATAAAAAAGAGGTACTTTTTTCGAATTTTTGAGAAAAGTGGGAAAAATGATCTTTTTCGTGTGTTTTATAATACTGCACTCGCGCCTTCCCGGTCCTGCTTCGAAGTAATTCTTAACTTTTAAATGGCTCAAAATTTTTTCTCTTGGGGCTTTTAGGATTACCTTTGATTTTCAGAAATAAAAGAGGTACTTTTTTCGAATTTTTGGGAAAAGTGGGAAAAATGATCTTTTTCGTGTTTTTTATAATACTGCACTCACGCCTTCCCGTTCCTGCTTCGAAGTGATTCTTAACTTTTAAATGGCTCAAAATTTTTTCTCTTTGGGCTTTTAGGATTACCTTTGATTTTCAGAAATAAAAAAGAGGTACTTTTTTCGCATTTTTGAGAAAAGTGGAAAAATATGATCCCTTACGTGTTTTTTATAATACAGCACTCGCGCCTTCCCGGTCCTGCTTTCAAGTGTTCCTTAACTTTGAAATGGCTCAAAATTTTTTCTCTTGTGGCTTTTAGGATTACCTTTGATTTTCAGGAATAAAAGAGGTGCTTTTTTCGTATTTTTGAGAAATGTGGGAAAATATGATCCCTTACGTGTTTTTTATAATACTGCACTCGCGCCTTCCCGGTCCTGCTTTGAAGTGTTCCTTAACTTTTAAATGGCTCAAAATTTTTTCTCTTGTTTGTTTTAGGATTATCTTTGATTTTCAGAGGTAAAAAAGAGGTACTTTTTCGTATTTTTGAGAAGTGGGAAAATATGATCCCTTATGTGTTTTTTATAATACTGCACTCGCGCCTTCCCGGTCCTGCTTCAAAGTATTCCTTAACTTTTAAATGGCCCAAAATTTTTTCTCTTGTGTCTTTTAGGATTGCCTTTGATTTTCGGAAATAAAAAAGAGGTACTTTTTTCGTATTTTTGAGAAAAGTGGGAAAATATGATCTTCGGGTTTTCTATAACACTGCACTCGCACCTTCCCGGACCTGCTTCGAAACGTTATAACATATTTAAGGTTTAAGAAATTTTGTTTACAGTTTGTTTTATAACTTCTTAATACATTAAAGGCCTTAACGTTAAGTTACAATACATAAATTAAAGTATATATTATTCCTTATTGTCATTATCTAGAAGTTAGTACGTCGACGGCAATCTGACCCTCAATGTTCATTCTCGTCACCATCTCCACTTCGTCCACTTCGTGGTTCTCACGGACCATCACCGCCGATCCCCCATGCAGCATGGCATCCCCCCTTGCATATGCGGACACAAGAATGTAGTCATTAAAGTGAAGGCTGTTTATTTCATTGGCTGCATACCAATGTTCGGTAAGTATCACAGATGAAATCTGGCCCAATATCCTTACCATAGATAACTTTCTCCATGTCTGGGATTTTATTTTTTAAGCACTGTACGTTTTGGTGCAGAATCCTAACTACTGTATTTGTTTGAGGATTCAGTTTACCATCTGTGTTGTTACGCCTCAGCGGTCTTCATCTCAGATGGTGAAAATGGCTAATAATGACATTTTCTCCCCAAATGCTTGGAGACATTACTTGTTCCTTTAGCTCGGTGGGAACTTCAACTTTGAAGCAGCTTCTGAACTGATCTGCTCTGGTCTTCATTTTTTCGCATTTACACTCGACATTCACCGTGTATTTTATGTACTGGTTTTTAGTTATTTTTTCTTGATTTTAGGTCATAGTATTTGATTCTGTAATATGACGAAAGTGAAAAGCGCTGATTTCTTCTACAGTTTATTTCTTTCTTAGTCTTTGTACCTATATATTTTAGGGGCAAGTAGTTGGCCAATAATTCCAGTATAAAAATATTTAGGAAAAGAATTTGGTTGAGTGGTTATTCAGCGTGGCTCTACTAGCTTTTACTCAAGCTAGTAGAGCCACACATATTTAAAAAAAAATGCAGCAAAAAAATTTAAAATAGGGTAAGTAATAATCTAGCAAAAAATAGCCAAAAATTATAACATACAAAAAAAATCTAAAATGCGGTATGGCTCTGCTAGCTTAATTGACATAAAACAAGGGCCTCCAAGTGGAGGTCGGTCCTGGTGTCATCTCCTCATTTGTTATTTCATGTGAAAATCATGGTAGCATAGTGGTAGTTCATTTCGGTTTCATTAACTGTGAAAAGCAACTCTGTTGATAAGGCAAATTCACACCATGTTTCTTTAATTTATATTGTAAATTAGGGAAAAAATCAGAAACTTTTTAGAACTAAAATTAGAAAAATAATACCTAGGTTAATCTGTAATTTTTGTAAATTGTCATATCAAATGCAAAAACCTTAAAGTAAACAAAAGATACAAGTACTCATTGAAAATCCCATCGAGAATTTTACCTTAAAATATTCAACTCCTTGCACGGTTCCATCATTTTTTCCTTTAGGTTCATCCAAAATTATTCCTATCCATTTTCCACTAGCAAAATTGGTTTTTCCAATAAATGCTATAACACCGTGCGCCCCTTTGCTAGTTATTTCTACTCTTCGGCCAATCTTAATAATATCGGTCATTCTGAATTTTATTGTACCATTCAATTTTCACCAAATAAATAATAATCCACCTTATGTCTAAGTCCAGTCTTTATTAATATTATGAAAATCTCAGAAAAATAAAGGGCTTGAAAATCATGACAAATTGACCACCAAAAAATATATAAGGATAAAAGAAGCAAAAATTAAGAAGGGGTTAGAAATGTTAACCAACGAATATTAATAAGACATTTTCAGATGGCTATGGTTGCGGTTGACATTTAAACAATGGGTTAAACATCATTTGTCAACCACTCGGTTGACAAATGAAGTGTAACCCATTGTTTAAATGTCAACCGCAACCATGACCAAAGCCATCTGAAAATTACTCTAATAATGTTAACTCTTAAACTCCTAAGTAAAAGGTAGAAACACGAAATTTAAATAAAAATCAATAAATTAGTACGCATCGGACTATCAGATGTCGCTCCTGCTCGTTTTCTCGTGGCGGGTAGTTTAAAAGTAATATGTTTAAAATTGGTTTTTCCAATAAATGCTATAACACCGTGCGCCCCTTTGCTAGTTATTTCTACTCTTCGGCCAATCTTAATAATATCGGTCATTCTGAATTTTATTGTACCATTCAATTTTCACCAAATAAATAATAATCCACCTTATGTCTAAGTCCAGTCTTTATTAATATTATGAAAATCTCAGAAAAATAAAGGGCTTGAAAATCATGACAAATTGACCACCAAAAAATATATAAGGATAAAAGAAGCAAAAATTAAGAAGGGGTTAGAAATGTTAACCAACGAATATTAATAAGACATTTTCAGATGGCTATGGTTGCGGTTGACATTTAAACAATGGGTTAAACATCATTTGTCAACCACTCGGTTGACAAATGAAGTGTAACCCATTGTTTAAATGTCAACCGCAACCATGACCAAAGCCATCTGAAAATTACTCTAATAATGTTAACTCTTAAACTCCTAAGTAAAAGGTAGAAACACGAAATTTAAATAAAAATCAATAAATTAGTACGCATCGGACTATCAGATGTCGCTCCTGCTCGTTTTCTCGTGGCGGGTAGTTTAAAAGTAATATGTTTAATATATTAATTTATTTTCAAGCTAATATTTCATTATTTTAAAGACCATTTCTTGTTTTTTTTTTCATATGACACAATAAAATATTATGTATTCAGTAAAACCAGCTATAATTTGATGATTTTACTGATTAAATTATATTTTAGAGGAAATTACCTATAAACAACCTAAACAACAATAATAGTCTTTAACAATCAAATACTGATAATTATTCTAAACCCTACACAGTATAACACATAAAATATAAATTATATAATAAAACTAAAACTACAAAGTTGCATGTCGGCTTTATTTACCAAACAGTTATTGTTATCACATTGTTATTAAAAACATAGCCCAAGATCCTTTTATATACGAGTAGTTTTCCATGTACCTAAATGTGTAAATTTTCATAAAGTTGAGATTATATTTACTAATACCGTTAACTCCTGAGCTTGAAAGATAATCTCCATTTTTATACGAATTCATGTTGGCATGCTGAAATTCATCAAGGAATGGATAACTACACAAATGTAAAACCGGCCCTAAAAACATCGTCTACCAGGATTTATAAAAAAATTAGGGAGTGCATGGAAGAAAAATTAACAAAATTTAACCGACAACATTGAGTCGAGGCTAAGTAATTTCTCTGCCTGCACTGCAACCCAGCATTATTTAAAACAGATATTAAATATATTGTTTAAACAAAAGCAGAATTCTTAAAGAACAACCAAAAAGAACAATGTTAAAAAAGGCTCTTTTGGGTCGTGACAAAAATTATATTTCTTGTGACCTGCTGAACATGACGGAGCAATTAGAATTACCGCGGAAGCTTCCGGGAAAACCTTTTTCTTTAGTATCAAGTAAATTCTAATCACATCACGTTGTTCAGCAGGTCAAAATCCATTGTAAATAATATTATTATCTTTCACGTTTGATATCTTGACAGGCAAAAAATTGCCTCTTTTACGATTGTTCTTTAAACACATTTTATTATTAAAACAAAACACACACTTTCACTTCAGTTCACTTAAAACCATTCTAAAATGTGCAACAGTTTCGACATTATAAATGTATTCAAAAAATACAAAAATAGGGAATGAAATTGTTTAAATAATGGTTTAAGGCCGATTTATAAACTTGACGTTTGCGGTTTGCGCTCGCCGTTGGATCTAAAGTTTGCCGTTGACGTTCGTAGAAATCGAATTATGGTATTTATAAAACTTGAAGTTGACGTTGGCCACCGTTGAAATAACACTAATAACAGCACGTTATTATAACCTATTTTTGCTTATTTATTTGTTTTGTTTTTGTGATGAGTGTTTTTGTTTAAAATGGATGGGGATACAGAAAGTTTATTAGCATCCCTTGGAATAATTTTGTGTGTATATATATGTAAACAAATATCACGCCGCCAGGTACGAAGCTTTTGATTGGTTGTTGCCAATTGGCTACGGTTTTGCTACGAACGGCCAGCGGCAAAAGATAAAGTTGAGTCAACTCGAACGGCGCCCAACGTCAACGCAAACGGCAGTCGGCAGCGTCAACGGTAAATATAAATGGCGTTAGGTATTTCAGTGAGGATCCTATTTCAGTGCATTTAACTTTGAACGGCGAACGCAAACGTCAAGTTAATAAATCGGCCTTTAAATCAATGACATATAATAATATGTCTTAAATAAAATTATGTTGGATCGACCTGTCACAGACACCGAGTATTGAAATTCGTTTTCAATACTCGGTGATCACAGATTGCGGCGAAATTTGACAAACGTGTCAGCTGTCTTAAAGTTCAAAGAACGAGTGAAATGATGGTTGCAGAAGAATTATCCTACAGTGCTACCTAATGGTACGATGGACTACTAATGGTGTAACGGTCGTGTTTCCACTTATTCAATTCAAGTTTCACCCATGTGTTGACCACACAGAAGAAAAAACTCGCAGGTAACTAATACTAAACAGAAAGAATACCAAGGGTGTGTACCGTTGTCAACTTCGGTTACGGTTTTGTGTCCCGTAAGTATCGGTAATCTGAAAAGTTGGTAAGACTGCATATGCGGTCCCTGCAGTGGGACTCTGCGTCGTTATAGTAATCTACTGAAATCTATTAGCGTTTTCTACTATCGTCAAATGTGCAACTCTGTTTAGTTGTAGACAATGATCGGGTATCTTCGGAACTCGCCAAAGGGTAACTGTCTGAGCTAAAAGCATTGCGGAAATTCTAGGGATTCTTAATTTTATAACTAGAAGTTTTGGACAGAAGAAATAGTTTGGTTATATTTATGTTCAAAAGCATAGTAGAGTTGGGAGATATAGTGATTTTTCGATATCTGTTAGAACAGAGATGGTGATTTAAGAATAGCCGTTATTTTTAACGCTGATTTTTCACTATAGCGATTTTTATTTTTAAGGCGAAAAGGAGCAGCATAGTTGCTTTTACAAGACTGATATTCGATATAAATATTGAATAATGCAGCTACAATTGGAAGTAAAATTATAAGTTGATTTGGTCAGTGAGTTATTAGGGTAAAAATAGTATTTTTTCGAAACGCCCAGTGCCAGAAGCATAGCGAATATTAATCGAAAATGGCCTTTATTCTTGATTTTTGCACTAGATTAAGTTAAAAATATTACATTTTTTCCGAAATTACAATTATAATGCTTTTGGTAATTTTGAGTATAGGTATACCTGAAAATGTTTTTATGACGCTGAATTTAAATACGACAATAAATTAATAAAATTATAATCTCTTAGATACTTTTCAGATTTGAAATTAACCATCTAAAACTGCAAAAAAATCCCATTTAATAGCTTAAAATTGAGGACACACTGAGTCTAAAGCAGATTATAAAATACTTAATAACTCACAACATAAATAACAAAAGAATTATAAACAATAGTATCAGAAAATATAATAAAAAAAAACATTCCCTTTTATATCTAGCTATGTCCTGCAGTGGGACTCTGCGTCGTTATAGAAAACTACTATTGCTTTCTACTATAGAAATCTATTCGCGTTTTCTACTAAAGAAAATTTGCAACTCTATTTAATTGTAGACTAATGATCGGGTATCTTCGGAACTCGCCAAAGGGATAACTATCGGAGCTAAAAACATTAGCGAAAATTCTAGGGATTTTAAATTTTATAACTAGAAATTTTGGATAGAAAGAAAAGTTTGGTTATATTTAATGTTCAAGGTTCATGTTCAAAAGTATTTTACCCTTTACCTAAGTTCAATTTTTTCATTTTTTCCATGTGCCATCCAAAGCCCTTCTAGAACTAGTAACACCTAAGTATAGCTTATACAATAACACAGCTACCTAAGTAAGTTAAACAGGGGCGCACCCAGGATTTTGTCTCAGTAGTAGTTTGTAGGAGTGTTTCAGGGATCACGCGATTTGGTGGATTTTTTCAATTATTAGTGCACTTTTTAAATTTTTGTGTGTCTAGGATGTTAGTGTAGGGGGAACTGCCCCCCCCTGGGTACGCCGCTGAAGTTAAACACCGCAACGCAAGTCGCAACGTCATCAGCCGAGAACTTACTGCCGCTGTCGACTGGTGACGTTGCGGTGTTGTAACTTAAAGAAAGTCCTCACCTCACGGGCAGAAGAAGCGGAACAGCGGACAGGAACTTCGTTTGTTAAACATGGCAGAATTCAACTAATCATATAACGAAGCGCCTCTCCGCTGTTCCGCTTCCTCCGCCCGTGAGGACCCACTTTTACAGCGTTACTAGTTCTAGCATCTTTGGCTATTTATTTGGATATTTTTATTTCTGGATGAGATTCAGCGAAGTTGATCAAATAAAGCCAGTGTTCACTTCTTACGCGCATTTTACTACAAAGATACTTTTTGTTTGTTGCTTATTTAAAACTATTTAGTAAAAAATGTATGTATTTCGATCTCAAAATTTTCAACTGAGTAATTTGTATCCAAAAAGTGCATAAAAGCAAAGTAAGGAGCTTTTACTGGTCCTTTTTATTTTTTTTAAGCTCTGCACTTAGGACAATTTGTGGTTATACCTAATGCCAGAGTGAAAATGCTCAAAATTTTGAGACTCAGACTCATTAGGAATAATCTTAAACAGAAAAAGCAATAGTTCAAACATATGACCTCTAAAGCCTTCGTTCACCGAACACCGAACCGGCAGTGCTCTGATCCAAAAACATGTAAACAACTTGATCCATAACCTCACAAAACCGATAACTACAGCATTGGCGATGTCGTTTCAAGACGACAAGATGGCTGTCACATAATCGACTTCGAACCATACGCAGAGTACGAAACGATCGTTCCGTTTCTACAAATAGAATTCTATGACATCGTGGAGTCCCCCTGCAGCGTTAGCGATGTCGCTTTCGTTTCAAGACAACAATATGGCTGCCACATAATCGACTTCGAAACCTACGCGGAGTACGAAACGATCGCTTTGTTTCTACAAATAGAATTCTACGACATCGCGGAGTCCCACTGCTGCAGTGGGACTCTGCGTCGTTATAGTAATCTACTATAGCTTTCTACTATAGAAATCTATTTGCGTTTTCTACTATCGTCAAATTTGCAACTCTGTTTAGTTGTAGACAATGATCGGGTATCTTCGGACTCGCCAAAGTGGTAACTGTCGGAGCTAAAAACATTGAGGAAATTCTAGGGATTGTAAGTTCAAATTTGAATCTGACAAGTCTTCGATTTCGCCGTAGCGTTATTTTGTGAATAATCTAATAATTTTTAATTTAATGTGTAATAAAATATCAGAAAAACCAGTAAGTATAAATTATTATATACTTTAAAAGTGCAATATTGAAACAGAGTTAATAATATTTTAGATAGAAAATGAGATCTTGTTTCGCATGTCGACGGTCAGTTGAGAAAGACAAAGTGATTTTGCATAGGTAAGTAACTAATTATTTAAGAAGATTTTGATTTTAATTATAACGTATTATATAAGAATTAATAATTACAATAAATTATACTTAACTATTTTGAGTTTTAATTCGAGCTTGAATAATGTGTTTTTTTTTTAGATTTCCACACGATGCCTCGCTTTATTTACATAATGTTCTTACCCGTTTTGCCACAAAATCTCAAAAATTAAAAATGATGTATTCACTCTTCAGTTTACATTCTTGTGAAAACAATCCGTCGCTGAAACTCAAGTAGTTTTTCACTTCTTGCTGCTTAAAACTGGCATTATCGGTACATTAGCTATGTCATCGTAAATAGGATAATAATTAACTTTTAGTCCACTTTTCACAAATAAAAACACATTAATCTTTACTTTTGAAAGGTAAAAAGACGAGAAGGAAACCGACAAGCTCACATTTTAAACTGCTGTCAGAACTGACAGTGACAGTTCCGTCAAAAGTGGATGCATCACGTGGTACAAAACCAAAGAAAAGAAGATTTTATTATATTTGCTTCAAATTTTAACAACGGGTAGATTGGATGCTAAAAATATAGTAGTAATACGTATATGGTTCAAAAGTATGGTTATGTCGAGTGACTCTTCGAAAGTCAATTAGGGAATACAAACCACGTGATCCAATATGGCGGTTGTGAGCAAACATAAATGGCATTTAGTTTTCTCCCATATGAACAGTTAAGAAGATTATTATTATAGATTTTATTTTTGAGACTTGTGTGTTTCTTAAAATTTGTGTTATTTAACTTTTACGTGACTTGTCTGCTCTGCAGTGGGACTCTGCGTCGTTATAGAAAGCTACTATTGTTTTCTACTATAGAAATCTATTAGCGTTTTCTACTAAAGAAAATTTGCAACTCTATTTAATTGTAGACTAATGATCGGGTATCTTCGGAACTCGCCAAAGGGGTAACTATCGGAGCTAAAAACATTTGCGAAATTCTAGTGATTTTTAATTTTATAACTAGAAGTTTTGGATACAAATAAAAGTTTGGTTATATTTAATGTTCAAGGTTCATGTTCAAAAGTATTTTACCCACGACCTAAGTTCAACTTTTTCATTTTTTCCATGTGCCCTTCTAGAACTAGTAACACCTAAGTACAGCTTATATTATATCACAGCTGTGACCTAAGTAAATTAAACAGGGGATCACCCAGGATTTTGTCTCAGTAGTAGTGTCTCAGGAATTACGCAATTCGGTGGATTTTTCCATTAGTAGTGCACTTTTTAAATTTTTGTGTGTCCAGGATGTTAGTTTAGGGGAGACTGCAGACCCCAACCCCCCTGATTACGCCACTGAAGTTAGACACCGCAACGTCATCAGCCGAGAACTTACTGCCGTTGTCGACTGGTGACGTTGCGGTGTTTAACTTAAAGAATGCCCTCACGGGCGGAAAAAGCGGAACAGTGGACAGGCGCTTCGTTTGTTAAACATGGCCGCATTCAACTAATCACATAACGAAGCACCTCTCCGCTGTTCCGCTTCCTCCGCCCGTGAGGACCCACTTTTACAGCGTTACTATACGGTATCCATTTGGTTTTGAGAATGATGACAGAAAAAACAATTGAACAAGAATTAACCCTATTGGTCAGTTCCATGGACCGTTTACACCAGAACATATTTTAGTGATCACAATATTCATCTTTTCTTTCCTGATAATCACGGAGGAATCAGAGTTCTTTCTATCCGTGTTGGCGAAAGTGCATTAGACAAAGACAAATAAAAAAAGGATTTGTTCAAATTTTTATCGTACATTCTTTGCTTGCGGAAGTATTGCTGGTTATATACTTCGAAAGATAGTCATCGCAAAATTCTTTTTTTTTCCTGATAAAATCCCAGCGGAATCCGGTTTCTTTCTATCCTTGTTAGCAAAAGGGGCATTAGTAAAAGACAAATAAAAACGATGTTGTTGCCAATAAAAAAGAATAATCAAACATTTCATCACATGCGGCTTTGTTTGTGCGCAAGTATTTCTGGTTGCCTATAGTGAAACAGTGAAAGTTTAATCGGCGTTGTCATAAAAATAAATTTCTAACCTGACAAAATCAAAATACTTCCGTAAGTTTTACGATTTTATAGCAAAAGACCTTTGTTTTTACTGAACACAAACAGCATTTGCAAAAATCTCGTTTTTATTAAAAAAAACAGTGTCAGCATAGCCACATTAACCTTATTATTTTATAGCATTTAAAATTGTTTCCTGCCCAAATAACAATACTATCTCTAACCAACAATTTGCACTAAAAGGATCGGAGGAAAAGTATTTAAATAAATAAAGGAAAAATTTCAAAAATGAGTAAATATTTTTATTAGGATAAGCAATGTATAAGGTTAAAAAATATTCCCTATTCTCCGATATATAATGAAAATGGATCTATAATATAGCCTACCTGCGAACAGTGATGTTTGTGTAAGTTAAAGACGCGATAAAAGTTGTTTAATCGATTATGCCAAGTAGTTTCACAATTTTTAACTGTAAATGTTGAGTCTTAGTTCCAGAAGGATAGATACACTTTTAATGACAATGTGACTTCAGCTTTAAACTGAAACCAAACGTTTCTAAAGCGCAATTTTCACTACTTTCTCAGTAACTAAAGAAATCTTCTGTAATGCCCACTATTCTCAACTTTATATCGGGTCGGCGTTCCTGTTACTTATTCCCATAACGCCCAGTCCAAGTAGTGTAAAGGAGAACAAATATGTACCTTGCTTAATATTTCAATAGTTGATAGTCCCAGATTCATATAGCACAGGAATTTAAGCTGCTAATACTTTATATAAACTTTTTAAGTATATTTTTATACTGAAAAAACAACTTATATCATGGGACAGGCTTCAAATAATATGACATATTAATCTTTCACATAACCTAACTTTCTACCAGCTGTAAAAATTTTACGAGTGTGAGAGAGAAAGAAGACGACAGAGAAAAAAATGAGAGAGAAAGAACATGAGAGAGAGACATAATTGATCTCTTCGTTGTAAAATGGGTTTCTGTCATCATTCTCAAAACCAAATGGATACCGTATAGCTCTAGCATCTTTGGCTGTTTATTTGGATCTTTTTATTTCTGGATGAGCTTCAGCGAAGTTAATGAAATTAAGCCAGTGTTCATTTCTTACGCGCATTTTACTACAAAAATACTTTTTGTTTGTTGCTTATTTAAAACTATTTAGTAAAAAATTTATGTATTTCGATCTCAAAATTTTCAATTGAGTAATTTTTATCCAAATTATAAGCAAAGTGCCATGTATGCATAAAAGCAAATTAAGGAGCTTTTACTGATCCTTTTTAGTTTTTTATAAGCTTAGGACGATTTGTGGTTATACCTGCCAGAGTGAAAATGTTCAAAATTTTGAGACTCGTTAGGTATAATCTTAAACAGAAAAAGCAATAGTTCCAACATATGACCCCTAAAGCCTTCGTTCACAGAACACCGAACCGGCAGTGCTCTGGCTCTGATCCAAAAATATGTAAAAAAAACTTGATTCATAACCTCACAAACCGATATCTACAGCGTTGGCGATGTCGTTTCAAGACGACAAGATGGCTGCCACATTATCGACTTCGAAACCTACGCAGAGTACGAAACGATATTGCTCCGTTTCTACAAATAGAATTCTACGACGTCGCGGAGTCCCACTGCAACGTTGGCGATGTCGGTCGTTGCAAGACGACAATATGGCTGCCACATAATCGACTTCTAAAGCTACGCGGAGTACGAAACTATCGCTTCGTTTCTACAAATAGAATTCTACGACATCGCGGAGTCCCACTGCTGTAATGTATCTATCTGTCATTAATGTCACCGAAGAAACCGATGTAGGACGCATTCAGAATCGACGCCCCGTGGGTAAAAATTAACTTGTCAATGACGTCACGGCCATAAGAACCAACGGCTGGCCACCTGATTCTGAACGGTCGGTTGTTTACCCGGGAACACCCGGGCGTCGATTGTCTGGTTTGACAACGGTACACAGCCCAAGTAGCGTTGTTATGTCGCATGAAATATGAAATGTCAATCAAACGTCACTTTACAGCGGCAAGTGCTCTGGCCGTGTCTGGCGATGGAACTAAAGATGGCGCGGGCGCAATTTAAAACTTCATATCTTTGGTTATTTTATATTTTACAGCCAATTGCACCGACTTTTTCTTATGTGACCATTAACAAAGTGACCCTTAAATTTTAATGGTCTCTTAATTCAAAATCATTTGCACCCACACATTTTCAACAAACTTTTACTATGGGGCCTTTAACAGCCTGTTACTTGGGACACAATATGACGTCGTATTTATTTAGGGACTTTGGTGTCTTCTGGTAGTTCTGGTTATATTTATGTCAATGTCAAATGCCAAATGGTTGAAAAAATACGTTTGTTTTGTTGTTCATCCCAAGCCAAGTTTTGATCCGAACCGTTTATCGTTTTATGTGTTGGTAAATGGCAGATACTAAAAGAAAAAGAGCTGTGAATTTTACAATGCGTGAACAAAACCTATTGTTTTCGATTGCTCTTAAATACAAAAATGTTATCGAAAACAAAGAAACAAATGCAATAGCAAACTGTGAAAAAAATGAGGCATGGTCCAAAATAGCAATACAATTTAACGCTACCAGCCAAGATTTCAATAATAGGACCGTTGAGCAATTAAAACGTTGTTACGAAAACAGATGCCAAAACCTAAGAAAAAAAAGGCTGAAGTACGGCAAGAATGCTTAAAAACCGGAGGGGGCCCACCTCCAGAAAAAAGCGACGATCCGGATGATTTATTAGTTTTGGCTACAATGGACCCTCTTACTATCTGTTGAGGGACACATTAATATATTTGATTCAGATAGTGTGAATTCAATTAAAGATTATAAAGCTCATTCTAGCAGCTAGCTATATAGTACTATACTAGATATTCTAAATAGAATTTTGCAAAAAAATCAAATTTTGAAAAACTTAACCAAACAAATTTCTGAAAATATCCTGGACTTCAAATACAAGTCACACTTACCTAGTATAAAATAAACGTATGCACAAACACTTTGTTATTGTTTTTTTTAATTTTTTACTTTTTTATTAATATAAAAAATTCAAAAGTAGCTTAAAGGGCCGTTAAGTTCGCTTTAATTGACCAAATTTGGCCAATTAACTAAGAACGCTTTAAGGAATGCATAAGGGTCCATTAATTAATTATAAGTAATGGTGCAAAGCATGAAAAGCATTAATGGTACTTAAATAGACCATTTGCTTAAGGGTCTCATAAGAAAAAGTCGGTGCAATTGGCTGTTAAAGTAGCAAGTACAACTTAAAAATTTATTTGGAATCAAAACCAAATAGGTTTGATGCCAAATAAATTCTTAAGTTTTAAATCCACTTTAAAATATCACGTCTAGCATGAATATGAAAATCAAACTTAATGAAGTTGAGATCTGTAACTTTATTATCAAAAAGGAACACAAATATAAACATTACATAAATAGCTTAAAACGATGCAACACTTTATAGACATTCACCCGTACCTAAATTTTAAAACAACAAAATTTATAGAAATCAAAATTAAACAATGTACATTATATTCTGGTCATTTATATATATATATATATATATATATATATATATATATATATATATATATATATATATATATATATATATATATATATATATAAACCAAGAACACGATTTTCTCAAAATTAATTTAAGATATACAGAAGAAATAAGACAATGTAAACTGAGTATACCTAAGAAAAAGTCCTTAATCACAATCCAGTCAAAAAATAGACATATACGTTCAGAATCAAAATAAAATACAACTAAAAGTTCGTGTCTCTATCTTTACTAATAGCAAAGATATTTGCCCATACTAAGACTTCTCAGACACCCTATGTTATATTACTTTAACCGAAGTCTTTTCGTATTTTGTATTTTCAAATTACACAATGTGAGTAAATAAATATTTGTATTTTATTTTCAAATCGGATCCCATTTTTTTTTCAACTAGGGTAGAGACGTCCCTGGAATAACCCATACTTTCTTGACGAGATTCGTTAGTTGATTTACTTTTGACTTCATCTCATTTTATTCAAACGTAGGTGACGAAGACATAAAACACCGGGTTCTGGTCATTCTGATCCCACGGGTAAAACGGAATAATACTTCATAATTTGACAAGCCAAATAAGAAATAACTGACTTATTTTCTTACTTATGGCCTTAGATAAGGGTTTATGGCGTTTGGCTTCCTGTTAGGGCTAGCGTTCTGTGGCCTGTAAAATTCCGTCATAGACAAGAAATATATGGAGGGAGATAGATTGGAAACTGTCGTTCAAACTTCGGGGCCGAGAAACGCTCGCGGCACCTAGCGGTTGGAACCCGGAACTAAGAAAGGCCCAGCGGGCTTTTGAATATATTTGAAAACAATAATTAGTTTGAGCGACTAATAATTTATTTGGGGAGATTTCGACAACAATTGAATAATCATGAAAGTCGAAATAACCCCAAATAAATGATTAAATGGATTGGAAATAAAACACAGAATTAATATAGTAACAGTTTATTTAAAATATAATAAAAGGTATGGTAATAAATTTTTTTTGCTACCTACAAAGAATATTTTCAATTGACAGTTAAACCCTTAACACTTTGCATTTTTTTAAATATTGTGGATACATTTCAAAAACGAATACTTCAAAGTTTTTGTATTCAAATAAAATAGGAAATAGTTGAGGTTAGGCATATTTTTCATTTACCTGCTGTGGTCACTGGGAAAACGATGCATCTGAAATCCTTTTTTTCCAGAGTTATTGCATCCGGGAACACAGCACACAAAACCCATTATTGTTAAAAGTTTTTAAAATTAATAAAAACAAAGTACGTAAAATCAAATTGAACAAAAGCACAAAAATAATCACAACGATCACAGAGGACAGTAAACGATTAATGAATTGAAGGGTGTGACAGTAGTGACAGATTTGACGTTCGGTAGCGGAGGCAGCGCCTCTTGCGGCTGGAACCTTGAACTAATGTGAGAGAACTGTCATTCACATAAATGATTCCTGGCTATTCCGTGTACTGTGGCCCTGTGTTTGTGCCCTGTGGCTTAGTTTATTTTGTTTTTTTTTTCGAAGAATAAAATAATGCCCTTCAAGTATTTAGGCTTTTATCTCGTGAGCTGGCGAATGGTTTTAAGAAAATGACTGTGTGGAAAAGTGTTAATGAAACCCAGAGTTTTGGGATAGGTAACATATTAATTTTTGTATACCTACCTACATTAATTTAAAAATAATTCCCTCCCAGGTCGTAGATTAAACTCTTGATTATTGTCCAATTAACTTAACTACAATTTTTTCTTAATTTAGGCCGGGTTTAGCCAACTACATAAACTTAGTAGTTAAAGATTGTCTTAATTTATAAGCATAAACTTAGTGGATAATTGATAAGCGTGTTTATCCACCAACATTAATTTAGTATTTATTTATTGCTTAAAAAACGACAGCAAAAATTTGAAGCGGAGCAGACAACAATTAAATCTAACCAGTAACCTCAGTTTTATTTCGGCGGGGTTATTTGTTTCTGATTCTAAGATTTGGCATATGAAAGTAAAACAAATATTAGACAACAGAGCTGCTATGGCAATCGGTTTATCTTTTATGTTTCTAACATTATCAGTTTGTATGGGAACCTTAGACTCGCATCAGAAGGTTTGGTGTTCACCCTATGAACAGAAAAAGAAAAACTGAAGGAACTTTTGCCACTCTCATTAAGGATATATGTAGTTAAGAATGGGATGAAGACCAATTTTTTAAGTATACCTGAATGACCAAAGCACAGTTTTTGCATTTGCATTATTTGGTTTTTTCACATATTGAAAGATCTCGCAAAAAGTTTCACATACGAAGAGAACAAAGATTAATTATGACTTTACAGGAAGTGCCTATTATGTGCTTTATTAGAAATGAATGATTAAAGGTTATTTTTTATTGTTAAAAATCTAAAGATAGGCAGAAAGCTTCTGTTTACTATACTAGTGTTTTGGTTTGCATTAAATAAAAACGTCAATGTAGTTTTTAAAAAGGTTAAAATGCGATTGGCATCAACAGCTGATTTTGTACCTGCGCTGTAAGCAATTTTCTTTAAACATAACACATAATTCATAAAAAGTTAAAAGTTGGGAACTTTCAAGGTCGCTTATTATCAACTAAAGTTATGTCTTATGAATTAAGTAGTTGTATAAACGGAGTAATTCAAATACATGATTTTAACTTTATGCTTATCTGCTAAATTTATTTATTTATTTATTTATTTAATTATTTAAATTAAGTTTATGAATTAAAATTGTGCTTATGTAGTTGGCTAAACCCGGCCTTAGTCTTTTATTTTAATGTCTATATGGGTAATTATTTAGAAATGAGTAATTTTTGTTGAATTTGTTGTGATATATAAATGCCGCGAAATTTCGAAGAAATTTTGTTGGAGGTTTTTGTATTACAGTAAGGTTATAAAATTTATAATATGTACCACCAAAGAAAATAATAGCTACGCATTAGAACGATCATGCTCATATAAACGCCATATACCCCTCGATGGATTTTCTCTTTCGGAGAGAAAATCCATCGGAATTTCATACGTAATCAGCGGCCGCGTGCCGCCGAAATGCTATCCGTTGTTGCCTCGTTTCGCTTGCTTGTTTGACGCTCGGACGGGCTTTTGTGATATTCGAATCGTAAAGAGATGTAAAAGTAGTAATATGCGTTGTTTAGAGCATTTTAGATATATGTTGGGCTCGAGAAGATATTTGATATATAGGGATATATTATGTACTTCATGAATACAAAAATAAAATGAATACCCAAAAAATAATTGTAAATTATTTTTATGTACGTACACCATCAAAATTTTGCGTGCATGCGATAATGATATTATGGAAAAACATATGTAGGTAAACTTTTTCAGTTTTGCAAAAAAAAGGACGATGTACCTAGATGTAAAATTAATTGGACATCCAAAAGATTACAGATTAAGTATTTTTTAATCCTACCGAATTTTGTATAGCGGCGCCGGCGGTGACTGATTAAAAGTTTATAACATGTACATGATAAGTTAGACTTGAAAAGTGTCTACAGGGTGTATCATAATGTTAGGTGATGGGTCTTGGGTTATTACCTCAAAACAGACAAAACATATTTAATTCATTAAAGGTAATATACACACGTTCAAGAGTGAAATGTGTATTTCGTCTTGTATAAGGTGAGTTACTAGGATTGGTAACACATTTAGTATAACGTTTAGTAAAAACGTCCTTACTGACATAGTCAATTACATGAAAGGAGTGACAACGTCAATGGCTTACGTGCATGATGTTGCTTCACAATGTGTCAATTGCTCTTTAAACTGACAAGTGTGAACTGGATCTCGTGCTATACATTCGTACATATTGCACCCATACCCTGTAATTTTTGTTTAAAACCCCATATAACCGCCATATTGAAACTAAAAACAGAATCAAAAATTGTGACGTACGTAAGCGGTATAACTAAATATACTCCCAAAACTAAAAATATAAAATCGTACTAAATTATGATATATTCCCTTCATAAAATAACTGAAATTTTTTTGAGATACATACATTCGTACATGCAGCATACATTAAAAATGTCAAATTGTCACACAATTTTACGATCCGGGCGGGGCATACATCGGCAACCGGTAGTCGACCTCTGGTGCCAGGTAGACCTGCGCAATACAGGGTGGTGCAACCAAGATGGGGTGGACGATTGCACCTAAACGGCAAGGAATTTTGGAAAAATAAATTGGTATATGATGGATCGCTATATAGGCTATGTTTTAAAAATACTTTCGTTATACAGGGTTGTCGCAAAAGTCGGTGGCGAACCAAATATATGTTCTTTAAATGAGACACCCTGTATTTGAATGTCTCAATCGATACGGCTGGTGTGTACTAAGAATTTAATATAATGTTTGTTGGGTCTAAAAACCTGAATCGGATACTGAAAAATTAAATGTGCCAGAAAATGTACTATATCAAAGAGATAAATATTGACCAACGATTGGTTTAAAATTATGTACCATTATACAGGGTGTTTGAGTTTTGCATATCGACTTCTGATTCAACTTTTTAAAATGGGACACCCTGTATATTATATTCCCATGTTAAAGGCAACTTAGCCAGCTTTTAAAAAATACCATCAGTTATTGATTGGTGTTTAACTACTAATAATTTTACGTTAGTAGAGTGGCTCGATATCCAGAATAAGGAAAAAACCCAAGGCCTGAAGCATTTTAAAGTTATTGAAAATATTTGAACAAACATGAAATGTTGCATTTACAAAGCTTTACATTATTTAAAGCCGCTAACCAATGAACAAAACCAGTCAACAGTGGTATTATTAGCGGTTACCACAAAAAAAAACTTAAAAAATATTTTAACAGATACTAGGTACTAACCAAAACGTAATAAACAAATAAAAAATAATCTTTAAAGAAGGTGTTCAAACAAATTACCATTTTGTTGAAGACGCATTTCGAGCCGATCCATAAACGAAAGTTTAACTTTTTGCAAGGTACATTCGGAAATGTTTCTAAGTACTAAAACTCAACCTTATTCTTGCCTTCATATTTTCTACTCTCGTTTTGGAACTTCTTTATATGCTTCTTCTTTAACATGCCCCCACAGAAAAAATCTATTGGTGTCAGGTCTGGTGATCTTGGTGGCCACGCAGTTTGTCCACCACGTCCAATCCATTGATTTCTTTTCCGGTTATTTAAATAATTTCTTACATCCCTATGATAATGTGGCGGAGATCCATCGTGTTGAAACCAAAAGGATTCCCGTTCTGTGAAATTGTGAGCTGTGAACTTAACAGAGACTATAGACCTCCATGTTTTGATGGAATTGTTCAAACAATTAATGGTATATTTGGACTGTTCGAGGAAGAGAAAAATGAGAAAAATAAATTTTTATTAACAAAAAGGTTGAATCAAAATTTTTTGGAAAATATGTTTTCTGTAATTAGACAGCGTGGAGGCTGGAATTTAAATCCTTCTGCAAAATCATTTCGCTTGTCTTTTAGAATTCAGACCATAACCGGACTTTTAAAACCATCAAAATATTCAAACTGCCAGGAGGACTCAGATAGTTCAATCTTACTTCCATTGAATAGTTCAGAAAAGAATGAAAATATCCACAAAACTCACATTGTTTTAGACGATAAAGAACACAATCTTCCTTTAAAATTATTCCAAAGCCCAGAATCTTCTGCGAATAATATCGAAATAGGCTCATTAGAAGAATGTGCCACAAATTATTATACAGGATATCTGGTCAAAAAACTAAATGATAGGTTTCACTGCTTAGTATGTTCTGATTTGTTTCATGATTCCGCACTAGATAATAACTTATTTAATGCTAAACAATTATTTTTGTTACAACAAAATTATGCACGATAAAATGTCTTTAGTTATGCCTACCGACGAAGTTGCATCTTTGGTCCATAAAATATTTTTGTCGTTTAAAAATTATTTTGAGATTATCAAACATGAGCAATCTGTTGGGTCAAAACTAAAAAATAACCTCTTAGCAGAAAATGTGGGTTGGTTGGGGAATAAAGAAGATCGCTGCTATGAACATCGAGCGTTTTTAATAGAACATTTGGTTTTAACAAACATATTCAAATTCTGCAAGTGGTCCAGAGATACTAACAAGAAATTTACTCAAAAGATTAAAAATTTACAAAACAAATAGTCAACAATTTTCAACAAATTTGTGCGTTTTCAAGAATACTATTATTTTTTAAATTTTTTATTTAAGATTAAATAAACCATCCTTGTCTTATACGAATCAACCAGTCGTGTGAACAGAACTACTGACTAAGTCCAGAAAATTCTATAAAGTCCATACGTCATCACCGAGTATACACCCGGCTTGCAGTTGCGAAGCGATTTCTTACTTTTCATAGCTTAAGAGTTGTCATCAGGTAACATCCCCATTTTGTTTTGTTTTTTAACATTATTGCTGCTCAGTTATATGCTGAAACTGAGCACAAACTTTCCCGTTGACTTTGACTTTTCCTTTCACCTTGACCCAACCTTGACTTTCCCAAATCGGCTTATAAGAAATACATATAATTCGTCAAAAAAAAGATAAAAAACATTGGCCTGTACTTTATCCTTAAAACCGCGCCACGCGAAAATTCGATAGGGGTACCGAATTTTTGCATTAGGTACAAAATAAAATTTTAATTTCTTTACTAAATTATGCGTCCTTTTTCCGTGTTTATTTAGGAAAGTCATTTGTACCTATCTCATAGCAAAATAGCAGCAAGATGTTAAAAAAAACTGAAATAGTAGGAATGTTAGCTGATAACTACTCTTTGGTATACCTGTAACGATACTGCTTGTAACAAATTAATTTTTTTTGAAAACGGACTCCCTCGTTTTAGAGACTAGCGTATAATTTATATATTTTTCTTTTTTTCAAATCATAATTTTTTATTATTACTTAGTGCTCCTTGAAGGGTCATGCAATGTAGGTACAAAAAAACTGCACAATAAAATGTTTTATAATACCATTGCTTGTCCATAAAATGTCACTCATGATAAGAAATGGTGCATGAACCAAAACCAGTTTTGATCTCAACAGATTTAATGTACACCAGTGAACAACAAAATGGTACATCTACTTCACAGTCCATGTTCCAGTTCTCTAAGAAAAACTATTAAGAAATACTTGCATTTTTTTAACCACGACAGTACAATACTAGAGTAGATCGGGAGCCTTAAATCTAGCAAGATGTGCCTCTAAAAATATATTATATAAAAGTAAATTTTTAAACAAAGAGCATAAAACTAAAAAGTTTAATAGAAAATTTTATAAACAGCTAAAACTGAAATAGTTTAGGCTCCAACAAAACTTTTCAAATAATTACAATCTATTTCACTTCTGTTTTTACTTTAATGCGGTTCAATTCCATTGTGTCAAAAATTTTGGTTTAAAATATTTTTCATTTAACACACTTATTTTTTTTTTTTTTTCATTTTTGGCACACGGAATACTTTATCTGAAATTTATCAGTGTCAAACCTACTATTTTAATGCGGCTAGTTTTATTAATACGGAACAGCATTAATTAACGTTTTCCTATTTCCAAATTTTTTACTCATGCTATCTGTGACCGAAATTTCTGGGCATAGGACTTCTTGTTAAGATCAATGCCAGTTTCATTATTAAAGCACAATCTTTTTTTCTTTTTGGTGAATAGCGCAGCATGCCTACCATTTACATTTTATATTTTCGGTGTTCGTCAAAAAGAAAAAAAAGCTCAGCACTTGTGTCAATCTGTCTTCAGCATATCTCGAAAACTGATGAACTCCAAAATTTAATGTGTGTACTATTTACTATAAGCCCGTAAAATTAAAATATTTAAATTAAGTTGTCAGTCGACGTTAGTCGTTATTATTATGATTGAAAAAATTCAATTAGTGTAATAAACAAACAGGATAAAAACTGAAACTAATTTTTTGAGAATCTTGTCTTCCTTATATTTCCAAAATTATTACACACAAAAAAGTATGGAGACTTGTATAATATCAATTTCAAGTTTAATTTTAGAAACGATGTATCCACTAAAACCAGTTCATTAATTTTACTGACATAAGAGTTAAAGATCGTTAGTAATAAAAATCAAAATTTAATTTAAAAAAATGTTGTACCGTTAAGGATCCCTGTAATGTTCTAAAAGTTGTATAAACAATAGCTTATCGATCCTTTTTCTAAAATCTTAAATGTGTTTAGGAATTACAATTTTTTATTAAAAAGTTTATATATTCTGCCCAAGATATCTGCAACCGGAAAAAGAATTTAAAGAATGCAATGAAAGGCTTAAAAACGTTACCAATTTGTTTGTAAACCAGATATGGTAAGAAAAGTTTAAATCTTAGCGGAAAATGAAAAAGTTTTTCAAAATTGGTCTGCAAACAAATGGGCAACGTTGTTTAAGCCTTCCCTTGCATGCTTGATATTCTTTTGCCGGTTGCAGATATATTGGGCAGACAATAATAGAAATAGCTCAATGTATACCTAACAGCGTGGTTTCATAAAACAAGCAATATTACTTAGATTATATTATTCTGGTATACCGTAAAAAATGTATGCAAAATTTTATATTTACAAATAGAATATAAATAAACATACTATGTAATATATTTGTAATTCAAATTGTCTTTTCTCTATTCATAATAAGAAAAATTGTTTAATTTTTATTATTAATTTCGGCGACACTTAAAAAGGAGAAAGTAAAAACACTCTGTAAAAACACAACTAAATGAAATTGTCATCATTTTCGTCGAATAAATTAGGCCATTAATTTTTAGTTACCTAAACCTAACAAATCAACAGATATACCTACCCCTTTTATATTAGTGTAGTTTATTAACGCGCTATGTATAATGGAACCTGTTGTATTTCGTATACGAACGTAAAATTAAAGAATCCGACAACGCTGTCCTTTAAATCGTCACGCGTCCGAGCGCCGAAATCAAATTTTGCTGTAAATCTGCCGGTCTGCATATTTGGCCAGCGCCTCTCGCGGTCTACCGAATAGTCTTGCATGAGACTTCTAGTGCGTAGCTATTATTTTCTTTGGTACCACCCAGTTTTCTTTCATATTTCATAAAAAAAATTAAAAAACGACATGGTAATGAGAAATGGCTTACACGGTAATGTCAAGTGACATGGTAATGTTGATTTTGGCTTCATGGTAATGTTAAAAGGAGGGAAAATAAAAAATTCAACATATATCAAAAAATACCAAAACTTTATAAACACATAAAAATTATAAAAAATATATTAAAAAACCAAATCATCTATTTTCTTGTGCTCTGGAATGTAAAAGAGTCTTGCAGAACATGGGACAGGTGGTTCAGAAAGCTTAAATAAAATTCCGGCAGCTGGAATAATCTGGATGTCTCGTTTCGCTGGCCAACAAAAATGCTCCCCTTTTCTCTCCATGAATTTAATTTTCAAAAAGTCACCATTTTTTGATAAGACAACACCTGTAAAAACAAAACTTGTAAGAAATGAGCAGATTGGCTTTTAAGAGAAACTACCTGGATACCAGAAGTCGAAAAGAACTGCCACCCAGTCATCAGGTTTAACATCAGGTTCTGATAATATTTGTGAGGAGTTGAGATCGACGTCAGAAGCATTCTTTGCAAGAGAAATAGTAGCTAAGCTACTCGTAGTTGCTTTCTCATGATTTTGGTGTCCAACAGCAGTTTCTGTTGCTCCAACTTGAAAGTGACAGCAAGATTTGCCAATTTCGCATGATAGACATGTTAATCTGTTAAAGTATAATACTTCGTTTTTCCTGCTCCATATTATATTATGAACTTGCATTGTTCCTTTGAATGTTTCAAAGCTTTCGATCATTGCATTGTCAACTTCGTTAATATCGGAATCGTCTACAGTATCAATGAATATGTTTAATACATTATCTTTTACAATTTTTAGAAACTCATTGAAGTTCGAGATGTCGTATTTTTCTGCTACCAGACGATCTGCAGTTCTTTTTAGTGTAGCTCCAACCCCATCTGGAGCACCTTTTCCATGACCGGCTTCACTATATGACCAGGAAATCTTAGTTACTTTAGGAAATACTGAAGGAAGGTACTTAGCAATCATTGAAAACATTGTCTTATTTCGGTACTGTGTGCTGGGGCTATCGGAAAGAAAGTATAATGTGTCAATATTTGAATCTGCAGAAAAATTTCGAATAATAGGAATTAAATGGGCAGCAATCGCTTTGGCATCATGTCGTAAACTAGGTGATATAGCAAAAGAGTGTAAGTCCAAAACAGTATGCTCAAAATGTGGAGGGGAACACAAAGTTAACGAATGCAAGTCTGTAGAAGTGATTTGTTCCAACTGTAGGCATGCATCGGAGGTTTTACGGATACCAAATGTTGATTACAAACATTCTGTATATGATAGAGACTGCATAGTGTACAAAAGAATTTATAGAGAATTAGAACAAAAAGTGAATTATCCAAGTGTTTTTACAAATAAATAGCAATCAAAAAAACAATTGATGTACCTGAATATAGAAAGTTTATTAGCTCATAAGACAAATCTAAACTTCACAATCAGTGACTGGAAGCCTGCTATTGTTTGCCTAGCAGAAACTCATATAACAGAGGATATAATGGAACATGAAATAAAGATGGAGGGATATCAAACAATAAGCACACCTTCAGAAAGCAGACATACTGGAGGAACAATTGTGTATGTTAAGGAAGAACTACAAACCAAGACCTTGGTAAATAAATCTGTACAGAAGAATTTATGGATAACTGGTGTAGAAACAAAAATAGGAAACAAAAAGTTTATGATATTCTGCATATATCATTCACCTTCTGCAAGCGATGGTGATTTTTTGAGGTATCTGGAGAGTTTCTTGGAAGAATATACAACGAAAAAAGGCACACTTATACTAATGGGAGATTTTAATATTGATGTCTCAAAAAACACATTTTATTCTCAAAAATTAAAAAAAATGGTGGATTACTATGGCCTCTATCAAGCTGTTGTTAACTTTACCCGAATAACTGAAAGTAGTGCAACAATAATTGACCTTTTAATTACAAATGACAAGCACCTAGCCACTCAGGTACATCTAACACCCAAAATCACAGACCATTCTATAATAACCGTGCAGTTAACAGGGGATACAGAACAAAAAGATATTATCAAACATTACCGAGATTATCACAGTTTTAATGAAGTGAATTTTCAAACAGATTTAATGGAAACCCTTTGGGACCCCGATTGTACGGATATAAATATTTTGGCCAAAAACCTAATTGAATCCCTATTAAATACCTTGGATAGACATGCACCAAAAAAAGAGAAGATTATAAAGATCAAATGGGCAGAAAGAGAATGGTGGATGGTAGAAATTGACATTAATATGAAACAGAGAGATCAACTGTATCGACGAGCCATTATTACAAAGGATAAAGAGGATTTTAAAAAATACAAAGATCAGAGAAATAGAGTAGTAGAAATGATAAGAAAACAAAAAAGAGACTACTATAATGCAAAGATTGACATGAATAAGAATGACCCGACGGAGATGTGGAAAACTATTAAAAAGCTTGTAGGTGGGAAAAAAAAAATGGTAAACATGCAGAAATATATTTTGGCAATAAGTTTGAAAGTGAAGAGAACATGATAGCAGAAAACTTTAATAATTATTTTATTACTAGCATTGAAATTATTAGTCATGCAATTAGTGATACAGACATGCAAACGGTATTACAGGAAATCGAGAGCAAAGTACAGATGAACCAGTTTAAGTTACTTACAATGGTAGAACTAAGAAAAATAATAAAAAACTTAAAGAAAAAAAAAAGCAGCGTTGATGGAATAACAACAGAAATATTACAAAATGCATTTGAGGTAATTGGAGATAGATTCCTGCATTTGATCAACACTAGTTTAGAACATGGCACATTTCCAAGAACCTGGAAAAAATCTACAGTAATACCAATAGAAAAAAAAAGCAACACAAATAAATGCGAAGAATTCCGCCCCATAAATATGGTTCCATCATATGAAAAATTACTTGAAGTAGTAGTAAATGAACAGCTAATAGACTATTTTGAAAAAAATAAACTCCTAAGTGTGTATCAATCAGGATTCAGGAAAAACAACTCATGTGAAAGTGCGCTACAAACAGTATTATTAAAATGGAAAGAAGCCTTAAGTGAAAAGAAAATTATTGCAGCAGTATTTCTAGACTTTCGACGAGCTTTTGAAACCATAGATAGGACACTTTTAATACAGAAACTAAAGAAATATGGCATCAAAGAAAATGTCTTAAAATGGTTTAAAAGTTACCTCTCCGATAGATGCCAAGAAACCAGATATATGAGTAGTACATCTAATTCAAAGGAAAATGTGTTTGGGGTCCCACAAGGAACGGTATTAGGGCCAAATCTATTTATAGTATACATAAATGATATAGTAAAATGTCTGACAAAATGCAATATACAACTGTTTGCCGATGACACATTAATATATCTAGTTGGAGAAGATATTGAAACTGTAATCAAAATAATAAATGAAGAACTAGAAATACTACATAAGTGGATAACTCAGAATCGATTAAGCTTAAATCTAGAAAAAACAAAGTATATGATAGTAAGAAGTAGGCAAAATAGTACTGAAACCGAAAAAACAACCAAAATATCTATAAACCAACAAAATATCAACAAAGTAGAGGAATATAAATACTTGGGTGTTATAATCGACGAGCACCTAACATTTTCTAGCCATGCACAATACATGACCAAAAAGATCGCAAAGAAGGTGAACCTGCTGGGAAGATTAAGTCCTCACTTAAGTGAGTGGTCCAAATTAAACATATATAAAACAATAATCATGCCGCACTTTAACTACTGTACATCTGTTCTATTTCTGCTTAATGAGACGGAATTAAGTATATTGCAAAAAAAACAAAACCAAGCAATGCGCTACATTCTTTCATGTGATCGTTACACTAGTGTCGCCCATATGTTAACCTCCACTGGTTTGCTAAGTGTAAAACAAATAATTTTTGTAAATACAATGACAGTAATACACAAAATAAAAAACGGCCTTTTTCCAGAACATTTATTACGAAATCTAAGAAATGTGTCGGATATACATAATTACCCAACACGGACAAGGGACAACTTTTATGTAAATACAGTGTCTACAACATATAGCCAAAAAAATCTTTTCCACAACGGACTTATTCAATATAATGAATTGCCTAATTATATAAAGATGTGTGAATCCATAAAGACCTTTCGAAAGAAATGTGTAGACTACTGCAAAAATAATATTGGGATGCAATAGGTTTGAGTGTGATAATTTTGCTAAATTATGTATTTATTAACAAAATTGTAAAATGTAAATTTAATTGTTTTTTGTTTTTTTTGTATTTGTTGTTAGCTATGCTATTAAATAAACGATTTATTATATTGTACAAAATGATTTTACATAATTTTTGTTATCAGCAACACCAGTGTGTAATGTAATTTGCTGACGAGATGCACCAAAATGTACTGACTGAGCTTCGGAGGAATATTTACAGGCATAATTTTCTGAAAAATCTATATGCAGTAATAGTGCAGAATCAGCCAGAGATTTTTTAATTGAAGATAATGCTCGATGCTGGTGGTATATGTTTTTCAGATGGATCATGTATTTTGGAATAAGTTGCAATAATTCATTGGTAAGGGTGTAGTGGGACATACAAACTATCCTCTTTTAATGTGATCTGAACAACAATGGGCTTTCCAGTTTTGCTACTAACCCGTGTTTCTTTCTTGGTACACCATTTTTGAAAGTGACATTTGGTGTCTCCATTAAATTCGTAAACGATACTTGAGTCTCTTTACATTTCTCACAATCCCGGCTCAGACATTCCTCTCTATTTGATTGGCACGTAATGGACGTAATTAATTCCTCGGGATTTTTTACCTGTATTACTTTTTCTTTATATAATTTTTCAGTTATTAAACGGAAATTGTCATGGGGTATGCATAAACAAGTGTCTCGAGAACCAACCCGAGGTGGAACTACCCAAAAAGGCCTAAGGCGACAAAAGGTGGAATAAGAGATTTTGATTTGTTTTTCATTTTTGTATTTAGTATGTAAAGACTGAAGTGAGTAGTTCATATATCGCTTTTGCTTCTTTACCTTATATGTTATGCATTCCTTTTTGCCTGCACAAAGGCGACTGTTTTCATCATTTTCGTAAAACGCAACGATATTATTTTTTATATGTTGTAATTTAGAACGAGTCTTAGAAATTGTTATGCTTCTATCAGTTTTGCTACAAGATTTACCTAAATATGACAAGTTTAACTTGTTAGTGACTCTGTACTTTTTTAACACCTTTCCTCCAACCATTTTTGCAAACATTTGTTTTCCTTCGTGTTCTTTAAAAGATTTAAAATTTTCCTTCAGCTGCTGTTTGACACATTCTCCAAACAGTAGCTGTTTACGGATTGAACGTGGAACGACAACACCTGCATTTTCAAGAATTTCGTCAACTTTTGTATTAGGGGTTAAATCTGGTAAAGATTTGTCTGCAGTATTTTTTTCTGGGCTTTTATATTCGGCTGTTATTTTTGATCTTAATGCTTTTGATCTTAGATTTCGATTCTCTCTTTTAAGGCTTTCTATTAATTTCTTTTGCCGAGCTGCATCACGATACGCTTTTACTTTTAATTGATTGATTTTTCTTTTCAAATTACGTTCTTTCTCCCCCAATTCATTATTTGGAATTTGATCAGCATCCACGTCACTAGTCGGAGTGTTACAAAGAATTTCATTTTCAAATGTGCTTAGTTTCTTTTTATTTATTCTATAAGTTTTATTATTAGTCCCCCAGCTTTTTCTTTTTTGTCTTTTTTCTCTGTCACTTAGATCATTGATAAGCTTGATTTTTCCTTCAGTTTTTCTTTTTTGATACCTCTCTCTTTCTTTCTGCCGTTGCTTCTCATAGTCTTCTGGATTATTTTTAATTTTTTGTCTTCTTGCTTTTTCTCTTTCTCTTTTTTTCCGTAAAATATCCTCTCGGCTTTTACTAAATCCTTTTTTTGGCGTTCCACTTGTTTTCTTTCTCCTACTATCCATCTGCAATGAAAACATTGCATAAAAACAATAACATTCGACATTACCGAGGTTACGAAAACATTACCATGTCATTAAAAAAACATGGTAATGTCAATTATTTTAAACATGGTAATGAGCAAAAATACAAACAACTTTAAAATGCTACAGGTTATTAAAATATGGTATTTATCTTACCTTGCTGTATTCATGCACTAAAATATAAAATGCCTCGCAATTTATTCCTATAATCATTGAGGACAAAATAAACACACACGGTAATGTTCAAAAACTGGTTACACTTGAAAGATTTGGCCTACAACCTTCTTATTCGCCACCTAGCTAAGCACTGACCACAAATCTTTGTATTTCACAAAGAAACATACGACAGGGGAATCCCTTAAATCCGTTGTGTTACACATAGACTTGCAGATGTTGCCAGATTTTAATAATTTAGTTAAGACATGGTAATGAGCACCTATTTTTGGTTACATGATTTTGGCCTAAATATATTTTACAAAAAAAAACTAACCTATTCCCAAAATGAAAAAAAGATAGGTTGTTAATGCTAAAATGAATTCCAAACCATCGTTTATTAAAATAAATACTTTTATTTTAAATATTCTAGCAATTACGCAAAAAATTGGAACAGACACGGACATGGTAATGTTTTTTTTTTGAAAAATGTTATTTTTTCTTTTAAAAACTGCTTTAAATTAAAAAAAAGATTATTGATACATTAAAGGTACTATCGAATATGGGATTTAAAAATAAAAATACAATTTAATATATAAAGAACTTGAACAAAAATGTATATTCTTAATTATTGCTCTTTTTTGTATAACGACCCATATATTTCAAATATCCCTATGTGTTAAGGAAGTTGAGTAAATTAATCTTGTAAATTGATTCACCAACTTTTTAAAGCATTAAGACGTCCTATGAGGTAGGTTTCATTTTAATTGATTCGTTCACTCCGAGGTCACAATTTTTTAACATTTAGGCAATTAATTTATAATTTTACAGCTACTAACCTTTTTGATCAGTAGGAATCTGAGTAGTAGGAAGATAAATAATTTGATGTTTCTCTAATTCTCATGATACCTCTTTGGAGTATTACCTATTATTGGCATTATTGCAGAAAATGGTAATTATTCGGATTAATGCAAACAGCGAATTGTTTCATGAAATTTTGCACAGACCCTAATTTTGGGTCGTAGAACACGAATCCGAAGTCAGTTTTTGGCGGTCTCGTATGGTTTTTCCAAAAATTTTTTTTTAACTTTTAGGTTAGGTTTTTCAATGAAATTCTTTAAATTTCGGCACTTTAACTAAAACACATCTATACAAGTCATTACACACTATTTTTCTGGACCATATTTAGGCAAATTTATGTAAAAACACATTAAAAAAACAGAGAAAATATCAAAAAACGAAAGAAAATAAACACACAGCCCGAGGTACACATTCACGAAATTTCTGATGGAAGAAATTTTAAAAATTTTAACCCAAGCAAACCTGAGCAAAAAGGTGGTCAGGTTTGCTGAGTTTTGATTGATATAGATACATATATATCTATATCAATGAAAACTGAGCAAACCTGACCACCTTTTTGCTCACCCAACCTGAGCAAAAAGGTGGCTGCTCTCAAAAGGGATAATCTTACAGAGTCTATGTTAAAGAATCAAAAGAGTTTGCAGCAAGCATTTTATAACAGATTAATCATTTCTAAGTTATTTTCTCAGTTAACTTAACTACTTTATCTACCTAAAAAAGTTTAAAGGTAATATTAACTTTTTTTAACAAAAAACTTTTAACTTTAATATGCCACCCGATGTCAACAACCGAGCATTATTTTTTAGTGTTCGGTAATGTCAACAGAAAACAAAACCCAAAGATATTTTTCTGGTGGTGCCCCCTGGCCACTTGTAAAAAGTTCAGCTTATTCTATTGAGAATTTATTTTAGTTTTTGTAATATTTTAATTATTAAGTTAGTAATAACTAGAAAATTCATCTTGATGTAATTTATTTTTTAACTGAAATGTCTTTCTAGTTCAAGCAAATGTAGCTATGATGCATACCAAAATATTATTAAATAAAAAATACATAAGTACTTACATATAAATAAAACATGCATTATTTATTTCCCAAACTACAATACAAACAATAATATAGAAGTAATACAAAATGACAAAAACTATAGATTATTTATTTGTACATATCAGATGCCAACGGCCATATATGAACAATGTACTGTACATATGCTTTCGTCTTGTGCTATAATACTCCACACATCTAACGGGCTTAAGTTTGCTCTTTGAGAATGTCTTACCTGAAAAAAAAACACTCTGTAAATATTTATCCTTCAATTTTTATTTTAAAGTTACTGAAAATTAAACATAAAGTACAAAGTTTAGAAAATTACTAAATAAATATACCTTGTCGACTAAAATATACGCATCCTTAACCACCTTTACTCCAAGTTTTGTTACAAATCCTGCCTCAAAATATTTATAACACTGCAGACTTTGCTTTCATTTGGTGTAATAACTGTGTGTCAGGATTAAATATGAAACAATACCCATACTGGAAACTGGAGGAACTCGATCAATAGAGAAGTCTAAATCTTCTTTTTAAAGTAAAATGATCTAAGGAACCAATTAGTTTTAACTTCTGTAAATACCTCTAAACATAAAACAGTTGATTATTTTCAGAGAAATACATAGATAATCATTTGAAGCTAGTTTTAAATAAAAAATAACCTCAACTTACCTCTCGCTAGTCAGGACTTTTCTGCCAATAAATTCTGCAGATAAATACTAGCCATTGCTAAATAAATAAAGTTCAGGGTTGACAAGTCACGTTAAAGACAAATAACACGAATTTTAGCAACCACAACTCTCAAAAACTATGAAAAATAAAATCGATAATCACTGTCAATTTGCACGTCGTCTTATGGGGAACTTTTCAAGGTCATTTTTGTGTGCCTACAGCCGCCACATTGGATCACGTGGTTTGGATTCCCTAATAGGATTTTGGTTAGGTCTGATGTAGGTTAAAATTAAAAAATGTTGTTGACTAAGTTGGACAGAATAGTAACTTTAGTTTGTTATGGTTAGCTTTTTTATTATTCCTAATTTACAACTTTTTCATGAAAAATAAGTAAACCTGGCAACGCCGGACAGTTGAGAGCTGGGAAAATAATGGCGGCTGGTAGCGAGATAAATGGAATATTCAACAGGAAAAAGCAATTTTCTTAGCTATTTTTGTCTAAATATGGTGTTTTGTGTGACGAAAAAAAATAAAAATTTTAAGTTTACAGATATGTTTAAGTGAAAGTGTCGAAACAAAGGGATCTATAAAAAAAGGTAACCTAAAAGTTATTTTTTTTTTTTTGGAAAAACCATTCGAGACCACCAAAAACTGACTTCGGATTCGTGTTCTACGACCCAAAATTAGGGTCTGTGCAAAATTTCATGAAAAAATTCGCTGTTTGCATTAATCCGAATAATTACCCAGAAAATATTGTCATCCTAAAGGGGGAAGGCTCTTTGATTTCATTGATATAGGTACCTAGCCAATATGCAACTGCTAGTTGTGACCAATGTAAGCCTAGTCCCTATGAGAAATAAGACTAATACAAGTAAAAAAGGTAATTATTTAGATTAATGAATACAGCGAATTTTTTCATGAAATTTTGCACAGACCCTAATTTTGGGTCGTAGAACACGAATCCGAAGTCAGTTTTTGGCGGTCTCATATGGTTTATCCAAAAAAAAAATTTACCTTTTAGGTTAGGTTTTTATATAGATTCCTTTAAGTTTCGACACTTTCACTTCAACATGTCTGTAAACTAATAATTTTTATTATTTTTCATCACACAAAACACCACATTTAGGCAAAAATAGATAAGAAAATTGCTTTTTTCGATAGAAAATTTCATTTTAACTGGCTATTAAGCCGCCATTATTTTCCTACCTGTCAACAATATTTCTGTCCGGTGTTGCCACGTTTACTTATTTTTTATGAAAAAGTTGTAAATTAGGAATAATAAAAAAGCTAACCATCACAAACTAAAGTTCCAACTAAAGTCCAACTTAGTCAACAACATTTTTTAATTTTAACCTACATCAGACCTAACCAAAATCCTATTGATCAGTAATTGCTGATGCATGCAACCATATCTGAACAAAAAGGTGTATACCCAACCCAAGCAAACCTGAGCAAAAAGGTGGTCAGGTTTGCTCAGTTTTCATTGATATAGATATATATGTATCTATATCAATCAAAACTGAGCAAACCTGACCACCTTTTTGCTCAGGTTTGCTTGGGTTAAAATTTTTAAAATTTGTGGGAAAAACGATTTGTAAATTTGGCATTCCATCAGAAATTTCGAGAATATGTACCTCGGGCTGCGTGTTTATTTTCTTTCAGTTTTTTGATATTTTCTCTGTTTTTTTAATGTGTTTTTACATAAATTTGCCTAAATATGGTCCAGAAAAATAGTGTGTAATGACTTGTATAGATGTGTTTAAGTAAAAGTGCCGAAATTTAAAGAATTTCATTGAAAAACCTAACCTAAAAGTTAAAAAAATTTTTTTTTGAAAGGCCATACGAGACCGCCAAAAACTGACTTCGGATTCGTGTTCTACGACCCAAAATTAGGGTCTGTGCAAAATTTCATGAAAAAATTCGCTGTTTACATTAATCTAAATAATTACCGTAAAAAATAATGTACTTTCTGTAATTAACCATGAAATTTTAAATAAAAGTTCTTACTCAAATAATTATCAAGAATTTTTTTTAAATTCAAATCGATTTAGTGTCACAGTACTCATAGTCATCCACCACTGTTACGTCATTAAAAAGCTGTGGATGAGTTTTTAAATTTATAGATGTCTAAAGAGTCTAAAGTGCATTAATCACATTTACATCAAACCGTTTTTAAATTACTGATGAAAGTTTGCTGAAAATAATTTTAGTGTTTTTAAATTCATCCTATTTTTATCAGATTGATCGGATTCATCACACTTGAAGACCGATGTTTCTAATGGATGCATGGTTTTAAAACTCAGTTGTCAGAGGGTGAGGTTACCTTTTTGAGTTTTGTATTTTGCGCACCGTGATTTTGCCGTTTTGTGATTATTGTGATTTATTGACTGGGACAAATTTAATCGTACGAATCGTCAGTCCATTCTTAAAATCTTTCTCATCTATGAATGAAATGAAATCCATTGACTTAACTGATGATGTCATGAGACATAATGCGAATAAATTGGGCCCTGTTATGCAAAAAGCAACCAACCCACGATGTATAAAGATGAGAAAATGTTGTTTACTGATCTATAATTTTATTATTGTTATTATTATTATTATTATTATTATTATTATTATTATTATTATTATTATTATTATTATACCCAAACAAACAAGGAAGGGCCACATGGTGATAAAGTGCCCTTCAAAGCAGGAAGTAGAAAAGTTAAAAAAGGCTGCAGAAGGTATTCTGGAGGATAAGTATGAAATAATCACAACAAAAATGATGAAACCGAAAATTAAAATAGGTTATGAAGGCAAAAAAACGGAAGAAGAAATTAAAGAGAGTATTAGAATGCAAAACTCTTGGATAGCAGACTCAGATGAATTCAAAATTACTTACATGAAACAAAAGAGAAATATAGAAGTAACTATTTTCGCAGAATGCTCAGCAAGCAGTGACGGCTCGTGAGGTATTAAACTGGGTGTTCAACTCGGTGGTTATACAAGAAAAATACGAAGAGAAATATTGCAACAAAATGCATACCAATAATAATAATACTTTATTTGTTCCGTCTGTAAATAAATTTTACAATATACCTCAGTTAGAGGTGTAGAACGTGTCACACAATAATAATTAAATTTAATAAAATAATATTAAAAGTCATTTATAGACTATTTACAATGGTTTAAAATGTCTACTTTTACTTTATGCAACAACTCACACTATATGTAAATAAATGACAATAAAAAAATACAATATTTAAACATGTCATCAATCACAACTAAAACCTTATTTCGGCATTGAAGAACTCCCTCACAGAATAAAACGGGCTCTCAATTAAAAAAACTTTAATTTTCTTCAACATCATCTCATGTGGCATAGATCTAAGTTTATCTGGGATTTTGTTCCAGATTTTAATAAGGTTGAATTGTACATTCTTTTGTATAAATGTATATTTTGTCTTATCTAGCATAAGGTCATTTCTTGTTCGTGTGTTGTATGTATGTGTTTTAGTGCTTCCCTCAGACAGTGATATATTTTGAGCCAGGAACTTTACTGACTCAAATATGTATATGTTGGTCACGGTAAGCAACCCACTGTTCCTAAATACTGGTTTACAACTATCTCTTGGTTGTATTTTAAACATTGTTCTTATAAGCCTCTTCTGCACAATCTGTACTCTCCCTGCATCCACAGAATTTCCCCAGAAGATAATACCATATCGAATTCTGGACATTACATATATGCATGATAGAGGCACAGAGCTGCCTCCACTCCCACCTCACTCCCAATCACCCTCAGTGCATAACAATACCTCGAGAGCTCACCAGACAGTCTCTCCACATGTGGTCTCCAGTCAAGCCTTTGATCCATTGTGATGCCCAAAAATGTTACTTTTGCTGATGTCTCCAACTCAGTATTATTCACCTTATATGTTTGGCTGTTACTTGCCCTAGCTGCAAACTGTATGACCTGAATCTTCTCAACATTCAGCAGTAAGATATTACTTGAAAACCATGCCTGCAAGCTATCAAGCGAATCCTCAAGATGCCTCTCTATGTCATTCTGCATCCTCTCACTAATAATAATGGAAGTGTGGTCCGCGTACATCACCACATGGTCCCTCACCATTGAAGGAGCTTCATTTGTATACAGAATGTACAGAAGTGGGCCCAATATTGACCCCTGGGGTACCCCTTTCTTTATAAAACACATGTCCGATTTGACTGTCTCCCCCCTGCCATTCTTCTCAACCACACACTGCACTCTATCAGTCATATAAGAACATATTAAACCCTGTGCCACTCCCCTAATTCCATATTTTTCAAGCTTTCCAATGAGTATACTATGATCAACACTGTCAAACGCTTTCGAAAGATCTAGACAAGCTGCAATAGTATGTCTGTTTTGGTTTACCGATTCCAATATTTCTACCAGTGCTGAATATATTCCTTTAATTGTCGAATAACCCTTTCTGAATCCAAATTGACAATTGTTGATCACATTACACCCATCCAAGAATTTTATTAGTCTTTCATAGGTTATTTTTTCAAAAACTTTACTTATATTAGATAAGAGGGAAATTGGTCTGTAGTTCCCTATATTGCTAGCATCTCCTTTATTTTTATAGATAGGTTTCACATTTGCCAGTTTTAATTTAGAAGGAAAGATACCAGTTTGAAAGCAAAGATTAATAATGTGTAATATTGGTTCCGAAATTATATCGGATACTCTCTTTAGTAAGGAAATAGGAATCTCATCCTCCCCCACAGACTTCTTATTTTTTAGTCCTTCAATACACGTACAGACTTCCAGAGGCGTAGTTCCTTCCAAATAAATAGATCTACCGTTTGCGTTTACCTTTGAGAGGTCTGGAGACTGTACCCCTCTAATGTCTGGACCTGCATTTACAAATGTATTATTAATTGAATTTAATAATTCTTTATCCGATATTACGGGACCCCCCATGTTGTCAAAAACAGTGCTATTGCTAGATTCTTTTTTAGTTATTTTGTTAATCAGAGACCAAGTTGCCTTCCTTTTATTTTCAGCTCTGAGTATATAACTGCTATTGTGTAACAATTTAGCTTGTTTAATTACCTTTTTTAGTATCCTAACATATGTTGTATAATACAGTTCACTTACCTCATTATTTAATCTTTGGATATAACGCTGCCGTTTGCTGGCACGCGATTTCCTTATACCTGCTGTTAGCCAAAACTTAGTTTTATGGTTTTGAGGTTTAGGTCTACGCACCGTCACAACTCTATCCATTACTGTTCTTATCTTGTAAATAAAATTATCATATGCTCTGTCAACTTCATTCACCCCCATGACATTCCCCCATGACTCACACACCAATTCATCTCTATACTGCTCTATCTTAACGCCCGAAAAATATCTTTTTGGTGTAGGTTCCTTTTGTTTTTTATTTGTTTTCAATTCACTTTTAAACTTTAAAATCTGTGCATAATGATCTGATATTGCTGTTATCAAAACATGGCCTTCAAAATATTCAAAATTTGCAAAGATATTATCAGTAAGAGTAGCTGATGTTTTGGTCTCTCTAGTAGGCTCATGAATGGTTTGCACTAAATTAAAAGTAGACAGTAAATCCTCAAAAAGGCCCTTACTGTTACTTGTCTCAAGCAAATCCACATTAAAATCTCCACATAAAATCATTTTATAAAACCCAAAGCTTACCGAAATCTGTGAGATAATTTCCTCCAGCCGCTCTAAGAAAACATTAAAATCTCCAAGTCCAGTACGATATATACATATAACAATTATTTTTTTTTTAAATTTAAGCTTATCGTAAAAAGTCCATTCTCTTGTTCTTCATTTTTGCAAAAACTGCCATTACGCGATTAAAATTTAAAATCTGGTACTGCATTTTAATGAAAATAACCTCGAAAATAACCTACTACCACTACTCGCCATCTGGGCTCCCGCGTATATCGCCATTCTATCAGCTGACTACTGATTAGTACTGATATCATTCAGGTGCATTGTGCAGTGCCATTGATTTGTAATATGGATCCGCAAACAATAATCGCGAAAGTGGCAAATTTCTGGCCTTGCACATGTAAACTAAGCTGATCGGCCATGGGCATGCGCACTGCAAAATTTGTCAGCTGTGATGGTCGATCCCACTATGATTGTCAAGGAACATAAAAGGGTTTGCTGATTGTTTTCCAGTTGGTTATGCAAACCGTGTAGCAGATGACAACAAGCGAGTTGTGCGCATGCCCCTCGCCGATCTGGCTCGAGAAATATGACCGGTGGCCGTGCGTACAAACACACTATTTCACCCCCGTAACTTAACTTTTGTTTGCGCAGGCTGTCAGGTGTACGGGTCTATATATAAAAGTCAATGTGCAGTGCACGCTAGAACGCTAAAATTTGCATCATTTTGATACGACGATGTTTTGTCTCACGCGCCGAACTCCTCTTTCTCCAACACACGGTCTTTGCCGACACTCTCGGCGTTCAGTTCTGATATTGAACGCGCTAGAGCTCGTATTAATGTTAATGTTAGACGGTGAAAGAAAAGAGCTTGACTGTTATAAAAATACAAAAATCTATTATGCAGTAGTAAAAGTAAATGTAAAATTTGAAATTATAATAAAAAAATTAAAACAAATTACGGTCGATGTGTAATAGTATAATAGTATAGTTATAAGGTATCCTACCCAAAAACCGCCATTGTCAGCAAGTATATTTTATAAACTCGGAATTTTAAAAAGCCTATATTGACTGGAATAGATGCCCTGTATTTGAAGACTTAACTGTTAGAAGATGATTTAACTGTCAGGAGTTCTATCATAAAAACAATAAGTGTAGTAAAAATAAGATAGATAGGCGACTTTTCTCAGAAACTCACATTTGTCAGGCTGAATTTTGAGATTTGCTTTCCGAAGGCGTTTGAATACCTCAGTAAGACGGGAAATGTGTTCATGGATAGTTGGAGAATAGATTATTATGTTGTCCATGTATACTAGGCAACGCTCATTTTGAATTCCTAGAAGGATATTGTCCATGACACGCTGGAATGTTCTTTAAGCCGAAAGGCATTTGGACGAATTCATAATGACCATTTTCAACAGAGAATGCTGTTTTGGAAATATCTCTGGGTCCAATCTCTATCTGGTGGAATCCAGAGGCGAGATCTAGGGTTGTGAAGTATTGGCACTTTCCTAACTGATCCAGAAGGTCAGAAATGTTAGGCAAGGGGTATTTATCATCTACAGTCAGCTCGTTTAGCTTACGGTAGTCGATTACAACGCGCCATTTCTGCTTTCCAGAAGCATCCAGTTTTTTGGGAACCACCCAAACTGGCGATGACCACGGTGAGACGGAGGGTTGGATGATACCTTCGTGTAACATTTTATTTATTTGGGTTTTCACTTCCTCTTTATGAAGACAGGACGAGCGCCATTCGATTCTATCGAATGGTTTATTTCGTTGGTACACGTCAGAGCGTCTCCCTCGAGATAAAAAATGTCCGCAAAGTCTGAACACAAATTGGTAATTAGTTCTTTTCCCTCCTCGTTGAGGTGTTCGCTTCTTAGCTGATTTTTGATAAAAGAAATTCTGTCATGCTGACATTCATTTTTTCTTTATTAACGGTGTTAAGATTAAATGGTTCGGCAGTGTCATCTACCGGTTCTAGCGTTAACTCCGAAAAGTCAATTTCGGATAGATGTGTAAAATTCGCCATGTGCGTTTATTTTGACTAGAGCATTCGGGAGTCTAACTTTGTCCTTTTCTTGCGCAATAAGTAGAGCATCGGTATTAGAAAGATCGCATTTTAGTTTAAAAATTCTTTCCGTACGGGCTTCTATTGAAATTTTATTGCACGACACATTTTCTGTGAATTTATTTTTATTTTGAATATCGTCAACTTTAAATAAAGGGATTGTTTTAAAATTTGTAATACGTTGCTTAGATTTAATATCGATTACGCATTCATAATGTTCTAAAAAATATAGGCCTAAAATACTGTCAAAGTCTATTTTTATGTATTTTTATGTATTCTGTTCTATTATCTTGACATAACGTATTATATGACTTGTAAGTACAGGGTTTTCTTTTATATTTTGAACGGGGTCCAGAGTCCTCATTTTTAGAGATATGGAAAAATGTTTAATACAAAAATTTTAGGGTTTTATCTAAATCATCAGAATTTTCTAAAAAAATAAACAAATGATAATCAGAATGTCAAAAAATCGCTATCAACTTTAATTTTTTAAATAGAACAGCCTGTATATTTTCAACCATTTAGAAAGATATCTTTTTTCTGATTTCAAAAATATATAGTTTGTTTATGTTTCTTTAAGCAGTTTTTAAAATATTTAGATTTAAATGTTTAAAAATGTTCAAAGCTATACGTTTGCGATCGCTGAACAAGTGATTCCAAAGCCACCCATGCTTGAGCGGCTATGACTTAAAACTGAGCATTTTTAAATATTTAAATCTAAATATTTTAAAAACTGCTTAAAGAAACATAAACAAACCATATATTTTTGAAATCAGAAAAAATATATCTTTCTAAGTGGTTGAAAATATACAGGGTGTTCTATTTAAAAAGTTAAAGTTGATAGCGATTTTTTGACATTCTGATTATCATTTGTTTATTTTTTTAGAAAATTCTGATGATTTAGATAAAACCCTAAAATTTTTTTATTAAACATTTTTCCATATCTCTAAAAATAAGGACTGTGGACCCCGTTCAAAATATAAGAGAAAACCCGGTACATTGTACACTAATATCAATAAAGAATTGAATATGTGGATTGCCTTCGTCAAAAGGGATGAGGGCTGATTCCTTAATAGCAAGTTTTTGATCGGTTATACCTTGAATAGTGACATTTTCTGGAGACCTTTGGCGATAATTTTTGACAGTGTTTTCTTTGAAAATGCATACTCCAGCACCGGAATCTATTAGAAGTTTAAATTTTTTTTGTAGCGTCGTTTATGTATTACAGATTTTTTGAATTGACAGTTAAAAGAGGATTTAGGGACATTTTTGATCTGGGAAATTCAGACCGGGATCCATGTTGTCCAAGTTCATGGTCTGGATTTGGTTCTGGATTTCTATCAGGGGGTCGATTTCTTGATAATTCTCTCCAGGTGGGTGTTGTTGGACAGGAGGCGTAAGAAAATCCTGATAATTTTCTTGGTTTAAGGGTTCTATCGGATATTCATCACTAAGATAAGAGGGTTGGTAATTATTGGGGTCTTGATATTGAAAATCGTTGCCATAATAGTAGTTGTCGGGGTAATATGAAAATTCGTCTTGTGGGTAGTCATTGGCATTTACATGGTAAGTTCGTTGTGGATTAGGCCCGAAGTTAGGATTCCTATTTGGAAATGGGGGTCGATTTTGGGGTAAATTGTTCGAATATTGTTGTGGCTTGTGTGGATGTTGATTTTGCACACTACCTTGTTGGGAAAAATTTGAGGTTGGGTTTTGATTTACTGGCCTCTGAAAATTAGAATTTTGAGGCGGAGTGTAGCGTTGTGCTGGTTAGCTACGGCACTGATTGGCTGTGTGTCCAATGCGGCCACAATTAAAACATTTTAGAGGCTGAGTAGGTGGTCTTCTCGGGATTAAATTTTGTCTTGGAGGGTTAGGTCTGTCGGTTTTACTCGATTCGAGGTAAGAAAGTTGGAGTTCTCTCCGGATTCGCGCTTGTGCTTCTAACAGGTTAGAAGGGGTTACCGGCACGGATAAGTTGCCCTAACTTGGGTTCTAGCCCTACTAACAATGCATTAAGAGCCATAGTGCCTATTAAAGACGTTTGCGCATTCTTTTGATCTTGATTTAAGATTTTTGAATAAATGCGTGCATTTTTGCATTTAAAACCGATTATAAAAAGTAAGTGGCGATTCGTTAGAAAGTTGTTTAAGCCTTTGCAAATATTGTATAAGGGATGAAAGATCCCTAGAATCCCCAAAGTGAAGATTTAAAAGTTGTTGTCTCCAAATATGAGCTAGGATTTCTAGAGCTTATAAGCTGTGCAGCTCTACCCCTTAATTTATTTTTTATGTGAATCACTAACAGTGTTTTTTGATATGTGGTTGCCATATTGTAGGCATGATCGCACGCGTTTAAAAATGTACCCAAAAAGATCTGGTCGCCCTCGAATTCGGGAACGATAGAAAATATTTCAGAAAGTTTGTAAGGCTCGATTTCCACTTGGCTAGAGTTAGCCGCAGCAGTTGTCTGAGAATCTGCTGGAGGACCCATTTTTTGTTTTATTTTAAAAAATGTAGTAAGTTGCTTAAAAATATTTTTTTTCCAAAATTATACGGTAAAAATACGGGAAATATTGTAAAACAGGGAAGCTTAGAAAATCGAACAGTTTCTTAGCACAAAAAGAAAATCAACCAGTTTAAAACAAAAACGAGATGATTCATCTACTTACAATACTAGCAGCAGCATCGAAGGGTCGTATTCTTGACCTTGACTACCAGGGGCTTCACCAGGTGTTCCTTCCGTAGTTTAGCAAGTGAGAGCGTCTCGATGTTTGCAGGTTCTTTGTCTGTTGAGGGATTGGAATCCGCCGCTACCAGTTAGAAAGCCTTGTGTTCTGCGCCAAATTGTTAAATCACTGTTTCACAAAACTTCTTTTTAAAAAACTTTATGTCTTCGGTACATCAAACAATTTATCACTTTTTATTTTCCTTTAAATATCGAATTTCAAATGAACATAGTAAAGGTCTGAAATGAGTATTAACTGATGGTAAAAGCAAACATGGGTTTAAATATAGAATTTAGTGCTGATTCAGTACCTTCGACTCGTGAACATTGGGAAACGAGGATACTAATTACAATGCATTCTTAGAGGTGTTGCAATATGACCGCAATAACTCGTGAGACTGAAGGTCAACCACGGCTCGTGGTGAAGAGCGCATATATATATATATATATATATATATATATATATATATATATATATATATATATATATATATATATATATATATATATATATATATATATATATACAATATGAATTATTGAAAACATCAATAACAACGTTTGTTGTCGTGTGTTGTTGCTCTGTTTTTGTGTTTTTTTTATGTGATATATGTGATATAAACGAGCTTTAATAAATTAGCTTAGTACCGTTTTGTGCGTTAAAAAACTGTGAATTCGCCCATAATATAATTTGTTAATATTATGTTAACTGCATCCCCGAAAAACCATTAAAAACAGTAGTTTTTGTTATTTCGAATGGTACGAATTGAAAGGAAAAAAGGGAACATGATAAGCCTTATCGCATGATACAAATAAAAGAAGATATGATACCGCGCAGGTTGACGTGGCCATTTACGTCACGCCGCACGGTGGGATAAAAATTGAAAAAGATGGTCATAAGCATGTAACTCAGCTGAATATTGAAAAATCGTTACTCAGGGGTTTTTGGGGTCGCTGAATTCGAATCTGACAATATTTTTTTAAAAAACAAAATGGCGGATCCAAAATGGCAACCAAAAATTTTTGAAAGTCTATAAATATTTACCACAATCGCTACTTGGGGTTTTTTTGGGTCGCTAAATTCGAATATGACAATATTTTTTCGACAAACAAAATGGCGGATCCAATATGGCGGCTTAAAAATTTCAAAAGTCGATAAATATTTACCACAATCGTTACTCGGGGGTTTTTGGAGTCGCTGATTACGAATCTGACAAAACTTTTCACTTCTTGTAACAGATATCTGTTTGACAGAGCTCATTTCTGCAAAAAAGAATCAAAATTACATTACTCATTATAGAAACAATTCGAAAATTATCCATTTTGCCATAAATTGATTGTCAAAAAATGAATTAAATATTCTTGAAATTTTTTATTTAGGTTATACACTCAATTCACTTTTTTAATCGATAGTCTGATTCGTAAATAGCGACCCCGAAAGCCCCCCAGTGACGATTTTGGTAAATATTTATTGACTTTTTAAACATTTCGGCAACTACAGTGGATCCGCCATTTTGTTTTAAAAACAAATATTGTCAAATTCGAATTCAGCGACCCCAAAAACCCCCGAGTAACAATTGTGGTAAATATTTATCGACTTTTGAAAATTTGTGACCGCCATATTATATCCGCCATTTTTTTTTTTTTTTTTAAATATTGTCAGATTCGAATTCAGCGACCCCAAAAACCCCCGAGTAACAATTGTGGTAAATATTTATCGACTTTTGAAAATTTGTGACCGCCATATTATATCCGCCATCTTCCTTGCCGAGATTGAGAGCCTGCCCGAGATTAATCTAAAACTTTCGGACAGATTGTGTCACTGTTCCAACACTATACACACCAACCTCCCGATTTTTTCTGATGTGAACGCGAGCAGTCGCCTACCAGACAGGGTTAGCCTCTTGAACAAGAGCTGTCAGACCTCGACCTCCTGTAGCTATCTGTCTCTGGCGGAGGAACTGAATCAATGCTCTGATACTGCACATGCAAGTCCTTCTGATGGTACTCCGAGGAACCCAATTACCGGTTTCAACGTTTCAACCCGAAAAGTTCATCAACTATTGATTATACATAGGCAATAGGTCCAACGTGATTGGTTGCGCATCACTCTTCAGAAGGTACTCCAGCTCTCAATTTGACATCAACTGTCAATATGGTGAGCGACTTCGCCTGGAGGATATTTTTGACAGATATTTTGACCTTGGTCGGCGCTTCACCATACACGACTACGTTATCCTATTCTACAGCAACGACGATGCATTCTTGGGAAAAATTCTTAACAACAACTTAGTCAACCACTTGAACCACATCCTCGATCGCTTTGCTGTCACAAATTTAATTCTCGTCGGACCTCCTTATGCCGCCTCTAGACCAATTCTCAACAACTTTGTATACGAATTAGGTCTGGTTGTTAAGCGGTCCCTTCACGATAGAACGAACGCTCCTACAAAATTTCTCAACGATTTTTCCAATGACTGCGAGCTCAACTATTATGGCAACCCCTCCTACAACGCTAAGACGAAGCTTATTGTGCACATTTGTACCAAAATACTCTCCGATCCAATCAACTCTGATAACCTACCGGATCGTCTTGATGTTGATCTAACCGAACCTCCTGGGAACTCTACCTCTCGACATTTGCGAACTAACTCGGATTTTCACATTGCGCCAGCGTCATCCAGAGTGCAGCACAAAATACCAAATGAAAAACTAACCATATTATCTTATATTACCAAAACGTCAGAGGACTGAGGACTAAAGCGGATGAGCTTCTACGTAACACGATGTCATGCAACTATGAGATCATCATTCTGACTGAAACATGGTTGAACGGCCAAATATCTGATTCAGAGGTGTTTCACCCTAACCACGCGATCTTTCGTAAGGACAGGCCTTATGACATTCTTGATTGTAACCAAGGAGGAGGCATCCTTATCGCGGTCTCTAACGTCATTCATGCTAGTCCCATCACTACTTTGGCCAGCACTCACTGATGACGTGTGGATCGAAGCTAACCTTAATGACACTCACTTCCTGATTGGTTGCGTCTATATTCCACCCAATTCATCCGTCGATAGTTATGAAGCTTTTTGTAACACGTGCGAGTCACTCCGCTATAGATACGATACTTCCAAGTTTCTGATATGCGGGGATTTTAATCTTCCCCGGGTGAATTGGATTACTGATGATTTCACACTGGTTCCTGAATCCTTACCTACTGCTCAGGCTAAAACTCTTGTCGATCATATGTTTTTCTTGGAACTGCAGCAGCTTAATCAACTTCGAAACTCTCAAGGAAAGTTCTATTCGGGGACGAATTTCACTCAATCTCCGCAACTATCAGCAGTCATTCTCTTGTTAACATCGGTCCACTGCATCCACCGATTGAGCTTACCATTGGACTTCAGTACATTAGATCACTCCAATCTAAAAGCTCTGTAACAGTATATCAATTTAGTGAAGCCAACTATCCCGAACTCAACAGGTATTTCCAACAAGTGAATTGGACTCCACTGCGAACGGCTGTGGATGTCGAGTTGATGGTGCAGCGCTTTTATGATACTCTATTCGAGGGCATACGTTTGTTCGTCCCTCAGAGAACCATCGTTCCACACAAATATCCTTAATTGTATGATAAACCCCTATGTAACTTAATAACTGTTAAAAATAGACTTTATAAAAAATTTAAACGTTCTGGTCTCCCATCTGACTATCAGGCCTACTCAGGCGTCCGCCTTGAGGTCAAATTCCGAATCGGCTGGCGCTTTCTGACGTACATCACCAGCACCGAGCTCCTGATTCCTAGCAATGTTAAACACTTTTGGAATTTAAACAAGAGTGCTATTCTGTATGAAGATGACACAAACATAAGTATCGAAAATATAGAGGAATTGGTCGTGGCAAGCAATGCAATTTCACAAAAATTTAGTGAATGCTGTCAATTTAATGGACCTGTTCTTAACTCCGAAAAAACAGTTTTTATGCAGTTTTTCCCCAAAAATGTTAGTGTTGATTATGACCTTCTCATTAAGATGGATGGGTGTCAATTAATTTTACATCTTAGTTAAATTTCTTGGACTTTATATCGACCAGAAGCTTACATGGGAAAACATATTGATGTAACTTGTGCCAGGATTAGTTCCTTGTGTTTTTTAGTTAGGCAATTGAGAGAAAGTGTGGATGAAAGAATGTTAAAGATTGTTTTTTTTATCTTCTGACAGCCCACGAAGACCGAGGTCTAAGTACTATGTACCATGGGTGTACTGGGGAATCGACTCACACATCCAGAGCTGGATACATCCGTTGGGATTTCACCAGCCCTTTTTAACAGGATGTGTGGGGTGGTTACCACCTCGGTCGAGGAAGAATTCCGCTACCACCTTCCACTTTTTGTGACAATCCTACTAAATGTCTGGCCACATTTTTTTATTAAGCGTGCGGCCTGGCCAGGATTCGAACCTGGTCTAGTGCCGGAGACGCGTCACAAACCCCCCGCTGGGCTATTGCTCGGACTGTTTATTATGGACTAGTGCAGTCTGTCTTGCAGTATGGTCTGCTGTTCTGGGGCTCCTCATCTCATTTTAACAAAGCATTTATACTACAAAAAAAGTAATAAGATGCATTGAGAATGTACCACCAGGTACCCAGTGTAGAAATATTTTTAAAAAATATGGCTTCTTGACGCTGCCTTGTTTATATATCTTCCAATTGATCAACCATGTAAATAGCAATAAGCAACCCCTTAATCGTAATTGTGACATTCATGCATACTACACAAGGAAGGCCCAGGATCTCCGTGTGCCATACTCTAGGCTGGGTGTTGGTCAGAATTCACCATCATATATGGGTGTGAAATGTCTGAACAAAATGAAAAGCATAGTAAATGACAACATAAAAATATTTATAAGAAAATCTCAAAAATTCTTACGTGAACATGCATTTTATTCGGTTCAGGAGTTTTTGCATTACAACCATGTACTAGCCACGTAAGTCACTTAATTTGTAATTGTAATTTTTCAGACTAGTAATGAATTTATAATTGTATTGAAAATTTTTATAGTGAATAAATTGAAATTGAAATAAGGAGATATCGTACGGTGACGCAATTAATAAATAATAAAACACATAGTACTAACAGTAAAATCAGATTTATTTCTTATCATATTGATGACAAAACACTTTTTATAAAATTAAACCTACTGATAGAATTATTTTTATATAAACTAATTAAATTTGATATATAATCATGACGTTTCTTATAGTTAGCGTTTTTGAACACTGTTGATTTTAATTGTGGTATTTAACTGAACATCCTTCAACACACATATGAACCTAAAAATGTCTGGGTGCGCAACATAAAAACTTGCATTAAATTTGCTATGAAAAGATTCACACGCGTTTGTAGTATTTTCAGTACTACTAGTACAAGCAGCCCAGATATTTGGTGGAAAAGTTGCATTGTCAGAAATATAGTTATCTACTAAGTAATTCGGATATTTTATAACATTTTCATTTTGTGGAATTAGAGAATACAAGTCTTCAACAAAACACTCTCCCACATTATCGTTATCTAAAAACAATAGTCAAAATGTCCATTTAAGCCACTGACCTATCTGAGATTCTTTATTTCTGTATTTACTTACTAATTTTAAACTTTGTACTTGCTATGACATTTTACCTATCTTCAAATTACCTAGTACCTAAAATACCCTCCATATTCGGCTGTTGGTCACTTGCGCGCGTGGTCAGTTTTTTACCCGTCAGTCTGAGGGATGAACAGTTTCATGGGTCAGTTGCGCGGAAAGCAATAAAAGCATTAAAGGATTATAATTATTTGGAATTTCCTAATCGGTTTAGGTCCTACCTTTCAATTTTTGTATTATGCCTATCGCATGTCTAGAAATTATGAGGATTTTCAGTTCAGTTATTTTTATTAAGTTCTGGCAAGCATAGTGAATTAGTGAGTTTTTCAAAATGGAAACTATGTTAAGTGTGCGTAGCATGAAATTGATTGTGATCGAAAAGTATACGTTTCTTAAGGATAAAGAAACAACATTTGGTGTTTCTTATAGATGCACAGTTAAAACAGAAAAATAAGGAGAGAATAATATCTCGTACCGATTTCATTCATAAATACGATTTGCTTTCGATGACCTCCAAACCGACGTTCAAATAACCTGCCACGGGCGTGCACTGCAGATTTTGGGGTATTATAAAGCACAGTGAAAGTGAGTATTGAGATGCGCCGCAGAAAACTCTCTCTGCTTGCTTTGTTGCTACCGCACTGGCTAATGTCGGGGTGTATTGTGAGAATTCTACACGCCAATCTCGGGGTGTTGCCGTTTGAAGGCCATAGCGTGGTCGAGCTGGCGGGAAGACGAGATATTATTCTCTCTGTCTTATTTTCTCTGGTTAAAACATGTAGATCATCTATATGTCGCCAATCAGCGACATGAAAATAAAAATGGACCCATATATAACTTGAACCAAGAATGGCTCCTCCTGCGACCACACGAATTACCAAAGGAAGGCATGCGCACTTAAAATTTTAAAGGATTTTGTCTTATTGAACAGAACCGGACTTAAAATTTGTGTACGGTATTATATTAGTTTAGATAGAATATGTTTATGGAAATTTTAGTAAATTTTTAGCTCAATATGTCCATTGTCCATTAGAAATAAGTACTTATTTTAATCTTTTGGAAAATTTAAAAGCTACAAAATATATAAAAAAATATCGAATACAGCTATGTAAATTAAAACTATAAGTCAACTGTTTGGACCCATTAATTGAAAGGGAAGTGTTTGAAGATCTTATAATAGAACATCATACCGAAAACTTCAACATACCGACAAGAACCTTGTTACCGTCTATTCTAGACTAGACGTCAAAAACGCTATCCGTACGAAGCGGACCAAAAATGGTCTTTGGCTGCTAATCTAACCTTGGTAAGAAATGTGTGTTGCCTAGATTAAATATTGTGTTGTTAAGAATTTACCGGCGCGGCGGAGGGACCCGTTTCTATAGTTAGCATGCTATCCTTTTTTAGATACGTTATGTAAACAAGGATACCACGCTGACCGACTAGAACTGGTTTGTTCACTGGTGAATTCTAAGAAACGACCATACGCATACTGTGCATGCTTTCCTGTGTCCCAAAGTATGTAATTATGAATAACAGTTTAAATACCGGCAGTCCTATTTCAATTTCACGTCGCTGCGTCGAACTTGTTTCATTTCTTTCACCAGGTTTTCCGACGTTTGTTATATTGAGTTTTTATTATTTCTTTGCGTAGCTGATTTTTGAGTGCCTTTAAGTGTAAAGTGGCTAAAAGTTTAGTGCTACTTTTAACCTCCGAGAGCGCCTTGTGATACTTTTACGAGGCGAGGGGGCATGCGTGCATACATCTAGTCTCTTGGTTTGCTCAGTCGATCATGTAAGGTGGACAAGCTTAAGGTAACAACTGCGGCAGCTTTGTGTGCCTTCAGTTCTTACAATTTTTTGTTTGTTCATACCATATGCATACCATTTATTTTAATTCTAGTTCACACGTGAGGTAAATGATATTGAAAAATATAATATTTAATATAAAAAATAAATAAGTATACATTTATAAGCAAATAATAAATAACAATTTACATAGTTTTCAAGGTTTTTCCTTTGTATGTTTGGGGTTGGGAAATATTATGATTCGAAGTGGGATAGAGGCTAAGTGCCCAGGCCTTCGGCCTTACCGGCCCCTTTGGGCCGGCGGCTGCGGCCCACCGAGATTTTCTCGCTCGGTCGCCTGTCCCAATCCGAGCCTGTCTATATCCGTGGATAAGACAAAAGAGGTTCTACTCAACTACTACTACTAGTAGTGCAAGTGAAGAAGCTACAAAATGGAGTCAAAAGAAGAGCGACCGAAGACATATCTCTACGCCCATCAAAAATTATTAATGTGGGCATCAATGAGGCTTCAGATGTCTTCAATAACTTAGGAACAAAAGATATTGGTAACATCAGAAAAAGCGTCAACCGGTCGAGAAGAAGTATACTGCCTTCATTACCACGATCACTGGAAGATACCCACAGCGCATTGGACTCGTATGAATGCCATACTACTTTACATATAACTTTATTTTCATGTCAAACTAATTTAAAGTACTTGTGTAGTCCAAAGATTTATGTCGATGGTACATTTGATTTTTGTCCTAAATATGTTATGAAGTTATTCACTATTCATACAGTCGAAAATGGACATTATATCGCTTTAGTTTTCATTCTGTTGCCAAATAAAAATTCAGAAACTTACACTAATGCATTTGAATTACTTCGTAATTATTGTAGTAGCATCAATTTGTGTTTAAATCCAAATGAAATTGTTTGTGTTTTTGAAAAATCAATTCATGTTAGTATTAAGAAGGTATGGCCACAAATTTGTATTATAGGATGTAGATTTCATTTAACACAGGGGTGGTTTAGGAAAGTACAAAGTTTAGGATTAGTAAGTGAATACAGAAACAAAGAATCTCAGATAGGTCAGTGACTTAAATGGACATTTAGACTATTGTTTTTAGATAGCAATAATGTGGGAGAGTGTTTTGTTGAAGACTTGTATTCTCTAATTCCACAAAATGCTAATGTTATAGAATATGCGGATTACTTAGTAGATAACTATTTTTCGGACAATGCAACTTTTCCACCAAATATCTAGGATTTTTGTAGTAGTAGTACTGAACGGACTACAAACGCGTGTGAATCTTTTCATAGCAAATGTAATGCAAGTTTTTAGGTTGCGCACCCAGACATTTTTAGGTTCATATGTGTGTTAAAGGATGTTCAGTTAAATACCACAATTAAAATCAACAGTATTCAAAAACGCTAACTATAAGAAACATCATGATTATATATCTAATTTAATTAGTTTATATAAAAATAATTCTATCAGTAAGTTTAATTTTATAAAAAGCGTTTGTCATCAATATGATAAGAAATAAATCTGATTTTACTGTTAATACTATGTTTTATTATTTATTAATTGCGTCGCCGGACGATATCTCCTTAGAGAATTCTTTAAAAAAATTAAAGGTACATTTTCGAAGGAAAAAGTTTCGACCAAATTTGATTGTTTTCGAATGTTTGTTGTCCGTTACAAAGGGTTGCTGGTTAACCTAATGAGGCGCGCAAGTGACCCATATGCCCGTGAGCAACGAGCGCGCTACTGTCCCATGGAATTTAGCGTACCCTTAAAAATTTCTGTAAAACTTTGTAGACAGAACTTTTTGGCTTTTTCGCAAATAGAAAAATTGATTAAAAAATGAAAAAGTAAGTTTTTACTCTTTAACATTTTACAGTTTTAAAAATAATTAATTATATATTATATTAATAAAATCAATTAATCATTATTATTCCCGAAGAAAACAAAAGTGATTCCGGTGAAGATCTTGAAGAAGGAGAAGAACATGTTGATGATTTGTAAGAGCATTTCGCATAACATCGCATTGTCCGCTATTGGATATTATTATATCATTTTACAATGTTAATATTTTAATATAATTGTTGTAAACATTGTGTAATTCCTTTTCATTTCTAATATATAATATTACAAGATTTAAACTAGTTGAAATAAATTATAAGTTGCAAAATCGCCTAAGAAATATTTTCTTATTTCTACATAATATAGAAATAGAAGCCCCTTGCAAAATCGCGAAGAGCTTCTAGACGGGACCTCATTATACTCATATGATTAAAAAGTCAAAATTCACAGTAAAAGGCCCCCGAAAAATTGGGGCCCCGGGTCCCCTCTGAGCTCTGTGTATCCCTAATGCATTGCCCTGCATTTTTAGTCTTGGAATACCACACAATTTTATTTAAAAAGCTTTTATTTTCGAGATATGAATTTCGATCGACTTTTTTTGCTTTTGAACCACTGTGCGTCGGTAGCCGTATTAAAAATTGTAGAATCCCTGAGCCGGGAGCGGATTCACTGCCTATATGGTCATCCATGATAAAAAATGTATTTTTGTTTCAATGATAATATAATAAGATTGCAATAAAACAGTTGAACACAGGTAATGGGTATTTTAGCTATCTCTTTTTTCAGAAACTTCTTTGTTAATGGTAATGTAGGTGATGACCTAGCTGCTGTTTTTTCTCTATAACATTTAAATTTTCAGCTGTTAAGAGGTATTTTTCTGCAAGAAAAAATGTGCTCCTTTACGCCACCGCAATGGCACCTAGCACCGCGTATTGGTAGCGTAAGTGACGAAAGTTTATGTGACTGAAAATTGATGTTTTTATGTTTAACTTTTAAAACACTAATATTTGGTATTTTGTGTAACTCTTTGCAAAACTTTTGTGAAATGAAAAATTATATAAAAAAATTGTCTTGGTTTGTACTTGGTAGCATAAGTGACAGCTAATAAAGACCCTTACCTGCTTCTCTACGTTAAGGTCATCCTAGCACAAAAACTTTACAGAGAAAAAAAACTTTTTCTAAATGCAGAAGGAAACTAAATAGCATCTTAACACCGGCTGCTATTGTGGGCTGGATTCCGCCACTTTAAATCTATCACACGAGGTGGCGTAGGTGACGGCACCAGATGGAGACAAAGTTTGCGATTTTTTTTAATACCATGGGAACATTTATATTTACAAAATCATATTAGAAAACTGGACATGGACGTCTATCATAGACTTTGCAAAATTAAATTTATTGATTATTGTGTTTTTATATTTACTATGAAATTTGAAGTACTCTCCTGTGTCGTTTTTTTTGTAAATACGCGTCAAAACTCTAATATTTTTAGAAATGAAGTAAGACTAGGGGGTAGTACTAAAGCAACATGTTTATGTATTACCTAACCGCCAAGAAGGTGATTTGTAAATTTTATGTTAGCTAAGAGTGACTTATCTCTGTTGTTTTATCTGGGACAGCCCAAGTAGAATTCAAACCTAAGGGCTAACGTACCGTGGGTGTCTAAAGAGAAAGAAAATGGGAGGGGAAGGGGAATTAAAATTGACCATCTTATCTCTAAATTTCTCTCCGCTGAAGTTATCGTCCTAGGCGACTTCAATGTTCACAGTAAGGAATTGTTTAGGTTCCACAAAAACCTACCCGGAAGGCAGAGCGACAGAAAACTTCGCATTCAGCAACTCGCTCACCAATTTAATCGCGTTCCTACCCACACTCCAAACCCACTAGATCTTTTCCTTACCCCCATCCTGAGCCTTTCTTAACATCTGTATGCGTACAAATAAAAGAAGATATGATACCGCGCAGGCAGGCGTGGCCATTTACGGTCACGCCATGATCAATTCCGCGATATTTTGTAAACGAAACACGTCTTTTTTAAGATCGCGTTGTGTTTTCAACTATTTTTTGGTATTTTTATATTACTTTTAGGAGTTTAAAAGTAAAAATGAGATGTGCTGTGTATGGTTGTGGTGTGGACAATCAATCAATCAATGTAATCAATGTATGTATTTATCCCTTTATTTATATGACTATTTTAAATCATATACTATAAAATTTGTATTATAAGCAGGAGGCAAAGTATATTGCCAATAGAATTTATACAAAATCGCCTTTAACTAACGTAAACTCTATATTGCGCGTTATAAATTTCAAAAATAAATCACGGCGTGACGTCACGCGCGAACCCGGACGAATTTAACACGGTTTGGTATCATACCTTCCTTTTATTGTATCATGACTCATTACCGTCTCTTGTGCCAGACATCCTGAGTTTGTTAAAAACCAACCGAGGCGCTCGATCTGCCACTACAATTCTACCGACTGGGATGGTCTTCGAAACTTCTCTGCTTTCCCTTGAAACTCCGTCATTTTTTCCACTTCCGATCGCTCCGAAATTTGCTTTCAAATTACAGATATCGTTCAAATAGACATTGAAAGTTTCATTCCACATACCCACGAGAAACCTAAACTCCACCATCAAAAGCTCTGGTTCTCTAAGGCCTGTGATAAAGCCTGGCTCAAGAAAACTTCAAGCTCACATAAGGTTTCTTCAAAATACTACACCTGAAAATCGTCAGATCTTCATAGAGGCAAGAAATCAATACAATCAATAAAAATGCTTTTAACAACCGCATAAAGGATAAAGAGCTTTCCTGTTGCAACGACAGTAAATCTTTCTGGCCACTTGCCATAAACATTAGCCAAAACTTCGGTAGAAGAACTTTTCCTCCCCTTATCTCTGACAAGAAATTATCTCCACCTCTCAAGGGCAAGCTGAACTGTTTGCCAAACAATTTCACTTTTATTCCTCCTGCCAGTTTCGCTCTTCCAGTCGTTACTTCTGTACCCCACAAAATGACCGAAATAATATTTAAGGTCAAGCAAGTTCAAAAAATGACACCAAAAAATCCTCCGGTCTGGATGGCATATCAGCTATCGTTCTTAAAAAAAATGCGCTCCAGAACTCGCACCCATTTTAACTCATCTTTTCCAAACCTCCTATGACAGGGGTATCTTGCCAGACAGCTAGAAAACTGCTCGTGTACAGCTTATCTCCATAAAAGTTCCAAGTCCCATCTAATTATAGGCCTATCTCTCTTCCCTCTGTTGTCTGCATAGTTATGGAGAAAGTCATCAACTTGCAAATTATAAAATATTTATAAAACACAAACTAAGCCGCGGCAGATCCACAGCTGATCTCCTTACCTTTGTCACACAACTGGAAAATGTCCTTCGAATTTCATGGCGAATCCCAGATAAAACTGAAAAAAGATGTCACCCTCGGCCACATGTTCAAAAATTCACCTTTTTTTAGTAGTCTACAAACTACATGAAAAACTAGGAAAAAGTTTTTAAATGTTCTTTGCTGTGACGTAATCCAGAAGAGGGATTAAAAAAAATTCTTACGTGATACTTAATAGAATCTCGCCTTGGTTGGGTTAATTTGCAAATATACTATTTGACAAAACTAATAAAGCGAGAAAGTAAATGACATGTCACTGAAGCTGGCAGTGGCAGATTCAGCCCCCCCCCCCCCCCCCTTAAGCCTTGTTGAAAAGGGTTTTCAATACCGACTTTTATAAAAATAAATATAGTAACATACACATTAACCATTTCCACATATTTTACAAACAAAAACAAACATTTTGCCGTCTATGTAAGGTCTTTGAAATGAATTATACCAAAAAAAATATGAATAATAGATCAATACTAATATGTAATATAAAAAATGCAAGCTTTTTTTTGGCATTTTTGATTTACATGCTCTTAGATTGTTTCTGAAAACATTCCTTACACATCTCACTGCGATATTATCATAATATGCGCCGGATAATTTTGGCTTCTAAACGAAACAAATATATCATCATTTTTTTTCTCTCAAAAAACATCTCTTTGGAAAGTAAATTTTTTCGAAGAACATATTTCTTGAAAACAGATTAACGAAATTTTTCAAAAATATTTTCCCGACCGCTTTTTCAAAGATGCTTTTTAAAAAGCGGATTTATGAAATATTTTGAAAATATTTTCTCCAAAAACCCGTATTTCGAAAGTATATTTTTTCAAAAATGTCTCCAAACAAATAATTTTTAAAACAGGTACATTTTTCGAAAATATATTTTTTTGAATACAATATTTAGAAAATTAAATTAGCTTGGAAAATGTTAGTTAGAAAGAAAGACGAAAAAAATCCCAAACGAACCTTTTTTGGGTTTGATCAGGATTCCTTAGTTTTGGTACGTTACTTTCTCATAAATTACTTTTTCAAAAAGCCGTTGCTCGAAAAAATTAATACTATCAGAAAAAATTTAATTTCGAAAAAGATGTATTTTTGAAGTGCTTAAAAATTTTTGAGAAATATACATTACACGCTGCAAAAGCTCTTTCAGGTGCTCGGAGTTTTTAAATAGCCTCGGCTACGCTACGCTTCGCATCGGCTATTTAAACACACCTCGCACCTAAAAGTAAACTTTCGCAGCTTGTAATGTAAATAACTATTTAGACAAATTGTAATTTCGTAAGTACTCGTATATCCCCCCAAATGACCAAAAGGCATAAATAAAAAAATGCTACAATATTGACACTTCATATTAATCAAACAATTTGTCCAGTCGCGTGTAAGCTAAGATGACCATCTCTTTTAGCTGTTTCTTTTTTGATGTTAAATTAAGTAAATTTTTTCGAAAAACAGCTTCTTCGACAATATATATATTTTTTAAAACGAACCTTTTAAAAATACATTTCCCGGAAATATATTTTTTAGAAAACATAGTTTTTCTAAATTTACATTATTACGAATAAATGAATAAATGAAATGTCAATGAAAAAGGACAAAAATATCCTAAACCAACTTAAACGAACCTTTTTGGTGTTTGGTCAGGTTTACGTGTCCTTGTATTTGCTATGTTACTCTGTAGTAAATTACTTTCAAAAAAGTGTTGTTTTTTAATATGAATATTCGAAGTGTTTCTCGAAACAATGTTTAAAAATGTTCTTTCTAAAAACATGTTCTCTTGAAAAAACTTAGTTTCAAAAAGTGGTTAAAAAAATTCGAAGTTGGTTGGTTTCAGAAAAAAAAAATTGGAAAACATCGCAAATTTTCGAATATCTGTATTATTGAAAAAGTTCTGTTTTCGAGAAAATGTGTTTTCGAAAAATTTTCATATATCAGTCCAAATGGAGAAAGTATAAGTAATTAAAAGAGTGCTAGAATATCGGTAAGTTAGGATGACAAACCGTTCTGTTTCCGCAAGAACAGATTTAGATATTTCGTCCATCATGAAATAGTGTACAGGGTGTCCGAGATAAGACGCCCTATCCCCTTATATGGAAAACTGTAAGAGATACTTTAAAATGTTTAAAATAAAACTTTCTTAATTTGACCTGACATTTTCATTTATTTGGATTTTATTTACACAGGGTGTTTCATTTGTCCTGGGCAGGTACGCACTTTATTATTTTCAATGGCACACCCTGTATATTATTACAGATTTGAACAGCGCCTTTAAAGGCGAGTTCAGTGATATATAGTAGTATGGGTCTCTGATGCAACGTTTCGGATTTATTGACAATTATCTTCAGTTTTTGACATATCTTTAAATTAACATAATTAGGTTATTAACATGATTTTTAAAATTCTGCTTGCGCCAAACAAAAAATACTAAAACGTACCTCATTTACAGCCTAAAGTAAAAATTTAAAAATAAAGGGGTGTTACAGTGTTGCCATGTTTCGCGTATTGGGAAATTACTTGACTTTTTTAAATGGCACCCCCTGTATGTTATGTCAATTCTAAATAGGGAATTAAAAGACGAGTTCATTGATATATAACAACATGGGTCTATTAGTCTCTGTTTCTGACTTATTGACGATTTTTTTTCAGTATGTAACATATTTAAATAAAAAATAAAAATGATTTAATTTCTCATATATTTATTTTATAAATAATGTTTATCTCCTCGCGTTAGGTAACGTGGGACATTACTCATTTAAATTAAAATATAATTTAGTTTACTGTCAAAGTGATTTTCTAAAATATACTCGTTCTCGAAATGGTGATATATGCACATATAAAAAAATTCTAGGTGGTATATTACACAGCACGAAACAACAAGACTACCTATGTAAATGTCAAATCTGTATTTTATACTTTGCATTGGTCAGCTAGAATTTCGTAAATTTAAAAATTTCCTTTATTATATATATATATATATATATATATATATATATATATATATATATATATATAAAGGAAAATTTTCAGTTTACGAAATTCTAGCTGACCATTGACAAGTATAAAATAACAGATTTGACATTTACATAGGTAGTCTTGTTGTTTCGTGCTTTGTAATATACCACCTAGAATTTTTTTATATAAGCATATATCACCATTTCGAGAACGAGTATATTTTAGAAAATCACTTTGACAGTAAACTAAATTATATTTTAAATGGGTAATGTCCCACGTTACCTAACGCGAGGAGATAAACATTATTTATAAAATAAATATATGAGAAATTAAATAATTTTTATTTTTTATTTAAATATGTTACATACTGAAAAAAAATCGTCAATAAGTGAGAAACAGAGACTAATAGACCCATGTTGTTATATATCAATGAACTCGTCTTTTAATTTCCTATTTAGAATTGACATAATATACAGGGGGTTCCATTTAAGAAAGTCAAGTAATTTCCCAATACGCGAAACATGGCAACACTGTAACATCCCTTTATTTTTAAATTTCTACTTTAGGCTGTAAATGAGGTACGTTTTAGTATTTTTTTTGGCGCAAGCAGAATTTTAAAAATCATGGTAATAACCTAATTATGTTAATTTAAAGATATGTCAAACACTGAAGATAATTGCCAATAAATCCGAAACGTGGCATCAGAGACCCATACTACTATATATTACTGAACTCGCCTTTAAAGGCGCTATTCAAATCTGTAATAATATACAGGGTGTGCCATTGAAAATAATAAAGTGCTTACCTGCCCAGGAAAAATGAAACACCCTGTGTAAATAAAATCCAAATAAATGAAAATGTCAGGTAAAATTAAGAAACTTTTATTTTAAACATTTTAAAGAATCTCTTACAGTTTTCCGTATAAAGGGATAGGGCGTCTTATCTCGGACACCCTGTACATTTCTTAGAACCCTAAACAATAAAAAAGTAATGTCGCACTCGAGCTTGCCCTATTTTTTTTTGATCTGTACGTTTGTGTAGCTCGAGGTCATCCGCCCCTGGAAGCTTGTCATTGGTGGTGTAACCGAAGACCCTAAGGTTATCACTGACCTTTTCAGTGAAAAATTTAATATAGCCTTGACGCCTCCTGGTGACCATGACATTGATGCTACTCGCGACATTCCAACAATTTTTTAGCGCCTACTGACACAAATGAGAAAATCCCAATAATGATTTTAAAACATGCAGCACCATGGATGGTGCAGCCGTCAGCTGACATAATCAACGAATGTTTTTTGTATGGCGTTTTTTCAACAAATGTCGAAAAGGCAAAAGTAGTGCCTTTGACATGATAAATCATGATTTGATGATGCATAAGCTACAAAGATACGGGATCAGAGGTGCTTGTGCAACTCTATTGAGTGCAGCGAGGCAACAAATAGAAAGTGTAAAAATAAAATCTTGTAAAAAATACTTTTTAAAAACAAGCTTTTATTATTTAGATGTACTAAAACAAAAAAAAATAAGTATAGTTTTTTCATTGTGGCAATGCTAAATGCTATTTATAAGTGGACGTAGTTCGCGTGGGTGGATAAATTTGTTTACATTGTACGTGAAAAATAATATCGGGTTAATGTCTGCCATTTTTAGCTTCACAAAGAATCCAGGGTATTTTCCATTACAGCTCTAAGCATTTGTCGCGGTATGGCCCGTATTTCAGCGCAGATGGTATCCTGAAACTGTTACAGGATTCGAAGCTTATTTCTGAACACTTCACACTCCCTTTAAATATCTCCACAGGTAAAAGTCGGGGGGTGTTAAAGCAGAAGAACGTGGTGGGTATTCGATTTCTGCCCGCTCCGAAATTATCCGCTCAAATTTGCCTCAACAATTCCACGGTTGGTCCATCTATATGAGATGTGGCCCAATCTTGTTGAAACCACATCTCTGGTCTGTTCTGAATAACACGACGCAAAAAGTTTTGGATCATGTCTCTATAACATTCCCAGTAACAGTTGCCGTTGTACCGTCGTCCTCATTTTGGAAAAAGTAAGGTCCGATGCTCTCTGCTGTCAGTCCGCACCAAACTGTACATTTTAGGGGATGCAACTGACGTTCATGAACAATTGCTCTTGGATTATTCCTACTTCAAAATCAACAGTTTTGTTTTGTAAATGTTTAAAAGTGGTATCAAAGCCATCACTGAAACAGATATAATATATTATGTTATATTTATTGTCTTAAAAGCTTGTAAGGCGCGAAAAGTTCATACATGCATTAATTTTGTTTGGCAGAAATTGTAAGTAGATGTATGTATGATGTAGTATGATGTAGTATGCATTTTTTTCTTTTCTATTCACGCGACAAGCTTTTAAGACAATAAATTTAACATATTATATTTGTTTAAGTGATAACTTTGATTCTACTTTTATTATGATCCACCCACGCGAACTACGTCCACTTATAAATAGCATTTAGCATTTCCCACAATGAAAAAACTATACTTATTTTTTCGTTTTAGTACATCTAAATAATAAAAGCTTGTTTTTAAAAAGTATTTTTTACAAGATTTTATTTTTAAATTTTTAGTTACGGCTTAACCTATGCATTTCTGATATTTAATGCATCACTATTACAAGAAATTTTACCTGTTATCGTATTCTACTCGTCAAACCCTTTCATTTAATGCCCAATCAAGGGGATTGTTAAGAATACGGTAATCCGCCATCTTGTGGCGTCCGCCATATTGGGTTTAGAATGACGTCATAAAGCTTATCGTATTCTACTCGTCAAACCCTTTCATTTGATACAAATGTCAAGGGGGTTGTGAAGAAAAAAGTAATCCGCCATCTTGTGGCGTCCGCCATATTGGGTTTAGAATGGCTTCACATAGATTATCGTATTCTACTCGTCAGACCCTTTCATTTGATACCCATGTCAAGGCGGTTGTGAAAAAAAGGTAATCCGCCATCTTGTGGGGTCCGCCAAATAGGGAATATGCATATAACCCAAATAAGTCTGAAATATTTTTTTTATATTCTCTACATAAATTAAATGTTTATGGCGGTTGCTGTTATTCATTTATTTTGGTCTTTATTAACAAAAAAAGGATGTAAAACTGCAAATTTTCGCGCGAATTTCGAAACTTGTAAAACGTGATCCCATTGGCTGTGTCGTCAAAACTTAACTTATGACTCATCATGAGTATATGGCGAATTCCAGTGTTGTAGAGTCATCGAAAACTCAGTAAGAATGGCATTTAATGCGTAACTCATCCAATGAAATATCCCTGCACTTAAAGTAGAAGGGTCCTAAAATCTTATTCATGTATACTTTAAACCGAAATCGGTCCAGGAACCTTTCAATTTGGCAACGAACATTGGCATTTTTGACATATCATCTTAACAATTTCAAGTAAATAAACTGCAATTCTTTATTTTCATGGCAATCTTGGTAAATTCAAAAATTTTCAAATTTTAGATGTCCCCGATGCAAATAAACCTATTTATTTATAACTTTACCGAAAAAATAAGCGATTTAAATTAGTGGGAGCTATTCTTAGATAATTAATGGATAAAATTAACCCAAAAAGAATCACTAAATAGGGTAAATAGTGTGGAATAATGTCGTTTAAAAATAGGATTTGCCGGAAAAAATCAAGAAAATCCGAGTTTTACCCCTTAAATACGCTCCTGGATGACCCATTCGGTATTCATTTTAAAGTATGATTATCCCTTTATAAGATAGTGCTGAAAAGTTTGGAAAAAATTAGACAGGAAAAAATACAGAGTGATTCAAGTGTTCCGATGTCGAGGGCAAAAAAAGTTAAAAAATCGAAATTTAATCAGCGATTGCTCCCTTCCTATAGAGAATGAAGAAACTAAAAAATATGGGTACCATATACTTCGACGAGCTCTTTCCGATGACGTATATGGGATTTTAATTTGAATCATTTTGACCCCACAAAAAATTAAAAACCGTGAAATATTTGGGTCAAAAATCTAAATTTCCAGTTTTTTCCAAATATTTCCATTTTCCAGTGATTTTAGGTTTAGGTAAATGTATTGCAAAAAAAGTATTTGAGATTTTAAAGTTTCACTTATGAGTCCGTTTTTCGATCTGACGTTTTGTTTTCGAGTTATTAGGTATCAAAGAGGGGTCTGGAAATGGCATTTTTCGACCTAAAAAATTCAAAAGAATTACTTGCCATTTTCTGATCCTCACCAGTTTCAGTGGACTTCTGAAGCTCCGGGTCCCCTCCGAAAATTTACATCGATTTAATTCACATTTGCGACCTGTACCCGATTGCAACGGAAATCGCGGAAATTTCGAATTTGACGTTTAATAGCTCCGAAACGAAACATCCTCTATAACTGAATTTTTTACCGAAGCTAGTTGAACTATTCCTCTATCAACCCAAAAAATTCGATTTCTCTCCCTCTGGCTGTTTCCGAGAAAATCAAACCTGTTCGACTTTGTGTTAAGCTTTACGTTAACCTGTAGATTTTTGCTGATCTCCTGACGTCACTTTTCACTAAGGACAAATGGCTGCTTTTTAAATTGTAATAAATTATACCGAAAAGTAAACATTTTTTGTAGCTAAATTATCCTAGTAATTTTCTTCAAAATATTTTTTTTGGGTTTGTAATGACTTCCTTAAACGATTTATGCAATAAAAAAAATATGTGCATATTCCTTATTGGGTTTAGAATGACGTCACATAACCTATCGTATTCTGCTGGTTAAATCCTTTCATTTGATTCCCATATCAAGGGGATTGTAAAGAAAATGGTAATCCGCCATCTTGGGGCGTCCGCCATATTGGATTGAGAACAATATTAAATATACAATATTGCATTGTCACCGGACTTATACACGTGTACAAAATTTCAAAGCTCTAGCTTAATTAGAACTAGTCGAAATTTTGATTGCAATATTTGACCTAAACGTACTAACATACATACAACATACTAACAGGTGATGTTAAATAAAACCTTGTAAAAACGACAAAACGTACTTCTCTGTCCCAGTGTCGATACAGAGGGAGTTCCTCAGGGCTTCATTCTTGGTCCCATATTGTTTCTCCTGTATGTCAACGCACTCTGTGACGAATTTTTGGTGGACTTGATCTGACAACACTTCCGTCCTGTTGATGGATGGGGCCTTGCTGAACAGTCTCTAGAGAGAGTGTTCACATGCTGCGAGGGTTATGCAGGTGTGGTATCACAAAAACTGTTAAGACGACACAAGCAACACGGGACTGATGATTTTTGGGAAAAGCCAAATCAGATCTGAATCACTCTATCTATCTGTGATGCAGGTGTGGTATCACAAAAACTGTTTAAGACGACACAAGCAACACGGGACTGATGATTTTTGGGAAAAGCCAAAACAGATCGGAATCACTATATGTTAATCTGTGTCAGTCAGGGCCTTTGGCCGACAGCTTAAAATTCTTAGGCGTGCTGCTGGGCCCAGCGCTGAGCTGGTGTAGCCACCCGCACAAACTGCAGGCTATGCCGAATAGATTCTGTGCCTTGATTCGTGTACTTCGAGATGTTCTATCGACGGACAGCATTCGTCAGTTCTGCTGTGCGGGTGTTCAGTTTACAATTAAGACGATATTCTCATTAATTTAAAATCCTCGTCGACAATTTCATAATATTCTGCCTTTTAGCGGACGACGCGACGTGCAGACGAGAATTTCGGTTTTCAGCCCGCCCCGTGTCCAGTGATGCCAGGTCTCATGCTTTTGCATGAGATCTCATGCTTTCCAAACAAATCTCACGATATCATGTTTTAGTAGCAAAATCTCATGCTTTTTGGCTTATAACAAAAAAAAATAAAGAAAAAGATAACTAAAACAAAACAAAATAGGTAACTGTAAATGGTAGTTCATCTCGAGTTTTGTGAGGCTGACCCCTACCCTCTAGTGGACAAACTAGCATGCATGGGTGGAGCGTGTGATTCCCCGGCCTGGTGCTAAAATTGAAATCCCGACGTTGGTGGCTTTAGTTTCGTTCATGCGTCGTACGTTCGTGGCTTGTCTTTTACGCTTTGCCCGATATAACTGATAGTAAAAGTAAAAATGTATACCATGCAATCGAATATGAACTTTGCTAGAGGAGGGCCACTATCGCGCCATCTCATGCTTTTTCTTTTTAATCTCATGCTTTTTCGAAGATTTTCTCATGCACTGTCTCTTTGGGACCTGGCAGCATGAGATGGCGCGATTCGCGCCATCTCGTGCTTTTTCCACCTTTTTCTTTTTAATCTCATGCTTTTTCGAAAATTTTCTCATGCACTGTTTCTTTGGGACCTGGCAACGCTGCCCGTGTCTATTGCTACTCTATTTAATGCATTCAAGCATATTGCCTCGTCCTCTCTCGATCCAGTTCAGAGGCGTCTTTACTTTTTTTAAATTATTGTAAGTAGTGTAGGTATTTGTGGCAAAATCACCTCTCCATTTTTTCAAATTTTCATGTCTTTAAGTCCCTAAAACACGGAAAACATGGTTTCTTATTTCCGTGGGTCTGTCTGTCTGTCGGTTGGCTCACAAACCTAAAAACTAGTCGATCAAAGAATATGAGAGTTTTCGTATAAATTAGCCTTTATCCTGGCTCGAAACCGTCTACACTTCTGGTGAAATATCTATAGGATGAACACTTAAAAAATTAATTTATATTTTTTGTTGCTCTTTTGTTGCGAAAACTATTCATTTTACAATTTGTTTTGATATGTTTTGATTACCAAGGCATTTACCGCTGATATAAATAAAGGCATTTTTAATACCCCAGATACAGGACGGACAACTTAAAAAATAAATTTTGACTACTTTTGCACTAATCGAAGAACTATTTATCTGAGACGAATATTACTTATGTACTGTATGTATTTAACGTCAGTAAGTTATTATTTTTTATTAAAATAGGTGCGCTGTCATAGAAGATGTGTGCTTTATATTCACTTATCTACAGGTGGCGATTTTACGTTGGAAATAAACTAAATTTTTATACATGGCGGGAAATTAGAAAAAAAAATAGTTGTGAATGTGTTTGAGGTGAAATTTTGTGTACATAGTTTCACACATTTTATTTTTACCTACACAAAATAATCAAATATTATTTTCACTTCTCTCGCTAAAGGAAGTAGGTATTGTATTCGTAAAATATCAACTCTTAAGATTTTTCCATAGCTTCAGGTTTTGGGATCTCACGAAAAACATGATTTCCCATTTCCGTCGGCCTGTCTGGCTGTTAGCATGAAAACTTAAAAACTATCGGATAAAAAAAATTAAATTGTGCATATTGATCTGGCTTTGCCTTGGTCTGTCACTTCTGGTGACATACAGGGTGAGCACCTTAAAAACTTACGGCAAGATTCTTCAACGCTAGATCGGTCTAATTCGACAACCAAAAGTTTTAAACTGACAAGGGTAAGAATAAGACTACTAAGTTTTATACTACGAACTTTTTTCTGAGATTTTTCTGAAATTTATAAAGAAATTGGCAATTTTACTACGCGCTTTCCACAGTAATAGAACTAAATTCATTCTCGCAACCCGTTCGAAGATGGAAATCATTTGGAAACCAAGCAAATCGTTGAAATATTAGAATAACTCGTAAGTTTGTAATGACGATTTATTAACAGTAACAGCACAAAAACTTGTCAAAACCTAATTGATTAACTAGAATATCTTAATTTAAACCAGTACTAAATTTTAAACCTTTTTAGTGAATCTGAACGTTGCTTTAATAATTTAAATACGACTAATTTTACAAATCCAGTTAAGGCTGTTACCGTTGATATGAATTAAGAGATTTTCCGTGCAAAGGCTTGAAGATTTTTTGGTTAACTATCCACTGTATGAACATAGCCGTCTTATTATTACGAATACATAAAGGCAAAGCATTTTGGAACGAGTTCACAGACCAAAAATATCTTTCTACACATTGACCAAATTGTGACCGTTCATTAAATAAAACAATTTTTTTTTATTTAAGTAAGGTTTTAAGGATTTAGTATCGCCCAAGAGTAGTTTTCAAAATTATAACAATAAATATATTTCATTGTTTTTCATCTTTTCCTAAAATTTCTTTCCACACTAAAAAAATTTTTAGGTTTTAGGGATTTAGTATCGCCCAAAATTAGTTTTCAAAATGATGACAATAAATATATTTCATTGTTTTTCATCTTTTCCTAAAATTTCTTTCCACACTACAACATTTTTCAGGCATCCACATAAATATTATTTTTCTATTGATGACAACAGAAATTAAAACCCTTTATTGAGTTTTTAGTCATTCTAATCTAAATACCTCCTCAACGCGACCTACCTTTCCATGTGTTTGTATGTTTGTAATGCAATCAAATGAGTACATATACTCAAGCCTTCTTTTATACAATGACCGGCAAAAAGTTTTCCCCATATGGTAAAATTTTTTATTATCAGGATATTAAGAAAACTTTTTCTATCGATCATCCCTGCATGTCTGATAACCTAAAAATTGATTTTAACATTTTTCACGTGACCCCTGGTTTGACGGGAAATTAAAAAAAAAATTAAACCATCAAGAAGTGAGGTTAGTTGGTAAAATATCAAATAGAATTTTTTAAAAAGAATGTGCAAGTAAAAGAGGTTGTCAATGTTTTTGCAAATACGATTTCTGCAAGAACATTTTAGTGAAAAGGGAGGACGGATGGCATAACTTTTTCAAGAAGGGCTGTCTTCCCAAAAGTAGGGCACCTGGTAACAACCTTGAAGAGAAATCCGCAATACATACTTAATGAAAAGAATCAGAATGACAGTGGTTATATAGTTCAACTGTCAACCGCGACTGTAACCCCATTCGAAAACGATAATTTTCGGGTACTCAATGGCTTAACAATCCTCATGCTTTTAGAGTTCAGTATCCTGTATCAACAGTTTAGCGCCTTATACGATGTTAAATATTTTTGCAATTAAAAAATATCGAAAAGAGAAGCGATTTAAAATAACTGCCAACTAACTTTTTAAAATAAAAGTCGATCAATAAGCTTTTTTGTAGGCAACCACCAACAGTTATCTTTAGAAGAAATGTATTAGACTAGTGACGTAATGGACCTCCGCGTCTGCTTTTGCAAGTGCTTTCATCTCTGCTTCTGAATTTTTGCAACGGAAGTGTAACAATTTTTTTTTTTAAATTTTAGCGCGTAGTGTTGCCAGTAAACAATTTTTAATATGCTGCTAAACTTTTGTTGGTGTAGTACCTTGCGTCTATAAAATTTTGATTATAATCTCTAATTAATTATTTAAAAAAAAACGACGAAGGTATAGAATTACGCATAAGTTTTTTTTGTAAGAAATTAATAAATACTTGTTTTAAGTCACTTCAACTTCCGTTTCCGCTTGTGTTTTTTTAATATTAGTTTCCGTTTAGGTACCTTTACAACAATTTTGTTACATTACTAATTAGAACATTGAAGAAATGCACACTTCATGCACACCTTGGTTAAATATTTTCCCTTTTTTGTTGTAATTGTTTTAATTGTTGAAATAGTTTTACTTATTGACTCCTGAAATATACAGTAATATAAAATCAGTTTTTATTTCACTGTAATATAGCTGTTAAACCTTTTCAGCCATCTATAATTTTAATGAGCCTGAAGAATACAAACTTAAACTTACCGTCGGAGATGCGGTTCATATACTTGAAGCTGAGACAGATTGGTACTATGGTTACGTGATCAGTAATCGACATGTTGCAGGCATATTTCCTAAAAGCTACATACACATTAAAAAGTGTGAGAGATTTGACAGCGCAGGACCAGTATTGAAAGATCCAGCGATTAGTCAGGAAATCACGTCTGTTCTTCGAGAATGGGGTACACATTGGAAACGTTTGTATGTGGTAAGTGAAGCTAAAGTAAAGAAAATAAAGCACGCGAAGGGACCTATCCAATAATTTTTATTGTTAAAAGCTGGTTCTACTTGGTGTACCTATGTATGTAAAATGACAGAACACTGATGCCACCGATTAAAGAAATTACTGAATTTAAGAACTCGCCCATAATGAGCGAATCAAGCTGGCTATTGCAATGAAAAAATACAGGTCCCATAAATATTATTAGTGTTATCTATTTTAGGAACATCATTTTGCAAAATTCCATTTTGGTTTTATAGAAATATTTGCTTTTTTAAGATATGTCATTATTTGATTGTTCCATAAAAATCTTGGTTTTTTAGCTGAAGATTGAGTATTTTTATTGGTTTCATATTCTCTGTAAAAGCATAATGAAGTAACATTTTTATTTTGGTGGTATTACTTCGTATATCAGTTTAACATATTATATCCAAAATATTTAGAAAGTATTTCTCTTTATAGATTCTCAGTTTAATTAGATTAGGATAACTTTTCCTCGAAGTTACCTTTTTACTTTCCGAACACTGCCTATAGGTACATTTACTTATTTATTTATTTATTGACTGCCAATGCCATTTTTATCATTACAAAATTATAAGCAGAATAACAACTAACTTTATAATTCAATAATTCAATAAATGCTAACATACATTCTATCACAGATCACCATCTATCTGATAGCTGCATTAGAATTTTTTTAAGAGGACAAAAAAAGTTGAGTGAATGAAGCCGGTTAGCAAGAGACACAGTCCTAGTGACGAAAGAGTGACGACCATAATTATTAGTGCGCTGATATGGTTGATGAAACGTTTGAATATTTCTTGTGTTAGCAGGTGATGCACGAAGGCTGATATTTGATGTTAGATAGGGGCAATCAACTAAAGAGTTTATGAGTTTAAAAACAAGTAGTGGGTGTGTGTGGCGGACGTGGTCGTGAGTGGGCGGGTGTGTGTGTGTTCATTACTGTACTGTAAAGTCTTACTGGCCAAACTAAAAATAGTGCACGCTAAAGCACTAAATGACACTAAATCAAAATGTAAATGACCTTGTATCTTACGTATTTTCTTTGTAATATTAGTATCAGTCCTCAAACCTAAGTATATAAGATATATCACCCACAGCGCAGCAGTGAGCAAGAGCAGGAAATAATGGCAACGGTGCCAGGTAGCCGGTACTGCATCCAACTCAATTACAAATACCAGGCCCTTTGTTGCTACAGTCTCTTTTCATTTTTGACTCCAGGGTAGATAATAATATATAACTAAAATGAGCATTTATTTTAGACACATAGTAAAAATTTTGAACCAATGAAGAACCAAATATATGATTTAATTAGCCTTCGAAGTAAAATTATAAGCGGCACATTACCTTTAGATGAAATAAAAAGAGTAACAAAACAAGCAGCAGAGGCCGTCGATATGGGAAATAAGATGTTGGGTTTAGATTTAGTTGTCCGAGATAAAAATGGAAATCTTATAAATCCTGACGCTACCAGTACTCTGCAACTTTTTTATCACCACAAGGCTGCAACTGAAAGGATGAACAATAAAACAAAGGTATTTATCGTATTTTATAGAAGAAATAAAACTGTAGTTCTAATTTTTTGATTTTAAAACATTTTAACGTGATGTCAAATTGAAAGCTATACAATAACAATTACAAATATACAGTTAGGCTTATCTTTTAAAATACAATAATGACAATATTTTATGTTATTTTTATTCTTGTCGTACGTGCTTTAATACTGATTTGAAGATTTTTATGGGCCTCTCTCATTTCCAGAAAAAAGTTTTATTACCTGTAAGACTCGGTTTTAATTGGAAATAATTACTCTGTGAAGTTAATTCTCGTATATAACTCTGTATAATTTTGATTTCAAATTTTACTGAAAAAGGGCCACACGCCGTGGCATGTAAGATATATACAGTGCTTTTTTTTAAATCAGGACACGAGATTTGCATGGTAATTGTTTCACCCCATGTTAACTTTTGTTCTACTAAAAATTTTGAGCCAAATCTCGGCAGGTACATATTATGGGGTCTTCAATTCACCTTGAACGGTTTTTTTTCAGCAATTCCATACCAATTTCACGAAAATCTATTTTTTGATGATAAATTAGAGTACAAATTAATTTAAAGAATTCATGGAATTGTCAGACTATATATATACAGTGTGTCCCACGGAGTTCTTGCCATGTGGGAAAAATTTGTACTGAAAGTTGAAAAAAAATCACTGGTGTAGAAAAGTTCTGCATATTAATAAACTAAGAATCCCTATATTTTTACATTTTTACTTTTCGTTACGAAATCAATATTGGTATAAGTTAATAAAAAGTGATTTTCTTTTACATACGTAAATATACTAAGAATGACTTTGACATAGACATTGACATTCTTTGCAGTATAGTTCTATTAATTCAGTTTATCAATTTATCATTTTCTTCAATTAGGCCCTCAAAACTAACCACAGAACAAAAAATTGTAATTGTTTCAATTGTTGGCGACAACTACAAAAGTTATAGGGAAGCCGCTGAAATTTTCCATGACAGGCATCCCAAAATATCTGTATCCCATCAAACTGTTGTACACATAAAGGCCAAATTTAAAAGTAGTGAAAGCGTGGAAAACCGCTTCAATAAAAAAAATCAAGTTTAGGCCGAAGATGATAAGGATATTCATCTACAAGTTATCCAAGTCGTTGTTGAAAATTCCAAGACTTCGTTGAGAAATTTGGAAAAAGATAGACGCCCTGTTTGTAAATCCACTGCTAGAAGAGTTCTTAAAACAAATCATTTTCATCCACACAAACCTACCTTTGTCCACACGTTGAAACCTGAAGACTTTAATATTCGGTTTGATTTTTCGGCTTGGTATGAAGGTATGCATGAAGATGATCCATCTTTTTGCAAAAAAAATCATATTTTCTGATGAAGCATGTTTTACATCAAATGGAGTAGTTAGCTCCCAAAATTGTCGTTGGTGGAGTACAGCTAAACCGGGATTTGTTATCCAGTGTCGAGATCAGTATTATTTTAAAACAAATGTGTGGTGAGGTATTTTAGATAACCAACTGATAGGGCCATTTTTATTCCGAGGCAATATAACGTCGGATATTATTTTCCAAAATTTTTAAATCTTCACCATCTTCATTTGCAGGATTATTGCCTTCGTCCTGTCTTTTGCAATTACATTTGTTAATAAGAGTTCCACTACTTTCAAATTTTTTAATGATTCTGGTTATGGTCGATATAGCTGGAATTGGTCTCTCTGGATAATGTACTGCAAACATATCGGGGTAATTATTTAGATTAGTGGAAACAGCGAATTTTTTCATGAAATTTTGCACAGACCCTAATTTTGGGTCGTAGAACACGAATCCGAAGTCAGTTTTTGGGGGTCTCGTAAAATTTTTTATTAAACTTTTAGGTTAGCTTTTTCAATGAATTTCTTTAAATTTGTTGGGTGAGCAAAAAGGTGGTCAGGTTTGCTCAGTTTTGATTGATATAGATACATATATATCTATATCAATCAAAACTGAGCAAACCTGACCACCTTTTTGCTCAGGTTGGGTGAGCAAAAAAAAAATTTTTTTTTACGAGACCCCCAAAAACTGACTTCGGATTCGTGTTCTACGACCCAAAATTAGGGTCTGTGCCAAATTTCATGAAAAAATTCGCTGTTTCCACTAATCTAAATAATTACCCATATCGGATACGTTTGGGCTGCTGTTTTCTGCATAATACCACTTAACTATGGCAATCTTTTCAGAGACGTAGAATACTTCATAACAAAATAGTGTTAAAAATTAAAAAAATTGGTCACACTTTGTTTGAAGTTGACACTGACAAAATTAATCAAAATACTTGCTGGTATCTTCATTAAAATAATTCAGATCCTTATTATTTATTTTAGGAACATGAAAGATAATGTTCGTTAAAGAACTTTGGATAGACTTCATAAAAATTATTAAACTTTTGCAAGTGAGTTTTGCTTATTGAATATTTCAAAAAGCTTACATACACTCTTAGTCTAAAATAAATAGGGGAGCCAATATATGACCACCTTAAAATTTGCATGGGAATTCCTATGTTGCGCCTGTCCATGCACCACCCTGTATATACATGTTGAAGGGTCCTTATCCAAAGAATCTGTGTTAATGTTAAATCTCGTAAAAAAATGTTTAGAATTTGGTTGAATGAATTGCTCCAGTCCCTTTTTTATGTATAGTTTTACATCTCTTGGTAGCATTGCAGTTCTCTTAATGTCAGCAGGCAAAAATACCTCGAAATGCTCCCCACAGTTTAATGCTTGCGCCATCAGTTTTTTTAGTATCTGCTGAAATATTTGCATCAAAAAATGCCAGAACTGCGCATTCTGGTGACAAATACCACAGATAATTGCAAAATTTCTCCAAAGCACTTTTGCGAATTTGTGAATCGGCTTTGTATTCAAACAGACTTCTTAAAAATTCAAAATCCTGGCGAGGAGCTTCAATAGGAATGCAGGAGTTGATTCAACCTTTACATATATAGCACTTAGAAAAATGCAGACATCCCGGATTCCAGATTCCTCGGCCTTTGATAAATTGAATTCGTTGCGGAAAAGGAAAATTTTAATACAATAGATAGCTTTAGTCATCCACCTGGCGTGATGAAAGGCTCCTGGGACTCTAAAAGATATTCCTTTAGATGGAATACCATCAAGAAAAACAATAGTTTGTTCAAGAAGTTGTCGATAATCTTCTCTGGGATATCTTTCCTGTACACTTTCCAAAGCAAACTTCTTGGTATCTTCTGCATAGTCTTGTAGTTTTGCTTTAACGATTTGATCTTCCATACCCGTTTGAAAATTCTGCAAATTCATTTTAGACCACGCTTCCTGAAAACGTTTGAAAATTTGGACATTTGGGCCGGTAGATTTTTCTTCACCTTTTGACTCGAACGCGTTTCTTAAAATGATCTCATATATATGATGTCGCCATGGCAAATATAGTATATCTCTTCCTAGTTCCTCTTCCACTAAAGGACAAGCACCTTTTAATCGTCCTGTATTTGAAGCAGTTGTGTCACAGCACAATGCTTGTACTTTATCTTCTAGGTTCCACTCCTGCGAAGTGTGATATACGGCAAGAGCTTGATCTTTTCCAGTACCTGATGGTAATTGAGGAATTCCTAGTAGTTGCTCTGCTCCCTTACACGTAATAATAACAGGAAGTCTATCGATAAGTTCTCTTTCCGTCAATGCTGGAAGCATTTTCGTCCTATATATATATATATATATATATATATATATATATATATATATATATATATATATATATATATATATATATATATATATATATCAGTAGGATAACGACCGTTATAATAAAACTTGCAAAATAACGGGATATCGGTCAAATAGTTACGAAAGCTTGGTATACGTAAAAGAGTAGCTAATATACTATTTTATTGACCGATATCCCGTTATTTTGCAAGTTTTATATATATATATATATAGATATATATATATATATATATATATATATATATATATATATATATTATATATATATATATATATATATATATATATATATATAGGACGAAAATGCTTCCAGCATTGACGGAAAGAGAACTTATCGATAGACTTCCTGTTATTATTACGTGTAAGGGAGCAGAGCAACTACTAGGAATTCCTCAATTACCATCAGGTACTGGAAAAGATCAAGCTCTTGCCGTATATCACACTTTGCAGGAGTGGAACCTAGAAGATAAAGTACAAGCATTGTGCTGTGACACAACTGCTTCAAATACAGGACGATTAAAAGGTGCTTGTCTTTTAGTGGAAGAGGAACCATATATATATATATATATATATATATATATATATATATATATATATATATATATATATATATATATATATACATATATATATATATATATATATATATATATATATATATATATATATATATATATATATATATATATATATAAGAGAGAGAAGAATATCGGCTATGCGGACTGTGGAAGTGTGTTCTTCTCATGCATCAAAGTACGGGGAGTCCAAGAAAATGGACAACCCCGGGCCGGGTAGACCATGACAGCTGTTTCGTCCTTGTTGGGACTCATTCAGACAGCCATAACCCAGTCGCACCGAGGCAATCGATGCTACCGTATCTTAAATCCGTCTTGCAAAACACAAGCAGGAAATAACATACCATAACGCCACCTAGCGGGTGCTGGCTCTAATGCAAAAGCAGAACACACTGAGAAGGTAAAATATCTAAGGGCGAACACGGCATCTCTAGCTTTCGAGAAACGCATTTTCGCAAATTCGCCCAACTCGTCCGCACCATTCGCGCAGATCAAGGAGGGAGGTCACGACGTCCTCACCAGAAAGACGTGTAAACCCTTAACAAAAGCCAAGTAAGAGTAAAAATGTAGAAGTTTATCGTCCGTACAATATATAAGAGAGAGAAAAATATCGGCTATGCGGACTGTGGAAGTGTGTTCTTCTCTTGCATCAAAGTACGGGGAGTCCAAGAAAATGGACAACCCCGGGCCGGGTAGACCATGACAGCTGTTTCGTCCTTGTTGGGACTCATTCAGACAGCCATAACCCAGTCGCACCGAGGCAATCGATGCTACCGTATCTTAAATCCGTCTTGCACAACACAAGCAGGAAATAACACACAGGAAGAACACACTTCCACAGTCCGCATAGCCGATATTCTTCTCACTCTTATATATTGTACGGACGATAAACTTCTACATTTTTACTCTTACTTGGCTTTTGTTAAGGGTTTACACGTCTTTCTGGTGAGGACGTCGTGAGCTCCCTCCTTGATCTGCGCGAATGGTGCGGACGAGTTGGGCGAATTTGCGAAAATGCGTTTCTCGAAAGCTAGAGATGCCGTGTTCGCCCTTAGATATTTTACCTTCTCAGTGTGTTCTGCTTTTGCATTAGAGCCAGCACCCGCTAGGTGGCGTTATGGTATGTTATTTCCTGCTTGTGTTTTGCAAGACGGATTTAAGATACGGTAGCTTCGATTGCCTCGGTGCGACTGGGTTATGGCTGTCTGAATGAGTCCCAACAAGGACGAAACAGCTGTCATGGTCTACCCGGCCCGGGGTTCTCCATTTTCTTGGACTCCCCGTACTTTGATGCAAGAGAAGAACACACTTCCACAGTCCGCATAGCCGATATTCTTCTCTCTCTTATATATTGTACGGACGATAAACTTCTACATATATATATATATATATATATATATATATATATATATATATATATATATATATATATATATATATATATATATATAGTTAAGTATGTTTGGAATTATCTGGAGAACTACTGTTTCGTCTTCCTCGGTGTCTAAGTTGTTAAAAGACACCACATCGACTCATCAGAGGCCTTACAGTAGCATATATATATATATATATATATATATATATATATATATATATATATATATATATATATATATATATAAAGTTCGCAGCATATGGGAAACTTTTTTATTTTTAATTTGAAAAAAAGTTATTCTTCATAAAAAGTTCTGCATGGTCCAAAACCTAAAACGCAACCATCAGATATCGAAATTTCCTAGTCATATACGAGGTCTGTCAGAGAATATTAATTTTACCCTGCAGTAAAATACTTTTATTTTTGATAATATCGAAAACTTTTATGCAGAAAATTTATTTAGAATTGTAAACTAATTTCTAATAAACAGTTATCTGTGTGTGGATACTTCTATTTTTCAATAAACAAAATCGTTAAAAAATAGAATTAAATTTTATTTTTCCTGACCTTTGACATGTGTATGGCCGCTATTAATTAAACCCTCAGTCGGGATTTTATTGTTCTTGAGTTTGTATAATTATGTATTTTTTAGACGGATGAGAAGGAATTTCAACCGAAAACAGCTGTCCAGCAATATTCAAATATATTTTTAGTAGCCGTTAGAAATTTTACTTGTAAAATGTCAGAAGATGCGGAGCTTCTTATGGCATTATATGATGCTAAAGACTTTAAACCAATAACTGAAAGTTACGTTGTTAGATGGACCAAAGAAGGTTTAATGAGTGACCTGGATCAAATGTACAATTTAAGAGTTATGTTTACTGTAAGTATTAAAAAAAGAAAACGTTACGGTACGTATACAAATGTTTGACATTCGAAATATTTTCGTTTTCTTTCCGCATATAATATGATAACGGAGGATATTCCGAATGCCAAACGTACAAGAAAACCTGTGTCAGGGTGACAACGTTAAAAATTAAATATAATCTGAAAATAAGTCGTTATGGGGCTCAAAATAATGTAAGTTAAAATCACAGAAAATTTTATTCTGGATACAAAATGGTGCATGTTCCGAAGCCTCTAATTTGTACATTTCACAGCCTGGTTACTTTCTGTACTGTTTGTAACCCTTCCATAAAAAATGAATTTTTCAGCAATCTCTTTAATTTCTGTACAAGGATGGTTCTTTAATTTTTTAGAGAAACAAAGCGTTTTTTTACGTATTTGTTTTGGTTGACATGTCCTTATTTATTCAAAAACTTTGACCATTTGTAGAAGGGGAGGGGTTATATTTTACAACCGTAAACATTAGAATTGTTAGTTTGCCCAACAAGTTTTTTTATTTGGGACAGACCACATGGACTTCAAGCCTAATTTATGACGTATGTGCGTCTGAAGAGAAGGGAAGTGTAATCTATTGATACGGGATTTAAAGAATTGGAGGTTTGGAGGGAAATGGAAAGCCTCTGCAGGCCATTTGTTTAATAATCTGGAGACCCTAAGTATAAATGAGCTGGGCCGTATATGCGACGCGCTTCTTGTTCTGTTGGGAACAGTCAAGGGGTGAATGATAGCGGTCAGTTCTTCTAAGCAAAATCCGTGAAAATATCTGTAGGAACTTTTCGTTCGTCCGCCGGTCGAGCAACATGTGATCCGGGGAGGTTGGTTTTGGTGGCCAATCTTTCTCACGGGAAGTGCGCGAAAACGCGGGAAATCGTGGTTTTTTGTTCCCCGGGGAAGAAGGAAAAGTCCTGGTTGGGGATCGTGGTAAAAACGGGGAAGATTGGGCGGGAGTGATTCCTAAAACTTGACTAGATCCACCTGCGGACTGCATGGTCTATGGCGGCCAAGGAGGGGGACTTCCGGTTGGGTTTGTCAAGTTTCTGACAGAAAAAGGATATATCCTGGTCCGGTTGACAGCCGTGCGGTACCTAACCTAGTAGAATGCTATATAGTGGAAGATAAAATTAAAAGAAAATTGGGAGTCTTCGGGGGTTTAGGCCCGACTATCCGGAGGCTCTGTTACGACACCCAAACTGGAGGACGTGTAATTTGCCTCGGAGGGTCGCCCGAGATAGCAAATAAGCGCCAGATCGGGTATTAGAAAATAATTGGCTGGATGCCGATCAGGCAAGAGGCCATGGAAATTGTCGAACAGAACAGAACAGGAAATAGACAGAGAAGGGAGCTTTCTTGTGAGGACTGGCTGTGTAGCTAAACCCAATGACTGTTACCAATGTATTTAATCCACACTTAAGGGATCACATAGCACATAATAGCTTTAATGAGTTAAAATAGAAAGTATTTTAACTCATTTAGGCCAAACGTGTTTTCTTTAGATAATCGGTATCTAAAAACTAGTCCAGACCTACATACACTTCCCCGCATACAAATATTTGCAAACATTTGCCCGTGAATAACACATATACAGTTGTTTAAAAAAAATTATGAGATTTGCAAATATTTGGTTGATTAGAGTTTTAGTTGATCCATACGAGAAAAGAAAAACATGTCGCTAATTAGAGAAACAGTGGCGGTAATTTGTGCAGACTATAAATTTTTCCCTTACTAACAAAAACATTTGCCCCAAATGCGTCCGAACTAGCTTATTTGTGAGTTTAAACACCTCCATCCTCAACGCAAAACAAAATCACAGGTGCATTTGTTTAAATGTTTTAAGCAAATGTTTGGAAACACTTTTTAAACAGTTTTTATACGATTTTTTAACAAGTATTTAAATTTGTGCGGGCAAATGTATGTAGGTCTGGACTAGGCTTAAGAGTAGCTAGAAATCTTTGTCAAAGTAATGTCTCGCTCTACAGAAATATGGTTATGAAGCAGAACTGGGATGGTTTGTTGAATTTCAGTGCTGGTGTTGATGAAGTGTGGTCTGAGTTTGTAAATACAATTGTTTAGTGTTTAAACTCTGTCGCCATATAAAAAACAAACTGTTAATACGAGCCCGTCTGGTAATTCGTATAATGATAAACTTGTGCTGCTGAGAAAGAAACTTGATTTCCGCTTTTGACTGCAAAAGAATTGTGCCGGATGGTACCATAGCTGTAGAGTATAGAGTTTTATTTTAAAAATTACGAAGAAGCAAACCATATTGTCTTCGCCAAATTGAATTCAGCTTTTTATGCTGTTTTAAAATTAAAGTATTATATGAATGAGCACGGTTTACTGTCTGTGTATTATTCACTTGCATACAGTTTTATGACAAACAGTGTTTTTTTCTTGAGGTCAAAATAGTTTATGTGGCCGTGTCTTTGTTTGACAAAAATAATCCTGAGACTGATTTAAATTCAATAGCGCTGCCTGCTGCCCATGCCAGGACATTTTCAAGTGTGCGATGTATGTAAATAATTATAGGCCGCTATTTGTAAAATTGGATACATCGAATAATTATTTAAACAGTGGAACCCTCCTTCTAGAAATTACTTCACGTAAAACAATGCTCTTGAAGAGCGGTCCTGGATATAATTGTGCGACTTTGTATAATAATGCCATTAATAGGTATACGTTTTTAAATACGGCCCTGTTTTGTTGTTTAAATGTCATATCTTTTGTAAATCATTATAATTCGTGTTTTTGACTTTTCGTTTCATTCGGAACTTAAGCTCTTCAAGCTGATTTTATAACCGTATTAAAAAAGAAACGCCAACATTTAGTCGAAATAACGAAAAAAGATCTTATTGGTAACACAATAACCGGTAGGCATATCTTTAAATAAAATACTTATCACTGTATCAATATATTTTGTTCTCTCTAGGAATAAAATAAGCTAAGAACTGATTAATAAAAAACATACAACCGTACGTTGTGCGGTTGGAGACAAGTGGAAAAATGTTTGTTCGTCGTTTTATCAAAATGAAACGTGCACAAAAAGTTCTGCTTTGCTTAGAAGATAATTACCATAAAAAATGTGAGTGTGTAACAAGTATCTAAAGGTTTTAAAATGGAAAAGCAACATAAACTGTACCATGCTACAGAATCAAGCTTAGTTAAGAGTGGAAAAAGAACTGCTGCACAACTCGTGAAACTTACAGTAGATTCATCACCCCGAACATTAAAGAAAATGAAAGAAGCATATGATTCATCGTCATCTTCAACAATTAACGCTTATGGTGCTGAAGAAGCTTTAGCTCTTGTTGTGGACTCAGGTTTAGGAAAAAAGACTACATAACATTACAAAGTGGGGCAAAGGCTAGAGGAGCTAATATTTATCCATCTTATAATGTTATAGCGGATGTCAAAACGCAGTGTTACCCAGCGAATCTTACAGTGACGGAGACTGAAGCCCAAATACAGCTACAGAATCTACAGAAAAGAAAACCATTTGCAGGTGAACTAATCAAAATCTTAAAAATCCCAGATTTTTTAAATCAATCTCTTATGGACCGTGCTGATGACACCGAATATGACGTTATAAATGATAGTGCTGTTGATTCGGAATAATTTTAATATCTGGAAATAAATACTAAATATGCATCAAAAATGTTTTTGATGCATATTTACTATGTCTATGTTTCATTATCTAGGTAAATAGTAGCAGGTAATTTGCTGTATTTTTGAATTAGCTTCAACAGTGGCGCTCCCAGTCGTCATTTTCATTAGATATCATATGCACGCCCTTTTATAAACAAATAGTAAGGAAGAACAATGATATACAAAGAGAATACACTTTTGTCGTCCTAAATGGGTTAAATTGCCGTATGTGCGCTGTAAACGAAAAACCTGTGAAAAATTCTAATAATAATAAATTTATTCCAGCCTTTACAATAAAAATATTTTACATTAACTTACGGACATCTAAACCTAAAGTTTATTTGTGTCCAATAGCAATTACAGGGTGTTATGAAATTCACAACATATATTGAAAGCACAGCTCTCTAAAAAGAAGTAGATTAATTATTTTCCATAAGACCCCTTGTTAATAAAATGCCACACATATGCAAAAGACGGCTATCTGGGGGATTGAAGTTTAGATTCCGGCATGTTGGCAGCTTTGTTACTTGAAATACGTCACCAACAAATAATATGACCGAGCTGACTATCTTGTGGGTGCGGTCGGATTTGTGCACTGCTTTTCACCTATTTTTTGTTTATATTAATTAATTGGATTGCAAAATAGCTTTAAAACGATAACCGTAAGTAGCCGAACCTTTTGAAGTTATTTCACATTATAAAATATTAACACTCATATTTTATCCATTTGCTTTCAAAATTACCGCTCATCAGCTTTTACGAAGTTAGCGGCTGCTGCCAACAAATTTTAGTACCCAACCCAGTAAAAATTAAATACTCCATATGGCCGTCCATGCGTGCGAGGGTCATTTTTAAAACCTAGTCGGCATTCTACTTTTTTTCAGACCGTGTGATTGAAACCGGTAAGTCCTCGGTCATCTACTAGAGACACACTCGACTCTTTTTTTTTTGTTTAGGTTGGGTTGGGTTAATCAAACATCTGTAAAAGTTTCTCTCAAAAAACAGACCAACGCAAGTCTCATTCCCGTAGTAGTCGGGGAGGCAGTGACAGTTTTGGATGATTCATTTTACCAAAGCTGATTTATCTTTATATATATATATATATATATATATATATATATATATATATATATATATATATATATATATATATATATATATATATATATATACAGTGACCGGCAAAAAGTTCGCAACATATGGGAAAAATTTTTATTAGGAGAGTATCGGAAAAACTTTCCCAGGGGATCGGTTCTGCATGTCCGATAACCTAAAAATCGATTTTGACATACGTCACATGACCACTGGTATAGCGTCAAATTAAAAAAAAAATTGTTAATTTACAAAAAGTGAGGTTAGTTGACGAGATATCAAAAAAAGTTATTTGAAAAAATTGCTTAGAATTAAATTCTAGGTCCTTGTGCAAAATTTTAAGATTTTATTTAAAAGAATTGGAAAACTCAATTTTTTTTAAATATTTTTTTATCGATTTACAAATTTCCGGTTTTTTTCGTTTAGATAGCTCGGCTAATGTAAAGCCCATGTATCTGGATGAAAATAAACGAATGTAGTAGTTTTTTCTACAATTGACAGGACAAAATTTAAAAAAACAGGGTTTCGCCGGACGCTAGCTGTTGCAATGATTTGTATCTAGCAGCAGTGTCAAAATTTTAGAGACATTTCAATGAGATTACATTGAGAAAACCTTAATCGTCTTAAATATATCTGAAGTTCGACTTTTTGTAAAGTTAAGGGGATTAAAATAGATAATAAACAAAAAATTACCTGTTTATTTAATCGAAATTTTATAAACGAAAACCAATGTAAGAAAAACTTAAAAGTAGTCAAATTCTGTACTAACAACACAAAAAATCATTGTTTTTCCTTGGGTGTACAAAATTTAAAACTCAGTATGACCACCATTTCTCTCCATACATACTGTTGTTCTCGAGCGCAACTCTCGATTAACATTTCGGAGCATTTTACGATTTATTTGCAATACACAATTTATAATGACATTCTCTAAATTTTGTATATTCCTAAAGGGTCGATGTTTGTACACAGGGTTCTTTAGGTATCCCCACATAAAAAAATCTAACGGAGTCAGATCTACAATTCTACAATTGACAGGACAAAATCGAAAAAATAGGTGTTCGCCGGACGCTCGCTGTTGCAATGGTTTGAATCTAATGAAATGACTGTATCAAGATTTTATTAAGATTTTTCGCACATAAATTTAACAACCAGGTCTATTTAGTTGTACTTAAAACTACCAAAGCAGGCTCTGAAATTAAAACAACCAAATAATCTAGTAGGTTAAAAACAACCGAAAAATGTCAAACAAATTATAATTTGTTTGATTTCAACCTATGTCATTGGTTTATGTCTCGCATCTTACTAAGTTTGATATTTTACATAAGTTTATTAATATTTTATTCCTTAAAATGGCACCCACACTACTTCTTCAGGAAAAGATCGAAATTATTTTAATTTCTGGAGATAATTACAAAAGCCATAGAGAAACAGCAGCAATTTTTAATGAGAGGCACCCCGATAAATCCCTCCATTATTCCACAGTATCTCGTCTAGTCAATAAATTTGACTAGACGAAGGTTCTCTGGATGTGTGTTTGTCGATCACAGAAACACCCCAATTAGCAGTTAGTCAAATATCGGAGATCACTAACATTCACGAAAGATCTGTGCGGAGGATATTAAAAAGAAACAAATTTCATCCGTACAAACCTAAATTTGTACGTATTAAAAGATAGGGATTATGACGCCCGCTTCGATTTTTGTGCCTGGTTCCAGGGTATGATTGAGGAAGATTTTAATTTCCCAAAGAACGTTCTTTTCTCGGATGAAGCTACATTTACCTCTAACGGAACCGTCAGTTCACAAAACTGTAGATGGTGGGCCACCGAAAACCCAGACTTTGTAATTCAGAGTAAAGACCAATATAGTTTTAAGGTTAATGTGTGGTGCGGAATTTTCAACCTCAGAATAGTGGGACCTTTTTTCTTTAGAGACAATTTAAATTCAGAACGATATTTAGAATTTCTACAAACTGAGATATCTGACTTTTTAGACAATTTGTCATTAGCCGAAAGAAGAAATTTATACTTTCAACAAGACGGAGCTAGCATTCATTCCACAAATGAGGTGAAGAGATGGCTGGATCAAGAATTTGGAAACCAGTGGATAGGACGGTTTTCTGAAAATCCGTGGCCTGCGAGATCACCAGATCTGACTCCGTTAGATTTTTTTATGTGGGGATACCTAAAGGACCCTGTGTACAAACATCGACCCTTTAGGAATATACAAAATTTAGAGAATGTCATTATAAATTGTGTATTGCAAATAAATCGTAAAATGCTCCGAAATGTTAATCGAGAGTTGCGCTCGAGAACAACAGTATGTATGGAGAGAAATGGTGGTCATACTGAGTTTTAAATTTTGTGCACCCAAGGAAAAACAATGATTTTTTGTGTTGTTAGTACAGAATTTGACTACTTTTAAGTTTTTCTTACATTGGTTTTCGTTTATAAAATTTCGATTAAATAAACAGGTAATTTTTTGTTTATTATCTATTTTAATCCCCTTAACTTTACAAAAAGTCGAACTTCAGATATATTTAAGACGATTAAGGTTTTCTCAATGTAATCTCATTGAAATGTCTCTAAAATTTTGACACTGCTGCTAGATACAAATCATTGCAACAGCTACCGTCCGGCGAAACCCTGTTTTTTTTAATTTTGTCCTGTCAATTGTAGAAAAAACTACTACATTCGTTTATTTTCATCCAGATACATGGGCTTTACATTAGCCAAGCTATCTAAACGAAAAAAACCGGAAATTTGTAAATCGATAAAAAAATATTTAAAAAAAATTGAGTTTTCCAATTTTTTTAAATAAAATCTTAAAATTTTGCACAAGGACCTAGAATTTAATTCTAAGCAATTTTTTCAAATAACTTTTTTTGATATCTCGTCAACTAACCTCACTTTTTGTAAATTAACAATTTTTTTTTAATTTGACGCTATACCAGTGGTCACGTGACGTATGTCAAAATCGATTTTTAGGTTATCGGACATGCAGAACCGATCCCCCGGAAAAGTTTTTCCAATACTCACCTAATAAAAATTTTTCCCATATGTTGCGGACTTTTTGCCGGTCACTGTATATATATATATATATATATATATATATATATATATATATATATATATATATATATAATAATATATATATACAGGGTGCGCCAAACTCAGTGGCCTATTAGAAGTATTTAGAAAACGACAGAAGATGTTTTTCTGAAAACTTGGGTGTGGTTATAGGAACTGGTGTTCTATCGTTTAAAAATATTTTGAAAGAAGCAGTGTTGCCAGATCATTCTGAAACTCATAGCAACTTCGGAATTTTAAATGAGACACCCTGTATATTATTTTACATTTTGATTCTGATTTATAAAACAAATTTTTTTTGTGTATAATATCCTATGCATATCTCTGATAGTTTTTGAAATATTAATTCATAAGTAAATTTTTGGGGCTAAAACATGCTAACTAAAAAATCAAATATTTTTGTAACCAAGGCACCTAGAAAGTTAAATTTTTTGCAGAAGTTTCCCAAAATATTGCTTTTTTAGAATTTTGACGAATTATTAAAGTATTTTTATACAAGGCGTCTCAAAAAAATTGTATCTTCGTAATATAAATAAATGCAAAAAACTCAACTTTTTTAAATAGAACACCCTGTATTTTATTTTTTTAACAAAAACTAGAACAAATTTCCTACCAAACTGTATACCATGTTCCTATACCTATCTTTAACCGTTTCGAACTTACAGGCATTTTAGAAAATTAATAACTAAATAAAAATGTTTAAAAACATTTAATAGTAGGTTTTGGCAGAATTTGTTTAGAAACAAATCAAAAAGAAAACATGTCAAGTAAATTGGGTTTGGGGAAAGGTCTATTTTTTAAATTACCAAACAAAATGGCAAATAACTCTTATTCTATGCAGAAATTTTGAATTTATTTTTTATACACGGAGAGTGTAATAAAATTATATCAAGAACATGTAGACGATTCAAGGAGCTGTATCCGAATTCACCTCCAATAACACCAAAAAAGTTTAAAAGAATGGAAAGAAATATGTTGCAGTATAATAATGTTAAAGCGCCCAGAATTCAAACTAAACCGGTAACAGGTAATGAAGAAAATTAAATTAATATTCTGGTATATTTTCATGCATTGCCGTATGCGTCCATATACAGTGCAGAAACGACTTAGGACTCACATATAAATCCATAGAGCGAATCTTACATAATCATAAAATGCATGATTACAAACTTATTACACTTCAGGCACTTCAACAAAATGATCCTCTAAAACGTGTAGAATTTTGTGAAATTATATTAGTCCGGACACAAGAAGACCCCGATTTTTTAAAAAAGATCATTTGGACAGATGAAGCTAAGTTTTCAAGGGAAGGCATTTTTAATCGAAGAAACTCCCATTTTTGGTCTAGAGAAACTTCGTAAGAGAAAAAAGTTTCCAGTATCAGTTCAGTTTTAACGTTTTTTGTTTGCTATCGGATAATAAAATGGCCTTTTGTATTTACGACGATAACTTAACGGGCGCAAAATATTTAGAAATATTAAGGTCCACTGTTTCGGACTTTTTAGATGATTTACCATTAAATATGCTTGAAAACTGCTGGTATCAGTTAGATGGGGCCCATTCTACCAATGAAGTGCGTATAGAATTATTTAACATGTTTGAAGACAGATGGATTGGTCGACAAGGACCATGGAACTGGCCCCCAAGATCTCCGGATCTTACCCCATTAGATTTTTATTTGTGGGGTACAATAAAAGAAAGAGTTTATAAAACACCAGTTACCACCAAGCAGGATCTAGAGCAACGAGTAAGGGCAACTCTAGGAGCTATAGATGGAGAAGAAATACGGAGAGCTACAACAGACCATGTAACAACGTTTATTCATGATTGCTTAAGAGCAAACGGGGGACATTTCAAACAATTTAGTTATTAGTTTTATTTTTGTAATACTTTTATATTTGTTTTTTTTTGTACAATTTCATTCCTTACTTACCATGTAAGCATAAATTAATAACATTCTTTCATTTTAAAATTTAAGAAAATTTGGCTAATTTGTTTGATAATTTAAAAATAGACCTTTCCCCAAAACCAATTTACTTGATATTTTTATTTTTTATTTGTTTCCGGACAAATTCTGCCAAAGTCTACTATTAAAATGGTTTAAAACATTTTTATTTAGTTATTAATTTTCTAAAATGCCTGTAAGTTCGAAACGGTTAAAGATAGGTATAGGAACATGGTATACAGTTTGGTAGGAAATTTGTTCTAGTTTTTGTTAAAAAAATAAAATACAGGGTGTTCTATTTAAAAAAGTTGAGTTTTTTGCATTTATTTATATTACGAAGATACAATTTTTTTGAGACGCCCTGTATAAAAATACTTTAATAATTCGTCAAAATTCTAAGAAAGCAATATTTTGGGAAACTTCCGCAAAAATTTTAACTTTCTAGGTGCCTTGGTCACAAAAATATTTGATTTTTTAGGGAGCATGTTTTAGCCCCAAAAATTTACTTATGAATTAATATTTCAAAAACTATCAGAGATAGGCATAGGATATTATACATAAAAAAAATTTGTATTATAAATCAGAATCAAAATGTAAAATAATATACAGGGTGTCTCATTTAAAATTCCGAAGTTGCTATGAGTTTCAGAATGATCTGGCAACACTGCCTCTTTCAAAATATTTTTAAACGATAGAACACCAGCTCCTATAACCACACCCAAGTTTTCAGAAAAACATCTGTCGTTTTCTAAATACTTCTAATAGGCCACTGAGTTTGGCGCACCCTATATATATATATATATATATATATATATATATATATATATATATATATATATATATATATATATATATATATATATAAACTAAGGGATATGTATTCGTGACTTGAATAGTTAGAAAAAGGAATTTTTTTCTTGGGTAGCAGTCAAAATGAAGGTGGCCAACTAATTAATTCTTTATTGCTTAGTCGAGCTTTCGAGTTTCAATTTAACCCTTCTTCAGGACACACTACAAAAGTTACAAAACACATTGTCAGGAAACACAGTTCCTGTACAATCAAAAATTATTTTAAAAACTTACCAATGTGAATTATTTAAAAAAGGAATACAAAAATACTTCGCAGAAATGTTACTAAACATATTTGTGAACATTTTACAATTAAAAAACATTAAAACATTGATTTAAAATAGGCGATGATTGCCGAATAATTAATTATTACATTTTGGTTGCTGGATGAACAACAGCTGGTCATTTAAAAATTGATTTGACGTTTGACAGAAACAAGAATATTAGGTTATGTTCAAATTTGAAATACAGCGTGGCGAATTTAAAAAATTTTTATACTGAAAAATGATGTCCTGTGCATTCACCAGAGGTGGAAAAAGCAAAAGGTATGCAGGAACAATGTGGAAAATACAAAAAACTTTTTTTAAAATATAATGTTCACACAGAAGAGAAAAGACAAGAAAACTAGATGGATGTGTCTTCCTGTAAGGAACTGAATTTTTCTTTATGTAATTTAAGTAAGAAGGAATAAATAGTGCTGAGGTTTTGGATATCTGTTTTCTTGTTCATACAGTGGTCAGCGCCATGAATGTGCACCATTTCTAAGAAAAGTCTTTTGTAATAGTTATTGGATTTTGCCAGAACTTTAGGTTCAGCAAATCTCATTCGGTGGCCTTCTTTTATTACATGTTCAGCCAATGCACACGACGGCACCGACCTCCTGCAGTCACTCTTGTGTGATATAACACGGCTATATAAGTTTCTGGATGTTTGACCGATATATACATCCTCACAATTATTACAAGAAATCTGATACACAACATTCCAATTCTCTCTTGTGGTGAGGGGTGTTTTTGTTCTAGTATACAATTGTGAAACAGTCTTCACTTGTTTCTTTGCAAACCTAACATCGGTGCACTCAAATAATTTTATTAATTTTGGAGTGAGATCTTCTATATACAGTAAAGTACAATAAAAAGTTGGAACAGTGGTGCTTTGATTGGCATTATTGTCATTATGCCGAGATGGCGTATGTTGTGTGTTAAGGGATGATGGTTGACTGGGTCTCTCAACAACATTTTCCGGTACTTGATAAGCTGTACTGTATAAGAATTTATTAATTAATTTATACTCGATTTGAAATTGGTTGATAGTAATAAATCATTAAAATCCGTCAAACACGTACACAGAGTGGTCCACCTAAATTGCCAAGTTTTAAATAGTATATACATTGAAAGTCTAGACCCTTTTGCATTTATTAAACTTTCCATTCCTATAGATCTGATAAGGGCGTCGAATACAAAGCTTAACCCGAGGCTCGAACAATAAGCGGTAGTATTCTACCTGTGATGTTTTGCACTCATGCACGTGCTTTCGGGTGGGTTTAAGTTTATATTAAACACAATAATTATATAATTTAGTGAACATTCGGATGTGTGGCATAATTTGTTACCCTTGTATTTGAATAAATATAATACTAATAACAATAAAGCAACTAATAAACAAGTAAATTTGGAAAAATGTTTCTATTTGAAATTCTATAAAATTTATAGTAAGTCATTACAGTTCTTCGCTTTAAATTAATCATCATCAGAAAATGAAATATCTGAGGGACTGTCTTCTTCCCCTAAATTGATAATAAGTGGTTCGACCGTTTTCTCCAGTAAACTATCCAATTGCCACATTTTTTCCTCCTCCTTTAGTACATGCTCTATACATCTTTGCCACTTCCCCGCGTTGACTTCTTGAAGCGCTTCTTCAAAGAGTTTTTGAACATCACTCATTTTATAAGTGGTATTTTTTCTAGCCACATAACCTTTCACATGAGCCCATACCAGTTCGATCGGATTTAATTCGCAATGGTAGGGGGGGAGCCGAAGCACTATTATATTTTGTTTTTTGGCCATTTCGTCAACAACATATTTTTGAAACCGATGTTTATGGGTGTTTACAATTGATAGCAACTCCTTTTTAACCATATTGTCCTCAAATTGTATTTGTTTCTCCACAAGCCACTCGATAATTTTTGCTTTTCGCCAAGCAGTTGTAGGCATCTTCTCCAATCTTCTGGAGTGATACGGAGCGTTATCTAACACAATGACGGAGCCAGGTGGAATCAGCTCTATCATTTGTTCGAAATACTCCTCAAAAACATCAGCATTCATATCCTCGTGGTAATCGCCTGTACGAACTGATTGGAATGATAATAGTCCACCTTCTAAAAATCCATTGGAGCTACCGATGTGAGTTATAATTAATCGTTTTCCTTTTCCAGAGGGCGGATTTATTCCTGTTGATAGACCGTCTAAAAATGCTTGCCGGTGAGAAGTCACATTTTTGTCTGTCCATATTTTTCCAACTGTGTAGCCTTCGTTCAGCCATGTTTCGTCCAAATAGAAAATTGTTTTGTTTTCATTGCGAAATTTTCTTATTTTTCTCAAATAATTACGTCTCCAACATACTATTTCATCTTTTTCGAGCAAATGAGACTTCCGACTATGTTTTTCCCATCTAAAATTCATTTCTCTTAGAACTTTCCATAGTTTATCTCTCTTGATTGCAGGAAAGTCTTCTTTTACTGCCCCTAAAACTCTATCCAAAGTAGGGATCTCCTTATTGAAATAGAATGAATGCACCTTTCGTCTTATGATGGCCTTTTCGTCCTCATCGATCGGTATTGTTCGCCTTCCTGGAGATGGTTTTGGTGGCGTCACGGTTCCTGTCTTTTCTTCCCGCATCAGCCTGTAGATGGTTGCTTTTCCAATACCTGTCATCTTTGAACAAAGTTCCACTGCAGAATCGATACTTATTGCACTTTTTTGATATCTAAGTGCATTAAATACATTAAGCACAATAATCTTTTCACTAATGCTTAGCGCTGATTTCGCAGCTCGCTTAACTGGAATAAATCCTGAAAGACTCTCCATTTTCAAAAATTACCCAAATGTGTGTCCTAGAATACTCGCATTAGGTTTGTTCGCTCTTAAAATGACTCACAGTTTTATACCAATAAGTAGAGGTACCTAATTTTTCGTAACTACCTGAAAAGTAACATTGTGTATTAATTGTTCCCGGAATTCTCGGCATAATTATTTTTACCTGTTATGACAATAATGATTACTAAATTATTCGGATAAGTAAATAGGGTTCAAACCGGCACGTCAGGTAGGTGCGCCTATGGAATCGGCTGCTAAAAATGATTTATTACTATCAACCAATTTCAAATCGAGTATAAGTGGATACGAGTTTTCCAACAGTATTGTTTGTAATAATTTTAATGATGCTTGCCTATCTTGTGGATGTGTTAGCATGACAGCTCTACGTTTCATGCCTAAAATTAAATTGATTTTCATCTTCATAGGATGGTATGACTTAAAGCTTATAAACCTATTGGAAGCCATAGGTTTTCTGTACCAAAACAGTGCTGAGAACATTGTCATCAGACCGTTTTATTTTCATGTCTAGGAAAGGAATACTTTGATGACTTTCCTCTTCGACAGTGAATTGTATGTGACGATTATAAGTGTTGAACATTTCCAGAGTTTCATGAATTCTATTTTGAGGTACATATAAAATGAGGTCATCCACATACCTTTTCACAAAAGGAATATAATAAGGTAAATACTGTAAGCACTCTCGTATCAGGTCATCAAGAACATAATTTACTAAAATAGGAGATATGGTTGAGCCCATAGGTGTACCGAAAATTTGTTTGTAATATTCACCATTAAACACACAGAAATTAGAATCAAAAATGAAAGTTAATAATTTTTCCACTGTTCGACAATCTAGTGAACAATAAGGAGAAATTTTATCCCAGTTATTTTTTATGCTATCTAAGACAGCCTCCAATGGTAGGTTTGTGAACAAGGATACAACATCAAAACTCACCAATACATAACCATCAGGTAGTTGGAAATTATTAATATAAGTACTAAAAGAAAAGGAATCTCCAACATAAACCTCATTTTTAACATTATAGGCTTTGGTTAAAATGTTAGTGACATATGTCGCCAACGAGTTATTAGGGCAGTTAATTGAGGAAACAATGGGCCTCATAGATAAAGTAGGCTTGTGTATCGTGGGCAAAGTGTATAGCCTAGGTGCTACCGAGTTATAAGAGGTCATGGCCCTTGCAGTGTCAGCATCAATATGATTATCATCTTTAAGGCTTTTTATTAAATTATTAGCTTTTGTTTGTAATGTGCTTGTGGGATTATTATTAAGCTTTTTATAATATTGTGGATCTTGTATTAAATTTAGAGATTTAGATGTATAGTCCTCTTTATACATGACCACTGTAACATTGCCCTTATCACTATTGGTAACATATACCTCGGGATGTTCCTGAAGAAAAAGTTTAGTTTTGTGGAAAATCTCATTAAAATGTTGATTGCTATTATGATGATGTTGTATAAAATTAGTAATAATGTTTGTGAAACACGCTCTATAAAGATCCCCTTGTTGAGCATCAAAACGCGCAATAGCTGTCTCGAGATCAGCTAGAAGAGATGGTATGTTCCAATCTTTAGGGGTGGGACATAGGCTAAATTTATGTCCAAGGGACAAAATTTGTTTTATGTCATTTGGAAAATCTATGGAAGTGAGATTGCGAAACCATTTGTCTTGTGTTTTGATCTCTTCGAGCTGGTCTCGTTTCAACCTCGCAAGCTTGTTTAAATTTGAGCGTTTTACTGATTGAAATTTACGTTCATATGATTGATGTAATCTACGGTCATATTCATCAATAATGTAATTTGGTAATAATGAAGTTAATTTGAAGTTTATGTTTTCTATAGCTTTTTGAATTTTATTTAGCTCAACAAAAGTTGCCTTAATTTCCAAGTTTAAAATGCTTTTTCCTAACCTGATGTTGAAGTTGGTGATTTTTTGTCCTGTTCTGCCATGTGCGATGTGTAACATGGAGTTCATAGAGTTTGTCCCATGAGTAATATGATTCGGCAATAATCCCAATTTACGACAATTAAGTAAAAACAATTTTCTGTTCAGCATTGATGCCCTTTTGTTGTTAAGTTTGGCCCAAGTTTTGAGTAAAACGACAGTGGCAAGACCGTATTCATGTTGGATGTCTTGGTAAAAACCCATATCTGGAAACTAAGGGATGTGTATTCGTGACTGAATAGTTAGAAAAAGGAATTTTTTCTAGGGTAGCAGTCAAAATGCAGGTGGCCAATTAATTAATTCTTTATTGCTTAAATTGAAACTCGAAAGCACGACTAAGCTTAATATAACCTATAAATAATAAAACCTTTTTAGCTTAAATTTATTATTATTTAGCAGAAAAATAAAATATTTTAGGCCTTTTATTACTTTTAGTAAATCTTGTGATGCTTCTAACGTATTTTTTGTACAGAAATACAAGGTAAAATAAAATTTGTCCAATGTTTACAAATTGTGTTTACAGTGTCGCTTAGAATGGTTTGCTTTGGCTTCAAAGAATGTTAAATCATCCCGTATCCATTCTAATAAATCCATGGAAGTAGCGCATTAAAATAGCACATTAAAATGAAATATCATTGAAATTTTTTCGTCCTCGAATTATATTTTCGAGAAGAGGAATAAAAACTGAAACCCTAAAAAAAGTTTGAGGGTCATTTGTATTTAGATTACAACCGTTGATTTGTCTTCCAACTCGTCGCGTCGGGGTAATACAACTGGAATACCTAATTTCTGATGACACTCTTGAATGTCATCAATTTTTTTGTAAAAACGGCATCTGCGTTTCTTCTTTTGTCTTCTAAGGCTGTAATGTCATTCACCAAAGTTTTGGCACAGTTTTTATCCAATTTTTTTTTTGCAAAATTTTACTTAAATTTACAGTGATGGATAAAACAAAAGACAAACAGTAAAGTGCGGCTAAGAAATTTGAAGACAGAACTGATGTCATTAGACTTTGTGCTTTTGAGGATGTTTCGGCATCTTTCCACGTAGATATAGTTTGCAAAGAATCTATTATATGTTCTAAAAACAGTTAAACTTTAAAACTGCCTCATGTCTTTCAGTCCACCTTGTTTCGCATAATTTTTTTAAGTTCTCGTTGCTGGAATTTTTAAGAATTAAATTTCTTTTAGCTGATGCATAAAAAAATTCAATTACTTCTTTCATGATGCCTGTACAGTTTCTGATATCCTGTATATTTATAGATTTTGAAATGGATAGGTTAAGGGAATGACTAAAACATGGAGCTTTAATTTCTTGAGGCATAAATTTTCGCAGATAGGATACTGCACCTTTTTGTTCTGAAAGCATTACACTACAAACTTCTCCTGTTAGTTTAGGCTCATCCTCTTGATCGTTCATATTCCTGTAACAATCTATAAATGAAACAAAATCTTCTCGTATTTCGTTGTCTTTTCCCAAATAACTTACTACTAGAGACATTTGCGATTTATGACTTATATCCGTCGTTTCGTCGAAGATAATACTATAGTATTTGGATACTTTAATTTATTGAAAAATTGTATTTCGTATTTCGTTGCCACATATTTCAATTAACTCATTTTGAATATTTTTGCTGAGATATGTCGCCCTGGAATTACGAGATTCTAAATGAGTTTTTAATACATGGTCCCCACAAGCAACTCTAAATTTAAGAATCTCCCTAAAGTTGCCTTCGTTAAAATTATTTGTAGATGACTCTGCCTCATCAATATCAAGTCTTCCATAATCTTTATGTCCTCATAGAGGAATATTTTGTCTTCCTAAAAACATTAGGGTCTCAATTAAAGGACGCAGTCTTTCTCGGTTCTCTTTAATTTGTTCATTTCTTTTTGAATCCAAGATATTAATAATATCTTTTTCAGGACGTTCATATGTTTGTATAAAATTAAAAGCATATTCCACAGCCTCTCTGTGATATTTATTTGACTCATGAACGAATAAATCTCCATCTTTTCCTAATAATTTAGAGTATTTAGAAAGGGGCATACGAACTAATTTTTTTAGAGGCGTTAACTTATTAATTCCAGCATATTTCGCAAAAAGAGTACAGAATTTACAAAAAGTCCGCCCTGTTGTTTGGAAAAAGTAAGCCATTTAAATAATTCAAAATGTTTAAACGACACAAAACATTCCTTATTATTTTTCATGTGTACTGAAAAAGGAAATATAAAATCTTTTCCGGGAACAAAGGCATTTTTTAAAAGATTATATTTATCGGTGTCCGAAAAAACTTCTGTGCTCTTGAACAGTTTGAATAGTTTGAAGCGCCGAGGACTCTGTTGAAGACGATTCTTGACACAAACTTTTACATTTTTCCTCGTTCGATAACTCAGAATTCTCATCACAAAAATCAGTAGAGCCAGAATGTGAGGGTTGTGAGAAATTGTCAATTTTTGTTCTCTTTATAAATTTGTCTAAAGTTCCCGTTTGCCTTTTACTCATTTTCTAAAATAAATCTAGTGGTAAAAGTCACTCTCTTTTAATTAAAATTATAAGGTTCGACATCGGCAGCATGGTTTTATTACAGCCGACGAGTTTAGCCGCATTTACGAAATAACTTTTGTTAGTTTCCGGAGAAACCCGAACAAATTTAATCACAAATCAAAATAAAATTATGTTGGACTTTTTAGTTACAAATAAAATAATTTTGCTTGGTCAGTCTATTTTGGCTGGATACACTATACACTAATAGATCATTTGTCCATGTCTGCCGCAGTAAATTAAAGCGGAACATTTCGATTCACTTTGACTGCAAATATAATTTGAAATGGATAACTAATAAAAGCTCTAAAAAGTAACATACCTTATTCCAAGCAACAACAAATAACTCAAAGTGAAATTTTATGGATTAGGTACGATAATTATTATTATTTCTTTAATTAATTCTAACCCCGCGGTTGCATCGAAGTAAATTCCAACTTATCTCCGAGCTCCGTCCAAATTCGAAGCACAAGCTACTTTGCCGCTAAACAGGTGCCGAGCCAGTGACAATATTGGCAATGGCTTCTCTGGGCTTCCCATGGCATGGTACGGACCGCGAACAAAACAGTGTTGCCACGGTTAGTTATTTTTCTGGGAGCGATATTTTAGGTTTTTAAATATTTTAGTTGGTTAACAAAAATTACCCCTCCCAGAATTTTAGTCCAGGATCGCCCTTGTTTGCAGCACTCACATTTTACCAGCGAATTTTTCCTTGATTTATTCATACCGACGAGTCAATCTCTGTGGCAAAACTATAATAACGTTTTGAGTTATATTCTTGAATTTTTTTTTACATTCAAGCAGCACACGTGATAAAAGATGATGCAATAACCACAATTATCCAAGCAGAGGCGGGTAGAATGCACTTTAGCCGGATAAAGTCTGCAACATGCATTAATTAAAAAAATTAAAATTTTGGAGTTTATCCATGTCCCGCGGGTAATATAGTTTATCCGGGTAAACCTAGGTTTAGCCTCTCTCTAACCTTACCCATAACATATACTATATTAGACTAATGGATAATTGAATTTCACCTTTGGTACTATTATACAAATACAAATATTGAGTAATTATTAGGTATGATTTATCGATCACTAGAATCAGTGTGTTAGGTTTTTACATATAATCCATAAATTCAAGCCAAAACGATTGGGGTTTATTATAATTATTTAATTGTTTTTAATGTTTTTATTATAATTATTTTCCATTGATTTTGGTTTGGTGGTTTTAACCGTTGTTAAAGGAATAAACTGATTCGAATTTAGTTGAGAATTCGTGGAGTTGCGCATTACAGGAATTGGCCTATACGACAGACGTATTGGACGAGTATGCGCACAAAACCTTGGTACGAAAAAGGTCCTAAAATCACTACCTTGACGGTACCGTTGATTCGTTAGTTTGAGTGTCGTTCGATGGTGTTTTTTTTGTGTAATTTGGGAAAAGCAAATAGTGTGAGCTCACAGAAAAATACCAAAGGAATAAGGATTGGTAAGTCATTTAAGCATTTTTCCTCGTCGTTTAAATTATTATTGATTCATCATAATAAATGTTTAATAATTTGCGTTTCGATATTTCGTCGTCCACTCTAAAACTGAATCCAGTATTAAACATTATATTTTGGTCCCGTTCGACTCGGATTTTTTGTGTAAACAAATGCGTTTATTCCCTTAACATAAAATGTAAGATAAATAAAAAAAGATGTAAAAAATTGGGTTTGCCTATTTCTAAAATAATGTAACAATACAGAGCATAATATACTGTTTATCAGCAAGCTCGGTAGATGTTTATCATATCAGCTGACGGTTTTTCCCCCACTATAAAGTCAGCTGACTATTGTTTTCGTGTAATGATATTAATAAACTATCACATAGTTTAATTTTAGCTTTGGTGACATCATTTAAGTTTAGTCTAAACTTACGTTCTTTTTATAAGCAGATGACGTATATTCCCCCGGCATTTAAATAGCTGACTATGATTTTTTAATATTTCACAGTTGCTTAAAACGAAATCAAAAGTTTCATCTTTGGCACTTTCACTTTTTTTCTATTTTTAATAGATATTTAAGGGGGCAGACCTAGTTAGAATTTTGAAAAAATCGATTTATTTTTTTTTGCATTTTCTAAAAGTAGAATATTTCGAAAGTATTCTCTGAAAATTTCAGACAAATCGGACTATTATTTATAGAGATACATAATTTTGAATGGAGCCGACTCTAATGCCTCATATGTCAAATTTGACAGCAGACGTATCGGTTGACCCTTGCTCGACGACAGCTAAAAATCACTGCTGATGCAGCTACTAAAGCATTGTATGGTCCTGGAATTGACGATTCAGTGTTCAAAATAAATTCAGTTCTACAATAAATTTTTTATCTGCATGCAAATCGTACTCAAAACTTTAAACGCGTTTTTCTCGAAACCATGTTTTCGAAGTCGGTGATCACTGTAACTAGAGAACGGCTTTCACGATTAGTTTGAAATTTTTGTCACTTCTTCTATATATAATTGTCCTCCGGATGGACGAAGGATTTTTTTTTTGGACGGTTATATTTTTTTATAGCCGAAAATGTGAGTAAAATTTTGGTCGTATAAACAATTTTGAATTTCAACATCCGCCATTTTTCGACAACTCAAAATTTTTCAAATCCCTTCGTCCATCCGGAGCACTATGTCATTAACTAATGATCCCTTTTTGTTTTTTTTGCTTTAAGATGATCCACTGACGAGCTGCAGTGATCACGGCAAAACCCTTTTTTTTTGGACCCCTCGCAAATTTGCTGTATCCCACGTATTTCTCCATATTTAGTCTTGAATAATTTATGATATTTTCTTCAAATACATATCTTCCATGTGGAAAAACATTTGTCATTAATTATTTTAAGGTGCGGCCAAAAAAAAAAATCCCAAATAAAGAGCTTTTTTGGACGTTCCAACTAGGTCTGCCCCCTTAAGGCACCACAGACGCTATTACACACACGCTACATATTTTTTGGTTATGGAGTGCGCCCTTAATATTCTTTTCAAGCCGTTCCCTCCTGTGCGGTAAAAATCGCCTCGATTTCATTTCGATTGGTAATTTCCACTGTGGTACATATTTGTTCCAGAAACGCCGAAAAGGTTCTTTTCCCAATACGTAAAAGGGTACGTTGCAAGCATAAAAATAATCAGCAGGTCAAACAATAGGGAATTTGGTTTTGTCAGTTTCTGATCTGCCGAGCGCTTGTTACATGTCTTTCACAATATTGGAAATGCCACAACAAAAGTCGCTTTTGGCATACAACGCACTTAACATATTTTAAATCCGAAAATTGCGATAGGGTTTTCCGAATGTTAACATAAAATGGTGAACGTCTACGAGACATTTTGCATACGTTACCGCCTGCAAGCTCTTGCAAAACTGAGTAGATCGCGTTGCGACGCCGATACTTCGACATACCGTTGGTCGGTTTTTCGCCCGCCCCGCGTGCTGCGCTCAGTGACGGCAGGAAATTTGGGGAGCTCTAGGGATCTTGAACGGTTCAACCAGAACTACTTCGTCTTTTGCATGATCTTCGAATTTCGCTTTAACATATTCTGAACTTGCTGGTAACACGGCATCTTCAGCAAGTACTACTTCTCGAACATATACTTTATTACTTCTTGCTAAGCTCATTGCACTTTCTTTTTGTCCGGTACGCAGGACTCGTTGGTGGAAATCAAGTACAAACTTTTAATGATCCATAACATTAAGACCAATAATAACTTCATCTAGTATATCAGCGACAAAAACTACTTGTTCAAAGGTTGTGCTGCATACTCTTAAAGACTCTCATTGTATTTTTGTCTTCTTGGTTGGAGTTTTGCCTTATAAACTTCAGATAGGTGTTCCTCGCCATATCGGATCTCCAGAAAGCAACAATAGGCTTAAAGACATTCTGTTTTCTTTCAGAGATGTTTCGCAGGACTTCCATAGTTTCTCCCCTCAGAACCAGGACAAGAGCGTAGGCTTTTTCTGAATGACTCCAGTTATTGCCAGTCGCCGCAGCTTCAAATTGGGAGCTACCTTGTCATCAAAATAAATATAGGTGGTTTCATTATACTTGTTGACGGGCCTGTACTCCCTAAATTTTCTTATCGACTTTAGCCTTTCCTTCTTTGATACGTTTTAATTCCAATAATAATTGTGTTCTTATTTTTTCTTGGCTCTGCCTTCATTTATTCTTTTTTTATTATTACCTCTTGTTGGCTATTCTTAAGGTTCTTGGGTTCTTCCATGCTTTATTGGTTATCCTTGTTCTTGTTTCATATACATGATCATTAACTGGTTCATAATAGCTTTTAATTGTTCGTCCATATTTGCCTTTTGACTTTTTGTTTCCACTTCACTTCTGGGTTCTATGGACCCCCCCACACACACACACGCCTGATACCAACTGTTTCGAACGGCCGAAATTCAGCGAAGCTGATCTAGGTCGGGCGAGTTATTAAATTCATCAAAGTCTAAGGCACATTAATCACATTTCCGATTACCGATGAAAGTTTGATGAAATTAATTTTAGCGTTTTTAAAACATCGTATTTTCATCAAATTGTTCATGGGATTTATCAGACTTGAAGACCGATGTTTTCGGTGGATGCGTGGTAGGAAAAGTCAACTGTCAGAGTCTGAAGTTATTAACAAAAAAAATTTTTGGTTTCAAATATGATTTCTAACCACAAAAAGATTATAATTGCGCCCTTGTCCGTAGCAGATCAAGGGAAGTATATTCCGAGTTCGCTGAAACCATGCCGGAACGCACAATCTGGCACTACAATTCTGCCGACTGGGATGGTTTCTAAACTTCTTCTCTGCTTTCCCTTGGAACCCTGTCTGTTTTTCCACTCCCGATCCCTCCAAAATTTGCTCTCATGTCACAGATATCATTTAAGTAGGTATTGAAAGTTTCATTCCACATACCTGCAAAAAACCTAAACTCCACCATCAAGAGTTCTGGTTCTCCAAGGTTTGTGATAAAGCCAAGCTCAAAAAAGTCCAAGCTCACAAAAGGTTTCTTCAAAATCCTACACCCGAAAATCGTCAAATTTTCACTGAGGTAACAAATCATTACAGGCACACTATCTTAGAGTCCAAGAATGCTTTTAACAACCGTATAAAAGATAAAGTGCTTTCCTGTTCCAACGGCAGCAAATCTTTCTGGTCACTTGCCAAAAACATTAGTCAACACTTCTGTAGAGGTACTTGTCCTCCCCTGACTTCTGACAACGAAATTGCCCCCACATCTAAAGGGAAAGCTGAACTATTTGCCAAACAATTCGCAGCCAATTTCACCCTCGTTCTGCCAATTTCGCTTTTCCAACCGCTACGTCTCTACCCCACAAAATCTCCGACATAATACTTAAGGTCAAACAAGTTGAAAAATTTCTTCTATCCCTTGACACCAAAAAGTCCTCCGGTCTGGATGGCATACCAGCAATTATTCTAATATACAGGATACGCCAAACTCGGTGGCCTATTAGAAGTATTTAGAAAACGACAGAAGATGTTTTTCTAAAAACTTGGGTGTGGTCGTAGGAACTGGTGTTCTATCGTTTAAAAATATTTTGAAAGAGGCAGTGTTGCCAGATCATTCTGAAACGCATAGCAACTTCGGAATTTTAAATGAGACACCCTGTATATTATTTTACATTTTGATTCTGCTTTACAATACAAATTTTGTGTGTGTATAATATCCTATGCCTATCTCTGATAGTTTTTGAAATATTAATTCATAAGTAAATTTTTGGGGCTAAAACATGCTCCCTAAAAAATCAAATATTTTTGTGACCAAGGCACCTAGAAAGTTAAAATTTTTGCAGAAGTTTCCCAAAATATTGCTTTCTTAGAATTTTGACGAATTATTAAAGTATTTTTATACAGGGCGTCTCAAAAAAATTGTATCTTCGTAATATAAATAAATGCAAAAAACTCAACTTTTTTAAATAGAACACTTGTATTCTATTTTTTTAACAAAAACAAGAACAAATTTCCTACCAAACAGTATATCATGTTCCTATACCTATCTTTAACCGTTTAGAACTTACAGGCATTTTAGAAAATTAATAACTAAATAAAAATGTTTTAAAACATTTCAATAGTACGTTTTGGCAGAATTTGTTTAGAAACAAATAAAAAAGAAAACATGTCAAGTTAATTGGCTTTGGAAAGACCTCTGTTATTTAATTATCAAACAAAATGGCAAATAACTCTTATTCTAATGCAGAAATTTTGAATTTATTTTTTATACACGGAGAGTATAATAAAATTATATCAAGAACATGTAGACCAGGGGTGCACAACATACGGCCCGCGGGCCGCATGCGGCCCGCGGCGTCTTTTCTAGCGGCCCGCCAAATTTTTGCGAATTTGGTCCATTAAAACTGTTGCATACCCAATAAATACCAAATAATAATAAAAAAAACATTTCGCAAAATTTTCTTTAAAAAATATATTAATTTTACAATTTGGCAACCCTGACTTATTCAAGTCGTGCGTGTTGTCACTGTCGTTTCGCGGTATAATCGAAGAAGACCGATGGATGTCGATTTATACTCTCCAAACTTCATTGTAATGATAACAATATTCCTTCATAATTATTGCGTAAGAGCCAAAGAAAATTGTGCGTAGCAGTAATCTTTTTTGATGATTTGAGGGCCTGGGTGATTTTGGTTAATAAAGGCAAGTAATATTTTTAAGAAACCTCTGTGTTACGTTGCGTTTCATTAAATTAGCGGTTTGTAAATTTATTTTGTCTATTTTAGATAATGGCCTCGCAACAAAAAAGGAAAATTGAATCAGAAGGAAGAATATTTAATTTAGAATGGACAAATAAATATTTTTTCATTGAATTTAAAAATAAATATATTTGCCTCATTTGTCGTGAAACAGTTTCAGTAGCCAAAGAATATAATATTCGAAGACATTTCGAAACAAAACATGTAAAGTTGGCAGCATTGGACGAAAGTGAAAAAAAAATTAAAGTTAAAGAGCTACAAAATAAACTGACAGAGGAACAAAATATATTTCAAAATTTTAGTCGACGAGCTGATACTGCCACTTTAGTGAGCTACAAAATAGCAAGAGAAATTGCGGCTTCTAGTCGGCCTTTTACTGACGGAGATTTTGTGAAAAAGTGTTTATTAATTTCGTTGGAAAGTATTTGCCCCGATAAAAAACAAGAGGTTGAAAATATTTCCCTGTCCAGAATGACCGTACAACGAAGGATTTCTGATATTTCATCAGACCTTTTTCAGCAACTTAAAGTTAAAGCAGGTGAATTTAAATATTTTTCGATAGCTATTGATGAAAGCACCGATATAAAAGATACCGCCCAACTTTTAGTTTTTATTCGTGGCATCACCGACAACTTTGAAATTCTTGAGGAACTTGCTAGTATTTGTCCAATGAAAGGTCGAACTACAGGAGAAGAAATCGCCAAGGAGGTTATAAGTTCAATTGATAAAATAAATTTACCATGGGAAAAACTTACTGGTATATGTACAGATGGTGCACCCAGTATGGTTGGGAAAAATATTGGAGCGGCAATTTTAATTGAGAAACATGCAGGAAAGAATATTAAAAAATATCATTGTATTATTCACCAACAGTCTTTGTGTTCTAAAATATTACCATATAAACACGTTGTTTCTACAGTGGTGAAAATAGTCAACTATATTAGGTCAAGAGGACTAAAGCATCGGGCTTTTCAGTCATTTCTCGAAGAAATAGGTGCCGTATATACAGATCTAATTTACCATACAGAGGTACGATGGTTAAGTTGCGGCAATGTGCTTCGTCGTTTTGTTGCGCTAGAAGACGAAATCTCACAATTTTTGCAAGAAAACAATATGGTTTTCGAAGAACTTCAAAACCACGATTGGAGAGCCGATTTATATTTTATTACAGACCTTATGGGTCATATTAATGAGTTGAACAAATCGCTGCAAGGAAAGGAGAATATGGTGTTTACAATGTACAACTCAGTTAAGGCGTTTCGTCTTAAGCTTAATCTTTTTTATGATCAGTTGCTAAAGCTAGATTTTGCTCATTTTCCGACATGTCAAGAAAAAATAAAAATTAACAAAAAAGTTTACAAAGAAAAGTTTGGTACCAGCATTTCTGTGCTTAAAGATGAATTCGACTCCAGGTTTAATCTTCCTAATGAAGATAAAATACTCTTCAAGCTTGTTGAAAACCCCTTCTCTGCTGATGCCAGTGAGATGCCTCCTGAACTTCAATTAGAACTCATTGACTTACAGTGCTCAAACATATACAAAGACAAGTACCGCGATGGAAACCTTCTAGAATTCTATAAGTGTCTTGAAAAAAATAAATTTTTAAATTTAATTGATACCGCACGAAAAATTTTATGTCTTTTTGGCAGTACTTACATTTGCGAACAAACCTTCTCAGTTATGAATTTAAATAAAAATGAAAACAGATCAATGCTCACCGACGCACATTTAAACGACATATTAAGAACAGCGACTTCGAAATTTTTTCCTAACTACGATGATTTGGTGTCCAAAAAACGGGTAAATGTATCTCATTGAAAACAAAAATATTATTGTATGTACATATTTTTTTCTCTACCCGAAGGTTCATAAAAATATTTTTTATTTGTGTTAACTGTAACAAATATAAGTAATGTTTAAGTTTAAAATTCGTTTTAATTGCTATTTTCAAAGTGCGGCCCTCGCCGATCGCAGCTTCTTTAAAGTGGCCCTTGACAAATCTGAGTTGTGCACACCTGATGTAGACGATTCAACGAACTGTATCCGAATTCACCTCCAATGCACCAAAAAAGCTTAAAAGAATGGAAAGAAATATGTTGCAGTATAATAATGTTAAAGCGCCCAGAATTTTAATTAAACCTGTAACAAGTAATGAAGAAAATGAAATTAATGTTCTGGCATATTTTCATGCATTGCCGCATGCGTCCATATACAGTGCAGAAAACGACTTATGACTCACATATAAATCCATAGAGCGAATCTTACATAATCATAAAATGCATGATTACAAACTTATTACACTTCAGGCACTTCAACAAAATGATCCTCTAAAACGTGTAGAATTTTGTGAAATTATATTAGTCCGGACACAAGAAGACCCCGATTTTTTAAAAAAGATCATTTGGACAGATGAAGCTAAGTTTTCAAGGGAAGGCATTTTTAATCGAAGAACCTCCCATTTTTGGTCTAGAGAAAATCCCCACTTCGTAAGAGAAAAAAGTTTCCAGTATCAGTTCAGTTTTAACGTTTTTTGTTTGCTAATGGATAATAAAATGGCCTTTTGTATTTACGACTATAACTTGACGGGCGCAAAATATTTAGAAATATTAAGGACCACTGTTTCGGACTTTTTAGATGATTTACCATTAAATATGCTTGAAAACTGCTGGTATCAGTTAGATGGAGCTACTAATGAAGTGCGCATAGAATTATTTAACATGTTTGAAGACAGATGGATTGGTCGACAAGGACCATGGAACTTGCCCCAAGATCTCCGGATCTTACCCCATTAGATTATTATTTGTGGGGTACAATAAAAGAACGAGTTTATAAAACACCAGTTACCACCAAGCATGATCTAGAGTCTAGAGCAACGAGTAAGGGCAACTCTAGGGGCTATAGATGTAGAAGAAATACGGAGAGCTACAACAGACCATGTAACAACGTCTATTCATGATTGCTTAAGAGCAAACGGGGGACATTTCAAACAATTTAGTTATTAGTTTTATTTTTGTATTACTTTTATATTTGTTTTTTTTTTTGTACAATTTCATTCCTTACTTACCATGTAAGCATAAATTAATAACATTCTTTCATTCTATTTAGTTATTAATTTTCTAAAATGCCTCTAAGTAGGAATTTGTTCTTGTTTTTGTTAAAAAAAATAAAATACAGGGTGTTCTATTTAAAAAAGTTGAGTTTTTTGCATTTATTTATATTACGAAGATACAATTTTTTTGAGACGCCCTGTATAAAAATACTTTAATAATTCGTCAAAATTCTAAGAAAGCAATATTTTGGGAAACTTCTGCAAAAATTTTAACATTCTAGGTGCCTTGGTCACAAAAATATTTGATTTTTTAGGGAGCATGTTTTAGCCCCAAAAATTTACTTATGAATTAATATTTCAAAAACTATCAGAGATAGGCATAGGATATTATACACACACAAAATTTGTATTGTAAAGCAGAATCAAAATGTAAAATAATATACAGGTTGTCTCATTTAAAATTCTGAAGTTGCTGTGAGTTTCAGAATGATCTGGCAACACTGCCTCTTTCAAAATATTTTTAAACGATAGAACACCAGTTCCTACGACCACACCCAAGTTTTTAGAAAAACATCTTCTGTCGTTTTCTAAATACTTCTAATAGGCCACTGAGTTTGGCGCACCCTGTATATTGGAGTATGAAACTTGTGTTCTGCTCTCTACTCGGTATATGTATACATTTTTTAGGGAGTTCAGAATATATTAATGGTAAGTTTATCTTATAGACTTGATGTACCTTGAACTAAATTTACTGCTACACAGAAGCGGTTTTATTTAAACTTGTTTGTCTTGTAAGCATGACTTTATCATGTGAACTTTATTAAGCTTTTGGGTGTGATAAATGATTTTTCCTCAAATAATGTTCTTCCAAGACTGACTAGAAATTTGCAATGTTTTTTGATCCAGTCGCATATATTCTCGCTAATGGCAACAGGGCAAGGCAACATGGATTTTTTTGCTCTTTAGTGTTCCGTAAAACGGAACACTTATGGAATCACTTCGGTGTCCGTCCGTCTGTCACAGGCGATTTTTTCTGAAACTATTCGACGTAAAAATTTGAAATTTGGCACAGAGATAGAGTGTGCTGGCCCAATTATAGACGTAAAGTATAAAAAGTTGAATTTTGATTCTGGGGATTAATTTCAGGGGGTAAAGTGGGACATGGCAAACATTTTTTCCAAAGCATCGTGTAGGGTATCAAGTGAAAGCTTATTGAATCACGAATTCAACAATATATATGATGTATTTTTTTATGCATTTTTGGGAAAACCTCTTAAAAATTGCTGTCCCCCACCCTTATCACCAGAAGGATCACTCAGAAAAATCTAAATCACGAACATTAAGAATCAGGTGTAGATTGAACGAAAATTATCACCATTAAAAAATTCTAGCGCGATCAATTGTTATAAACAATTTAATTGTTTATTTTCTTATAACTGCTAAACCATTGGATTTACAGAAAAAGTGTTTAACAAGAAATATTTCTTACATGTAAGAAACAACTTTTGCTCTTAACATTATTCAAAATTTGGCTCCGCGTATACGCGATGTGATACAGCGTTGGTGCCGTCGGCGGCGTGAGCGCGGCAGATGGGCGGAGATCTGGCGGCCGAGGTTTGCTCAGACTGATGGCATGGAACACTAATTGTGCAAGCATAGCTTGCACTTTTTTTTAGTTCATTTTAAATGTTGTGTGGATTGAATATGCAAAATTTATAATTATTCTGCATGATATTCTTTGTGTATTTTCTTGATAATAATTTCTACGTATCATTTAATATTTTCGTATTGTTAGTACGTCCATTCTTCATGTAATGCTGTTGTCCGTTCAGTAAATTTATTTTAAGCCGGTGCCACACGATGCGTCCAACGTTTGATCCAACTTTCGTTCAAATATTTGAATCAAATTCCATACATTATGCATTTGGCAAATATTTCAGCTAAACGATGAGGCGAACATTTGACCCAACACTGGAGGCAGCGTTGGAGCGAATGAAGTACATCGTCTTCAGTGCCACACAAATTTTAGTACAAAAAAGTAGCAAGATTTTTAAAAAATGGAAGATGACGAAATAACGGCTGCTAGCGTTGCTGCTGGCATGATAGTATTATCAATGGTTTACAGCTCTCAATACCAGAGAGAATTATTTTTTTCTTGGGGACTCGCTTCGCTCATCCCTTGAACCACGCGCGGCTAACGGGAGATAAATATTCAACTTCATGCGCATGCCATTTTATAAACATGTCCTGTTTAATCAAGCGCAAACCCGGTCCGATACACCTAATACGAAGCGCATGGAGTGGAATATTGTGTCTCCCGATATTAAACTAATTATTTTTCAAAGAGTACTTCGTATCCCGCAATTTTTTTGTTTTGAAAATACTATTAGGACGTAGTACTTCATGTTCAATCAAAAAAAGCTGAAATCGTGTGTCTTTTATTATAGAACCTTAAACGCTTATACCTAATAAATATGGCCAAGCATAGGGTGTAGGAATAGAAAAACAATGTTAAATACTCAAATTCCTTTTTGTTTACCTACCTTTTTTAATATTTGGAAGACCAAACAAAAACAACACATTCACAAAACGACAATGACAATAGGGAATATACATGTAACCCAAATAAATCTGAAATATAATTTTTATATTCCCTACATAAATTAAATGTTTATGGCGGGTGCTGTTAGCCATTTATTTTGGTCTTTATTAAAAAAAAAAAAAGGATTTTCTACTGCAAATTCTCGCGCGAATTTCGAAACTTATAAAACGTGATCCCATTGGCTGTGTCGTCAAGTGTTTTTATGACTCATAACGAGTACATGACGAATTCCAGTGTTGCAGGGTCATGGAAAAATTAATAAAAATGGCATTTAATGCGTAATAGCCTGTCTACATTACATGCAAGTTGGTGCCACGCAAGAAAAAATTGCCTCCAAGCATGCTCGTTGGCGGCGTTTCGATCAGCTGATGCAACTTTACTTGCATTGCATGAAATTAGGACTTGTTCTAATTTAATTGCAAGTAGCATGCATTTTTAGTAACTTTTCTAGTAATATTTCGAAGCACCAACCATATCAAAAGTAAACATAACCTCAAAAAATATTGATTTTGTTTTGAATGGCGTTTGAGTGGTTTATTTTGCGAATTTAATATATTTTTTATTGTTTATCTTTATAAAAATAAAGCCGATATGTCCCAAAAAGCAGCATGTGGCAGATAAGTATGTACAATAAAAACCTATTTTTTAATCAGCTGAATTAGATATATTTTTAAAGTTGGCGACATTTCTTGTCAGAATACGTGCATACAAAAATTGCTTCATGTGTAAACGGTCATGCAATGCAATTAATTGCCTTGCTATAACTTTCATGCTATAAATTGCAAGTGATGTAAATAGGCTTTAACTCATCCAATGAAATCCCTGCAATTAAAATAGAAGGTTTCTAAAAGCTTATTCATGTATATTTCAAGCCGAAATCGATCTAGGAACCTTTCAATTTTTCGACAAAATCTGGCATTTTTGCGAAATTTTGAAACATCATATCTTAATAATTTCGAGTAAATAAACTTCTATTCTTTGTTTTCATGGCAGTCTTCGAAAATTGAAAAATACAAAAATTTTCCAATTTTGCATGTCCCCCATGCAAATAAACCTATCTATTTATTATAACTTTAACGAAAAAATAAGCGATTTAAGTTAGTGGGAGGTATTCTTAGATAATTAACGGATAAAATAAATCCAAAAAGAATCACTAAATCAGGAAAATAGTGTGGAATAATGTCGGTTAAAAATAGGATTTGTCGGAAAAAATCAAGAAAATTTTGTTTTTTCTCCTTAAAAACGCTCCTGGATGACCCATTCGGTATTCATTGTAAAGTGTGATTATCCCTTTATAAGATAGTACTGAAAAATTGAAAAAAGAAATAGATAGAAAAAAATACAGAGTGATTGAAATATACCGATGTCGAGCGCAAAAAAGGTCAAAAAATCGAAATTTAATCGACGATTGCTGCCTTCCTATAAAGAATGATGAAACCAAAAAATATGGATATCATGTATTTCGACGAGCTCTTTCCGATGACGTATATGGGATTTTAATTTGAACCATTTTGACCCCACAAAAAATTAAAAACCGTGAAATATTTGGGTCAAAAATCGAAATTTTCAGTTTTTCCCAAATGTATCCATTTTCCAGAAATTTAGGTTTAGGTAAATGTATTGCAAAAAGACAATATTTGAGATTTTAAAGTTTCACTTATGAATCCGTTTTTCGATCCGATCTTGATGAAAATCCTATTATGTCTTTAAGAAAACGAGCACGAAGTTTATTGTGTAAAAAAGCCATATTCAGAATGTGTGTAAGGAAAATGAAATCTGTCCTTTTAAATCAATTTTTAACCAAACTTTGGGAGATGGGGACAGTTACAAACGCTTGGATTTTTGTTTGTGGGTCGGTGATAAGCTGATAATGTTCTCAGATGAGTCAGCCTTAAATACAAACGGCACTGTAGCTTCTCAGCATGCGAGATACTGGGGTAGGGAAAATCCAGGGTTTAGAATTGCTAACCGCCGCTCCGGTCAGTATTTTAAAAAAGTAAATGTTTGGTGCGCCATTTCCTATTATGGGATTATAATATATTTTTTTGATAATTCATGTAACAGACATTCTTATTTACATATGCTGGAGTGATCTTGTCAGACAAGTTAGAAGAATTGCCTCTTCAATATCGCCGAAATATGTATTTTCAGCACGATGGGTGTCCTGCACATTATGCTGCAGAAGTAAGGGATTGGCTCAATCGCAGATTTGGAAATCAATGGATGGGCCGAAATGGTCCAATTTTTTGGACCCCTAGGGGTCCCGATTTGACAATTTGTGATATGTTTCTTTGGGGGCGCATTAAACGACTAAAATATGGAAGACCCATTGAAAATGACGAAGAAGTTTTAAAGCAGAGAATTTTACGAGCGATAGAATCGATTTCACTGGAAGAAATAGGAAGAAGCTTTAGCCATTTTCGACGTCAGTTAGAAACATGCGAGAAGGAGAAGAATGGAGAAGTTTTTGAAAAATAAATATGATGTGCCCTTAATTTTTTAATATTACTAAGAAATATTTCTCGAATATTACAATTATTATGTTTAATAATATTAGTAATTTTCTTTAACCTGTATGAGACTGTAATTTTGTATTATAAATATTCTTTGCTCTAAAGACAACATCTTTATTATTTTGACAAATACGTCACAGTTATCAAAGGTATCAAATAAGGAAAGGTGACAATGTGACAGAAAATTTTAATAGTGTAATTTAGAAATTTTAAATTTTTTACTTGAAAATCTGGAATAAGAATTCTTTTAAAATTTAAAACAACTTTTTTATTCAACATTTTGCATTAAAATTTAAAAAAGGTGAACTTGCCTTTTTTAAATTTTAATGCAAAATGTCAAACTTTTCGTTTTTGTATTTTTTGCAAACCCTGTATAAAAACAAATTTTTGGCATCGTGGATCTTATTTTTAAAGCAAGCAAAAACTTTTATAAATAATGGCCCTTTTTCGTATTCTTTCACTTTTTGGTCCATTTATCCTCTTGTTGACCCCATCCATTTATATACTGTATATTTTTTAGTTTGACGTGTTTTACCAATTTTGTGGATTATTGAACAAGTAATGATCGTGTCTAAATAAATAGTTTTTTTTATTTTTTTAGGATTTGGGAAAGAAAGACCTTGACAGGGAAAAAATATATTTAGTATGTAATGTTGTAAGAATAGGTTTAATGGATGTAAAAGAATTAGACCATAGAAGAAGCTCACTGAATGTCACGATTAAAAAAAGTGCCTATGAAAACATGCGTAGACCCTGTGGAGTTGCTGCAATGGATATTACTAATTATGTTAATGCGAAATTGGATACTGATCTTGAACAGGAATTTGCCATCCCGTTTGTTAGGTAATTACTGCCGCAAAAGTATGTGTACATACTTTTAAGGACATTACTTTTGTTAGATTTATTATACCACAAGTACCTTGTGAAATTTTTATACAAGCTAGTTTTTCTGTAAAATTTATAATAGTTTAAATAATAGAATAATAATAGTTTTAATAAGTTCATTACAATTTTTTACCTTATCGTCTATAATGCGAACACTACTACGAAGTAGGGATGGGCAAAATTGCTTAAATATTGATGTCAACATCGAACGATATATCGAATAAAAACTATCGGAACAAAAAAATCGATATTTTAAAACATCGATGTTTTTAGGGAAACGTATTATTATAGGCATAATTATTATTCGTTCTGATTTATTTTCTAGGAAAATAACTGCTTTTCTTAAACTTTTACGTTCAGAGTCACTAAGAAGGTTTAAGATTTAGTACTGGTTTAAATTAAAATCTTATAGTTGATCAGTTATGTTTTGATAGGTTTTTGTCGTGTCATTGTTAATAAGTCGTCATTAGAAACTTATGAATTATTCTGACATTTCAGCGATTTGCTGGGTTTCCAAATGATTTTCATCTTAACGAGTTGCTGTAATGAATTTAGTTCCATTATTGTCGAAAGTACGTACTAAAATTGCCCTTTTCTTTATAAATTTGCGAAAGAGCTCAGAAATAAATTCATAATATCAAACTTAAATGTCTTATTCTTACACTTGCCAGTTTAAAACTTTTAGTTGTCAAATTAGACCGGAGTAGCGTTGGAGAATCTGGCTGTTACTTTTTAAAAGCTTTTCCAAATGGCAAGTTTGTTTAAATTTATTTTGGGTATTTGGTATTATTGTTTATAACAATCTGGTTATATATTATATGTTTATATACATATATTATATAGTTAAGTCACACTTTTAGTAACAACCAACCAACTCCGACGAAAATTCCCTTACTATTTAAACCTAATGTGTTTATACCGCCATCTGTTATTAATCTATTGCGTTCCTGCAAAAAGTGCCCGGTTCGGGCTAAACAAGATAAAGCGTTCCGCTGTCTAGCGTCGATGCTGCTCAATGTAGAATTCTGATACTTTTTTGTTTAATTCTATTAATTTAAACTATAAATAAACTTAGAGCGCACTAGTTTCGCTGATGTAATTGACTATATTTAGAATTCAAAAAATCGAAAAAGCATCTCAAAAAACATCGCTGTCATTAGATATTATCGACAGAAAAATTATCGATATAAACATCGAAAGCAAAAAATCGATTTTGTAAAAAATCGATGTATCGTTCGGATCTCTACTACGAAACCAAGGAAAGTCTGTAATAGTGATGTAAGGATAAGTATTCAAAAATCCGTCGGATACGAATATTAAAAGAATCCGTATTATCCGTAACCGGTCGAGAACTTGAATACGGATACCACCTTCCAATCTTGTGATGTTTAAGTAGAAGACTTTATTCCGTGCAAAAGACTTTTGCAGATTTTTTAAAGTTATTCTGCAGAACTTGGCGCTTCGGCTGAAAGGAGTTTATCCCCCTTTGCAATAATTAATGCCCGTGGCTGTGGCGAGACTAATATATTCTTTGTTATCGATTGCCATATCTGTTATCACAGGTACTTAGCGGCCACTCGATCCACTTGAAGGAGGCTTGAATAATGCTTTGTCTCTTCCCATTAGTTTTATAACTTCTGTATCATTTTAGAGGATTACTCTATCTGCTCAAGAGGCTGCGATGTGGTCTATATATGCAATTGCATATATTGCAATATATGTTTTTGATTTTTTTAGCTGTGAAAAGGACAATTTAGATCAAACCTTAAGGAAAATTATAAGCAAAGAAAAGATTGAAAACAAAAATCAAGCATTGTTTGTCAGTATGAAATTGCTTAGAGGAGATCTTAAACAAGTTTGTATTATATTTATTTTAAATCATTTAAGTATTAAGTTAATCACTCGCTTCTATTTTTTAGGTAAGAGAGGAGAACCCCCACTTGGTGTTGGGCAATGTTTCCAGAGCAAGAAAAATGGGATTTCCAGAAGTAATTTTACCTGGTGATGTAAGAAACGATTTATATTTAACAATACTAAATGGTGAATTTTCTAAAGGAAATAAAACTAGTGATAAAAATGTAGAAGTTATAGTGAGAGTGTGCAATGAAAAGGGACAACTAATACCTGTAAGTACATCTTAGTAAACTATTAGATTATAGAAAAAATACGGAATCTGTCTTTTGATCTATCTAAATAACTTTCTGCAAAAATCAAATAAAAGTTTTTGCGATTAGAAGATTTTATGAATATTTCAGTAGGTAAGAAAAGATGCTTTTAGCAGGAGCCGTCGCGATGTCCATGGAAGCGATAGAAACTGCTTCTTATTTTCGTGACGGATAAAAGTATAAATTCACAAGTTTTATTTTTGTTCTCGCAATAATAAAATCCGTTTTATTTTCAACATACAGAGTACCTACCTATTCTATTTGTTTTCATTTTCTAAACTATTAAAGTCCACAACTCAATTTTCGAAGATATAGGTTCAAAAAATAGTTTTTCGGAAATCCACTGTATAGGATATGTTTATTCGCATAGGAAACGGAGGCTTTTTCGATGTTATACCATTTTGTATGATTAACATCATCTTATGTATGCGTCTCAAACCAGAAATCCATAATTCGGTAGTAGACGGAATACACAGTATTTACATCTTACCTCAACGTGTACCGTTAAAATACGAAATTTTAGGAATAAATTTGTTTGGTCAAATCTAATGTGCTAAGATTCTTTGTAAATTGTATTTCTTTTTAGGGTGTAGTTAGTTTAGGAGGCGGTGTTCAAGAGACTAACGAGTACAGATCTGTTATATATTATCACGAGGATAAACCACAATGGTTTGAAACATTTAAAATAGCTTTAAGGATAGAAGAATTTAAATCTAGTCATTTAAAATTTATATTTAAACATCGATCGTCCAACGAGGCAAAAGATAAAAGTGAGAAACCTTTTGCAATGAGTTACGTGAAATTAATGCAAGAGAATGGAGTTACTTTAACTGACGCACACCATAGCCTTATAGTATATAAGATTGATTATAAAAAATACGATGAAAATAGTTTAGATTACTTTACGTTGCCTTGTTTTGTAAATGAATTAAAGGAGGGCCAAAAACCACAAATTGCTGGACTTAGCATAACTACAAAGGATTCATTTAACATATCGACTAATATTTGTTCCACTAAACTGACGCAAAATGGTAAGTTAATTTTTTAAAGCTTTTATCTCTTTTGCACAACAATAAATTGCTTCAATTTTTCAACGGTCCTTAAAATTTAGGAAAAAAGAAAAATCGTTTGTCCAGGATTTATTCAAAATTTCACCGGTATTACTTTTCGAGTCGCATTGAGAAAAGATTTTAAATAAAAATGCTTTGTAAGAGATTTCAATAAAATTAAGAAACAACTGATGTTGCGCCTTAGTAAAATTAAGACAAATTTTATAAAACTGAAAAGTAAATCACGAAGTTTTAATATTAGTTGTTTGATTTAAGGTTTGAAACTCTTAATAAATCAGCTTCATTTTTGTGCTAAACAAAAAAAATCTATTCAAGAGCAATCATATCTATAGCAGAATAATTTATGTTGATTCACTACAAAAAATAAAAATATTTTCCTCATCTGTTAAAGAAATTAGTCATTTAAAACTTAAAATTATCTCACCTGAGTTGTAAAATTAATAGGATGAATTTTTAAAATGAATGCACAGGATGTGTGTAACATATTTTGTTTTAGGTACAAGCTTAATACCATAATACATAACTATTTCATTGTAAGATAAATTTTTAGAAATAATTTGGTCTGTAATTTTTCTTTACTTAATACTAAACCCTTTAGCTATTTTATCTTTGTACGATTCACGAAGGTAGCAAGCAACCTTGGTCGAGGAAGAATAATTTCCCTACCTCCGTTCTTCATAGAGCACGCCTATACCATACACACGCTTCATTCATAGTGACGATCACAAATATCCAGGCCAGTAATTTTTTAATTTCTTTTATCGTACAGCACCGGATTCGAACCAAGTGGGCGAATTAGTTCTGTTCCCATTTCTGCGACTCTAGGCACCACAGAAAAATTATAATGGTATCTATTATTTACTCGTATGTTAATAGCAAATTTTAAAAGAAAAAGAAGAACGAATTAATTCAGAAACATGTAGCACGAATTAAAGTAAAGACACAATTTCGTGTGCGTATACGCAGAAGAGAAGCAAAAAATGGAAGAAAGTAACAGTGATCCGTCCGATACGTGTTTCTGCTTATTGACTTCTTCAGGGCCATATATGTGGTTTCGCCCTTCAACACAAGCTAACACGCACATCCACACATGCCGTTACGGGTGTAAATTTTGTATGTTGGTTTACGTTGGAGCGCACAACCCTGATGAAACGAATAAATAGAAACATGTCGAGGGGGTTACTCTTCTAAGGACATGTCCACGAATCTTACTTTATGCACTCTAGAGTAATTTCTCTCTAGTTTTTTAATCAATTTAAGTTTTAACCTCACAGATTTTTCGGTTAATTAATAATGAATTGTCATTCTAACGTTATGTTTTTGTTTTACAGGTAGATAAGCTGTATTTAGGTTGTCTGGTTAAAAACGAGACACCAAAAAATTCTTGTTATGTAAAACCAGTATAAATAATTTAGATATCAAACTAATTATTCTAAAAAGTAGAGTTCGGAGAATCTTCAATTCTGAAACTGATAATGAATATTAACAAGTAGTAGTTGTTTACTAACATACTTATAATAGCTGACGAAAAATTGATATTTACTCAATGAAATTTAAACATTTTTATATAGTTTATATTTTGTAAGAGATAAATTAATTTTTTATAGTTTAGAATTGGAGAATCCTTTACTCTGTGTAATTTTTTGTATAATTTTATTATTTTATTAATCAAATAAAGTTTTTAAAAATTTTAACAAACATTGTGGTCCTGCATCACAAATATTTTACGATTCCTTCTATATGTGTCTTATGTAATAATTATTTTTAGTTAATCTTCTTGGTTTGTTAAATTGGGCATCTCACAAATGTACCATATCTGAATCCCTTCAGGCGTTTATGCATGTGGGTGGCGAAGAAGTCGTTAAATTTCTACAAGATATTTTGGATGCTTTATTTAATATACTCATAGACAATCCCAATAGTGATACCTATGATATAATGGTTTTTGAGTGCCTTTTATATATCATTAGCTTAGTAACAAACGACTGGAAATATCTTCACTTTGAACCTGTGCTAGATTTGTACATAAGAGAGAGTTTTAGTGCCACGCTGGCCTACAAGTAAGAAAATGTTATTTTTTCCAATTTAATATTAATTTTCATTCAAAAGAGCATTTAAGTTTAGTTCTCGGCTTCAACATAATACTTAACAACTTTTTACAGACGATAGACGGGAATTGATGAGGTACAAGCTCCAAAAAGGAACCAACTTTTTAAAATTTAGCATTCTATTTGTTTTAGTATTTAGTCTCACTTCTGAAAAATTCTTAAAACTTTCTGCTTGAGTTTGGAATATTAGATTCAATTCTGCCATTTTGTAATTTCCGCTTTGTGCTACTGTGCCGGTAAGAATTTACAGGTTTATTTATTGAACTTTTACAGGAACTTTGACTCTTGAAATTAGCATATCTAGAATATCCCAAATCAGTTGTATCTATAAATCCATAGGATCACTACTTACAGTATATTGCGTTTTTTATGTATGTACATACACTCTCATTTTTCTGAAGAACACGCACTGTTTAGTAAGTCTAAGAGGTTAGTACATCAAAAGTGCGGCGCCCTGTATGTCATAATGTTAAGAATATTTCTCATAAGCTTAAAGTAACACTGCTCTTATTGCGTATACCATTTTATTATTTAAGTTAGGACTAAATTTATACCTACACCTTAAATAAATACTTATTTTAGATGTTACCTATTTGCTGAAAATTCCCTCTGTTTTTATTTTAACCAGAGCTAGAACGATCACAACGAAAAAGGAATCGATTCCTGATTACAATTGCTTGGTTAGAAAAGTAATCAATTACTTATTACTGATTACAAGTAAGAATTGTAATTCACACTCAAACTCAAACTGTACTTTATTGTCCAAAGAAATATTTCTTATTGACAAAGTTAAAGCTAATCTACTATATGAGACAAGACCAAACAATAAAAAAAATATTGGTAACAATATTAATAAAATTTAAAATTTTAGGTAATAAGTAAATAAAATAGATGGTTATGAATATAAAAAATATATAACGCACACTAACGTCAAAAAATACCACTATCGAGCAAATAAAAATAACAAATAAAAATCTGATGGATACACTAGTTTTACGCACTTTTTCACTCTTTATTCACTTTAAATTTGTTTACTATCTAAAAGAAGTATGCATCATCATTGCCAAAATATTTGCCTATGTTAGGTTGTACCACTGAAATTTCAAGGCACCAAGTAGGTATACAAATTAGTTTGATAATAAGCACACGAACAGCAACACTCTAATTACATTACATAAGCACCGACTAGAAAGGCCAGAGTGTTCAGGTTTGTTGTAATTAATTCCCGATTACTTATGTAATCGTAAAATAATCACAATACATGACTTCAGTTGTAATTACTTTTTTACTTGGCCAAAAGAAAAGCAAAATTAATATTAGAAAATAATCTATTTGAAACCAAATATACAATTGCATCAAAAACTAAAAAGTGTACTATCTTTTTATACTGGGTGTTATGAAATTCACTACATATATTGAAACCGGTAAATCCTGGTATCAATTCAGATTGGAGAAAAATAATAATAAACTAACTCTTTTAAAATACTAAATTTCAAAAAGTTATAATGCTATTACACAAATAAAATAATACACAGAACAGCTGTTAAAACCAAGGGTAAGATAATAACGCTCAACTAAACGCCCAGAAATGTTGTGTTTTACTAACTTGTAATGGACAATACTAAGCGCGTACGATATTTTGTTAATACTAATATCACTATTACAGGACTAAAAGTATATTTTTTTTATCTAAGACATCCCACGTAGACTTCAAGCCTAAGTACGAATGTACCGTGGGCGTCTGAAGAGAAGGGAAATGTAGTTTATTGGTACGGTAAGGAAAATCATCTGCAGGCAATTTGTTCCATAAACTGGAGACCCTAGGTATGAATGAGCGAGAGAAGTGGTCTGTTCTAGGCTTTTGTAGCTGGACAGTAGAGGGATGCATACATAACGCGCCTCTTGTTGTTCTGTTAGGAACAGTCAAGGGAGGAATAATACCGGCTAGTTCTTCAGAGCAAAATCCGTGGAAGTACCAGTAGAAAAGGGATAAATCCCCAACAGCGCGGCGATGAGCGAGAGAAAGGAGTTTTCTGGCGAGGGACTGGGTCATTGATGAGTCAAATGGCTCTGTTTTGGATGGAATCAGGGATGTTAAGTGTCGAAGGTGATGCCGCTCCCCAGATGTGGGTAGGTTAGATCTTATTTGAGAAACATAGAGAGTGTATAAGTTGGAATGGGAGAAATATTTTCTGGCTCGAAAGGGCAAACCAAGCTTTTTAGCTGCGGACGTGGCTACTGAAGTAATGTGTTTGTGCCAGCTGAGATTTTGTTCGAAAGCGATGCCAACATGATTGAAAGTTTCATTGTTCCGTAGGGCTTGGCCATTCATGTGGATGGGGTAAACGTTGTCAGATTTTTTGCGTGACAGCGATCAAAACTGGGTTTTGGAAGCGTTAAACTGGACAAGGTTCTTGGCACCCCAGATTAATTGGCGAACTTTGGAAAGGGATAGGTGTATAGATCTGCGTCTATTACCCAGCTCTTGATTCGAGACTCGTCTGGAAAAATGAATATTGTAGTGAAGAGTACCATCGTCAGCATAACTGGATGGGATTGGTAGTTCAAGAGAGCAGGTCATTAATGTGAAGAAGAAATAGGGTTGGTGTCAGGACGGAACTTTGGGGGACGCCAGCATGAATAGGATGGAAGTTAGATGAGTGACCGTCAACCACGATAGATATGCGCCGATTAGAGATGAAGCTACCGATCCAGGTACAGGGTCTTCCAACGAGGACTGAACAGGGGCTCATTTTTGAGCTTCCTTGTATTTAAAGAAAAATCTAAAATAGCCAATCGATGTACTTTTTCCTGCAGAATTCAAAATTGAAACCAAAAATTTATTTGAACCAGAAACAAAAGAGTTACGCTATGGATAAGGTGTTTTTTAAATGGAACATAGCTTTTTTTATACGATTTTCGGAACGAGTGATTTTTTTTATGTGCGTTCTGATTAAAATATTTAATATTGTGACAGCTATTTTTATTAAATTTTAATGTTTTATCCAGTATAATTTAACTTCAACCTGTTTGAAACATACACTAGGTAATAAAGGTAAAATCACCTTGAAATCCTTCAAAGTCAAAAAATTTGACAAATTTACTATAATATTGCCGAAATGAAATATTCATTAGATGAGAGATTGCAGATTGTTATCTTGTTCTACAAATGCCAAGAAAATGAATATTTCATTTCGGCAATATTATAGTAAATTTGTCAAATTTTTTGACTTTGAAGGATTAAGGTGATTTTACCTTTATTACCTAGTGTATGTTTCAAACAGGTTGAAGTTAAATTATACTGGATAAAACATTAAAATTTAATAAAAATAGCTGTCACAATATTAAATATTTTAATCAGAACGGACATAAAAAAAATCACTCGTTCCGAAAATCGTATAAAAAAAGCTATGTTCCATTTAAAAAACACCTTATCCATAGCGTAACTCTTTTGTTTCTGGTTCAAATAAATTTTTGGTTTCATTTTTGAATTCTGCAGGAAAAAGTACATCGATTGGCTATTTTAGATTTTTCTTTAAATACAAGGAAGCTCAAAAATGAGCCCCTGTTCAGTCCTCGTTGGAAGACCCTGTACATACATAGTTTGGTAGGAAGACCGTAAGAAGGTAGTTTGTTGAGGAGTGCGGCATGCCATACTTGATCAAAGGCCTTGGCAATATCAAGAGTAACAATCTGAGATTCGCCCTGAAATTCGAGAGACTTGTTCCAGTTATGTGTGACAAAGCTAAGGAGATCAGCTGTGGATCTTTGGTGACGAAGACCGTACTGTCTGTCGTGGATGATTTTGTGCTTTTCTAGATATTTTAGAATTTGCAAGTTGATCGCTTTCTCCATAACTTTTCTGACAACAGAGAGAAGAGAGATAGGTATATAATTGGATGGAAGGGACTTGGAACCTTTCTTCGGGACAGGCTGCATACGAGCAGTTTTCCAGCTATCTGGGAAGATACCCTGGTCATAAGAGATCTGGAAAAGAAGAGTTAAGATGGGTGCACGTTCTGGTACGCCATCCAGACCGGACGACTTTTTGGTGTCAAGGGATTGAAGAATTTTTTGAACTTGTTTGACCTTAAGTATTATGTCGGGCATTTTGTGGGGTACAGACGTAGCGGTTGGAAGGGCGAAATTAGCGGGAGGGACTAGGGTAGAATTGGCAGCGAATTGTTTGGCAAATTGTTCAGCTTTTCCTTTAGAGGTGGAGATAATTTCGTTGTCAGAGGTCAGGGAAGGAAAAGTGCTTCTACAGAAGTTTTGACTAATGTTTTTAGCAAGCGACCAGAAAGATTTATTGCTGTTGGGACAGGAAAGCACTTTATCTTTTATGCGGTTATTAAAAGCATTTTTGGACCAAGACAGTTTGGTTGTATTGATTTCTTGCCTCGGTGAAAATTTGACGACTTTCGGGTGTAGGATTTTGAAGATACCTTTTGTGAGCGTGGATTTTTTTGAGCCTGGCTTTATCACAGGCCTTGGAGAACCATGACTTTTGATGGTGGAGTTTAGGTTTCTTGCGGGTATGTGAAATGAAACTTTCAATACCTGCTTGAATGATATCTGTGATATGAGAGCAAATTTCGGAGGGATCGGGAGTGAAAAAAACAGATCGGGTTCCAAGGGAAATCAGAGAAGTTTCGAAGACCATCCCAGTCGGCAGAATTGTAGTCCCAGATCGTGCGTGCTGGCATGATTTCAATGAACTCGGGATGTATGGGGTAAGAGACGGTAATGAGGCCATGATTCGAACAACCAAGGGGAGCGCATACAGATGATAAGTATGACTCAGGATGGGCGGTAAGAAAAAGATCTAGTGGATTTGGATTATGGGTAGAAATGCGAGGAAAGTATGTTGGCTCTCTGATTAAATTGGTGAGCGAGTTGCTGATTGCGAAGTTTTCTGCCGCTCTACCTTCTGGATCGGTTTTTGTGGATCCTAGCCATTTCTGGCTATAAATGTTGAAGTCGCCTAGGATAACTTTAGTGGAGGGAAATTCAGAGATAAGATGGTCAATTTTTGCCAAGAGAAAGTAAAAAACTCATTGTAGGAGTTGTCTGATGGAAGCGGTAGATGCAGGAGACAAATTGAGTAGAAGATTTAAGGATAAGTTTTAGCCAGGGAATATCGGGCTTGCCTGATTCCAGGTTCGGGAAGCTGGTGCAAGAAAAACTGTTGCGATCGTAGGCGCATGAAGACGAAAAGATGACAGAAGTTCATAACCTGGAAACAGGAGATGATTGGTTGAGGATTTGGGACTGATTTGGGTTTCGGTCAGAAAAAGAATGTGGCGTTTGCATGATTGGAGGTAGTGGTAGCAGAGTCCAAATTGGAATTAAGCCCGCAGATGTTGGGAAAGGATATTATGCTTTTGGAATTCTTCGATGGTGGGCCCCCCTGAGCATCCCTCGCCCGGAGATCTGAATGGAGGGGTAGTTTACCTCTGGAATTTTTTACCCCTGGGAGCTCCATTATCATTTTCAAATTTGTTTTTTTTTTGAAGAGGTGGATAGTTAGAAGAGAGTAGGATTAGTAGATGTTCTCTCACTAATTTTTTTTATGTTCTGACAGCCCACGAAGACCGAAGTCGTAAGTACTAATACTATGTACCGTGGGTGTACTGGGAAATCCGACTCACACATCCAGAGCTGGAATCATCCGTAGGGACTTCACCAGCCCTTTAAGAGGATGTGTGGGGTGGTACCGCCTCGGTCGAGGAAGAAATTCACTACCACCTTCCCATTAATTACATAATTCCATTAATAGACATAATGCAAAAATTCACACGGCATCACGAAAGGCGTTACGACTTGACTGTCACCTGACCAGCTATTTCGCAAGCACGTATTTAGGACCTCTGGCAACCAATCATGTGAAGGCACGGTGACGGATTAAAAGGTCAACAACCTCTTCGTTTTTATTTTGCAATTTACGCCAGGTTAGGCAACGACTACTTGGGCAGCAAATCCAAAAGGCTGTGTTTTAGTAACAATCGCCATTTTGTCAAGAAAATTGCAATGCTTTTTTATTTTTAAAAAGGTTCCCTAAATGAGCTATCCTAAAGTCGAGATATATCTAAATTGTTTCATTGCAACTGAAAATATTACATAACAATGTAATGATTGCAACATTGTGTTAATTTAATTAAGTTAAATGATAAAACTTGGTATGTTTCTTTTTTGACAAAATGTCCTGCTGTAATCAAAGAATTTTGGTTATAATTTTATAATACTGTGTAGTGTGCTCAATTACCACCGCCGCACACACGGCAAAATAACTTAACTAGTTGGACAAAAATATATGATTTCTAATTCATCAGTATGTTGTTGTTTTTTAAATTTTATGGTTATAAAAAGGTGTATTCCATAAAAAATCACGGTTAAATAGGCCTTGAATCGCACACTGAGGGTGGTACCTAGGTAAAATGAGTATCTTAGAAGTTTTAAACCATACTAAAATGAAATTTGTTATGTGTGGTTTCTTACATAATATATTTAAATATTTTTGTGTGTTTCATAAAACTACACTATATTGTATTATAAGAAATGTCATTATAAATAAATACTCTAGTCTTTTTGTTGAGATAAGGAACCCTTCACCTGGTCCTTGAGATATTGGGGAATATCTATCATCATTAAAACTTCGGGCGCCAAACTTCTCCCTATTTTTTTATGGGCTTGTCGCTTGTCCGATATTACGGGATCTGATGCGATAAGCATGTTATGTATAATATCTGTATTGGTGTTTTCCCTGGAAGTTTTCCTAGAATGAAACAACCGTGTTTTCTTATAAAATTTATGGCTTGCCTCAAGCACGTCTTCTGAAAACTGTCCTACAGGTAATGGCAATGATTCAATGATATCTGCACCATGTAAAAGAAGTTTGTGCACCGTGGCACTCATTTTGTACCATCCGTACAGCTGCACACATAAATTAGCCGTTTGCCAGCAATATTCCTTAAATTCAGCAATCTTAATATAGTGCCCACTTGAAATGGTGGATAGTATATTTGAGAATCGCTTTATCAAGCTGCTGTCAAGACCCGTAATTTTAGCGGCTTTATCGGGTTCATCAAAAAATTTTCTTGCCGTATTCCCGTCATTACTGTTCCCGCCTCCTTGTTTCGGTTGATCTACTACAAGGCCCATTTCTTTGTAAAATTTATCTGTTATACTATCCTTTCTATTTTTTACTTGTTTTTTTGCTTCGTTACCTCTGACTTGCCATTGCTGAATCTCTAATTTGTAGTGTGAAAGTGAAGTAAAAACTCAAAACATCTGAAATATGCATGTAGAACAGAGAGTCCAAATATGTATGTTGCCGTGTTGCACGGTCTATAACGAATATTCTCTAAATCATTCATATCCTTGGGCGTAAGTTTACAAACATTACACGTTTGTGATGAAAGTGTTTCACTTAGGACGTTAACTGTCTTGCCATCTAACATCGTACACACCGGCTTATGGTTGTATGAAAATTCTTTTCCGTCTATAAAAATGTTTGTAGGTTTAAACTTCTTAATCTGACTTTCTACTTCGTCATACATCTTTTTGACATTTTCTGGGGTTTCTTTTTGTAGTTTCAACAAAATTGGACGGTTATACCTTATGGACGATGTAGTTGGATTTTTCCAAAATATGTGTTTAATGTTATCTGCCATAAGGGATATTTCTAACGGCACAATGGTACATAATATTATATTTGAATCTTGAAATTTTTGTTGGTCGGCAAATTTTTGTTTGTAAATATTGTGTCCGCCACTGCCGTCTATCCCCCACTTGTAAACTACATCAAGTTGTGTAACATTAGTTGGAATACGCTGAAAAACTTCAGCCTGAACAGTAGTTAACCGCTTCAAGGTGAAGTCAAGAAGATCTTGCAATGGGATTGTTATTTCAGTGTCCGTAATAAAAATATTTTGTGGGTAGCACTGAGTACGTGCTTCAGCAAGAACATTGTAGGGGGGTAGATATTTGCACCCCTTTTTTTGGCCTCTTGCTGTATTTGAATATATTGTTCTTTTCCTAACTCAGTGTCAACAATAAGTGCCAGGGCTTCCTCAGGTGTGTAAGGCGTGTATGTCAGTGTCAAAGGACTTCCATTAACCTCTTTCATTCTTTTTAAAGTCCTTGGTGTAGAATCCGCTGCTAACTTAAACACTTCAGCAGCAGCCCGCTTACCATGCTTGTACAAGGTTTTAGCAGTTGCGTAGCATAGTGTTTTTTCACTTTCCTTCAGAATAATTGGTGCGACAATTCTTGATTTTGTCCTCTCTGAACATTCAGTAAACAATTTTCGTGGTCGTCCCTTTATACGTGTTTTCGGCTCGGTATTCGGTATATTTACTTTACGTTCAAATACTGTTGGCAATTTTATGTCTGTTTCTAGCCATGTTTTGTTGTTTTTAAGAAATCTATCGTGGATCCTTCGGCAATTCTTCCACTTTGATATAAATTTGTAAACAAAATTTTGAATGATATTTTTCATTGTTTTTTCAGCATCATCTAAGTTTGTATGGAATTTATACTTGTCCCAAATATGTGTTATCAATCGCTCAATGCATTTTGAAGGACATAATTTAAAATAATTGCCTTCTTTTAAAATTAAGAAAAGTTCTTTTCTTTTTACTGTGGTTGCCGAACAAACTGGGCTGCTACTACCTGTAAACAAATAGCAATTATACAAAAAGGGCACATTTGGGACAGCTGCAAATAAATACAAAACGGAAATCTATGGAAATCGTTACCATAAGACTTGGCGAAAATTAAATTCATTATGAAAAGCAGACGAAAATCCTACTTCTGTATGTCTTTAATAAGTCAATTGCAAGTTAGTTAATGAACTAAAACAATATGGCATTATAACAAACATACCTGCAGCTACACTATCCATCATCAATAATTTGTTTTTAATCGCAACGGTTAACAACCCAAATCAATGTACACAGTAGACGTTTCGCTGGGAACTAACGCGAGTACAGGTTTCAGCACGACGTCCGATTTTGCGCCTGAGTTGCGCTGGTGTTTTCGTTTCTAAGAAATTATCTGTTTCAGAACGGTAACCTTGACCTCAATAGGAATATTTAAATGTGCCATAATTATCGTTCGGTGCAGTATGAAAATTTTATTTGTGTCCACCTAGATATAACAAATTGCCGTGTGTGCGCCGGGATGGATGTGTGAGTAAATTATGTGAGGCTCTAGTGCGACCACCTGGATAGATGTGTTGCGTTTTGATTTTTAATTGGGCAGAAAATGTAAGTCAGTAGGAATAATGTTCATCTCATTAATAACGTAATACAGGTAATCATAACTTTTTGTGTTAAAGATATAGCATAACCTGTTTCGTTCTGCTTACAATTCCAACCTATTTCACGAGTGTATGGTCTATATTTTCCCATATTAAGTCAAGAAATTTCTATTAAATTAAACAACATACTTCGAATTATTTCTGGCAACGCCGCAGCCGGATCGTTTGTTTTCCCTTTACAATACTAGAGCCCATGACGTCAGGCTCTTTAGAAACGTCGGATGTGGGCTGATAGGGTATTTTTTTAAATAAAAAAATGCACGATTTGGGGGGGAAAGTATTGGGTATGTCTGTAGACTACCCAAGGAGTCACTGGTTTTAATATATGTAGTGATTCTTAATCGTTTAAAAAACTATTCAAAAAATTTTATAGAAATTGTCCGTCTCTGAGGAGTATATATATATATATATATATATATATATATATATATATATATATATATATATATATATATATATATATATATATAGATATATATATATATATATATATATATATATATATATATATATATATATATATATATATATATATATATATATATATATATATAGAAGGGCAAAGTAACTTACGTTAGGTAAGAACACCTCTGACTTCGGTCAACATGTCTGTGCTTATTTCAGAATACGATTCTGTAAAAGAAAGCTGGAGTTACTTAAATAGTGATTATAGATTAGAATTTTAAGGATATTATAAGTTAAAGTTTCATAGTTACTTACCATGGTACAAAATAAAAGAATTTTGTGATATTAAAGTGCAAACATCGTGAGACTAACATTAATAAACATTAAAATTTAAAAATAATATGTATTAAATTTCATTCTGGCAAAAAGAAAAATCAGGAATATTTCGAAAACGTACATTATGCCAGAAGATTTTTAATAAAATGGAGGGTCACCGCCATGTTGTCAAAAGTGCTCTGGGTGACTATTTACCAGGTCAAGCGAGAGAGCAATAAAAATTGCTATATAAATTACACAAATTACACAGAGAGTTTTTGCTAATTAAGTAAAACCAGGTGAAGGTTAACAATACGAGCAAATAAAATAAAATTTGACCGTTAGGAGGCTGTCGTCAATTTGGTAGTTAGACGGAGTATATGAATTAATAAATTTAACAAAATCTAAAAATGAAGGGGATTATAAAGTAGGTTTATGTAATCAAAATGAGTGTGTTAGGAAAATGTATGACAGTTGGAGTAAAAAATGAGAACATGTAAACTAGAAAGTAATAAATTTAAGAGTTATATAAAGTTCGGGATTTAAAATTGTAACTTGAGAATGATAGTACATAGGTCAATAACAGGCTTCTCAGGCATAATGCACGTTTTTGTAAGGATTCCTGATTTTTGTTTTTTTCCAAAATGAAATCTAACACATATTATTAGGTTTTAATGTTTATTAATATTAGTGTCACGATGTTCGCACTTCAGTAATTATAATAAAAAAAATCCATGGTAAGTAACTAAGGATATAAGTTAACTTATATCCCTAAAATTCTAATTTATGATCACTATTTAACTAACTCTAGTTTTCATTTACAGAATCTTATTCTTAAATAAGTACATACATGTTGGCCGAAGTCAGAGGTGTTCTTATTGTTCTGTTGACTGCTGATGCTCTCGAGACATGTTGAAAAACTATTTACTTTCATTATGACCGATTTCTTAATGACTTTGGTTCAAAAAATAATTAATGCTAGATATTTAAAGCCACTCTATATCAAGTATGTATATTATTATGATTATAGAATTGTAAAATAGGTACTTAATTTATTCAACATGAATCTTTAACATAAGTTTAAAAAATTAATGAATTTATAAAGCATTTTGCTTGGAAATTTTAAAACAGGAACCACTTTTTAAAAGTATATAAATGTAAGCAATACTTCAAATAATCTTTTGTTTTATCCTCTATCATCACAGCTATATATCTAATTTCATATTAAATTCGACATTTCATTTCATATTATTTAGTAGACTGAAAATTTCAGTTCTTATAAAATGTCAGTATCAGGAATCATTAAGACAGGTACAGAGCCTCCAGAAATTAGGGGTGAGCAGGAAGAAATTCATTATGTAACTAGCATTGTATATATAGTAAATAAGCATTGTGATCCCTCATTCCTCATGATTACTCAAGGTTCTTCGATTCCTTTAGGTAGTTAGGATTACAATAAGGAATCACGATTACTGAAAGTAATAATGGTGCAGTAATTTTGGTGATTACAAAATCCTCAAAAATTGTAATCGATCAACGATTACTAATTACTTTTTAAAAAAGTCATCAGCCGCGACTCCTAATTACAATCAATGTTATTAATTACAGTAATCGGTTACTTTCCGACTCTGCTTTTAACCCATAATTTGTAATCCGTTTCGTATTATCATTGAATTTAGAAAAGATATCTAAATTTAATGGTACTATTTAATGTCCAATAATATTTCTAGTAAACATGTTTCTTCCATTTTAGAAAACTAATATCAATTCTAAAGTCAGTAGTTGGTAAAGCAAGCTATAGTTCAAGTACAACTAAGAACAATTTAATATTTAGAACTATGAAAGCGCTTCAGTATATTATGAGATTTGTGTCTAGATCACGAATTCTTTTTTTGGAAGTTTATCCAGAAATGAATCCAGAAGATGAGTTTGCTGAAAGCATTCGTGAATTGCTGCAAGATATAATTTATATGATGTCATCACGTAATGATGAATTTTTGAGGGAGCAAGGTGCTTGCTTAAAATACTTTCCCAGTACAATTCCTGACATATTACTTACATTTGATAAATCCGAGCTAAGGTAGGTGAACACCAAAAACATTAAATCACTGCTTTTATTGTAGTTTAATCACTATTTGATATATCTTTTATGAGAGGGAGGTACTTTGATATGATTAGCATTTTTAAGTGATATGACGTCTCTTAGTTCTATTGATGATTGGAGGATAGTGGCTACTGATGTAAAGACATGGTCAAAAATCGTACTTCTAATTCACAATCTATGCGTATTTTAATGGACTTTTTTAGAGAACTAAAACAGACTGTCAATTATATGTACGATTTTTTGTCCACGAGTGTACAGGGTGCCAAGTTTTCAACACTTTTACAGGGTATATCGGTTTTGTTTAAAGATAGAGATCTGCGGTTTTCGCAATACTGTGCTACTTTTTCGTGAAACGTATGATGATGCTAAAAACAGAATTTTCGTAGCCCCCTTCGTTTCGGAGATACCGGGCAATTTTGAAAATGTGTCATTTTCAAGCACCCCTCATATCTCAGTTGCCTTTTAACTTGTCAGTAAGGTAAAAACTGATTATATAGTTTTTTGCGTAGAATCCAGGGCGTAGTCAATTTTTTTCTAGAAAATAATTGTTTATTTTGTGTTTTCAACGATTTCAAGTCTTATAAGGTAAGTTTTTCTGCAGATTTTTATTGTCATTTGTGTTAAAGATAGATATCTCTAGAAACACTCGTTTTTTCTGCTTTTAGTACCTCTCCTATTTTTCAGCTAAAAATATGTCCAAGAAAAAGACAGTTTTTAACATGGATTGGATTAATCCAGAAACAGCTCCTGCTGAATGGCAGGCATCATTAAAGCCGATTAAAACAAACAAACAGCAAGCCTATTGTGTTTTACGCTTTAAAACTATTGAATTAAGTAATTTGGGCAGACAGGCCATTATTAGCCATTTTAAAAGTGATAACCATATAAAAAAAAATTAACGTGCAGAAAAATATCAATAATATTGTGAACATGATTGACCCAAACCGTCAACAAAACAAAAATTCTTTTATTTGATAAACTCAATTCGGGCCAAAAGGAAGAAAGCCAAGATACAGACACGAAAACCAATCAAAGCCGAAGTCAAAATGAAATCTACCCAACCAATTCGGCTATTGTAGTTAATCAAAAGTCAACTTTTTTGCAGGAGTTTATTGTAAAACAGGATGTAATGGATGCAGCGATTTTTTCGTGTTTAAATATCGTAATTAAACATAGGTCCTTAAATTCAGTTGAGTCAGACATGAAAGTTTTGAAACAAATTTCTAAAGATAGCAATATTATATAAAAAATGGCTTTAATTCCAGCAAAAGCTGCATATTATGTTATTTGCTTTGGTTTAGCTCCATACTTTAAAGCTCCACTTGATAATGAGATAATGATTTACAGAACTGTACAAAGTTAGTGGTATGTTTTTTGACTCTGGTATGAGAAACCTTTTAAAAGTAGATTTTGACAATAATAATATATATTTGCCATTAGAGAAAGTCTATATAGGATTTGCTACTCGAAAATATTCACAGCATTCTAAAATATCTGGTAAGGAAAAGACAATATTTTAAAAGATTGTCAGAAATTTTTAACTGGCACTTTCAAAAATTTTTTTTGAAAGATGTAGTTTGGAATACAGTTTTATAAAAATGTTACTTTTCTAAATCCTGCTACTCTTGTGGATAAAAATATTTCAGAGGGAAGAGGAAAAAAAAACGTTTTTCACATCCAATCAAGCAAAGGCCAGAATCCAGTATAACCAGTTAATTTCAAACAGTGTTCACATTAGCTTGTCAGGCGTACAACTATTCAAATACCCGATTTGAAAGGTTTTTTTTTTCAAATGGGTGGAAGTTATACAGAATGTCAAGAATTATGGGAGTTTATTAAATATGTTCCAATATTATCGCACGGAAATGCTACGACTGAATCCGGGTTTTCTGTTAATAAAACATTATTGTTGAAAATTTACAGGAAAACTCTTTAGTATCTCAGAGGCGAGTATATGACTGTTCTAAATAAAAATGGAATTTTAGAAGTTCAAATAACAGACCAGATGAGAAAATATGTAAAAAATGCTTACAGAACATATAAAGAGGCGATAGATAGTAGTCTTAAAAAGAAACAGGAAACTGATGGAGCTAAATTAAAAAAAAGCTGAAACTGAAATATATTGTTTAGAAAATAAGAAAAGAAGATTAGAAAAAGAAACATCTACAACAAAAACTGCAATATACCTAGAAATTGCTGAGTTACATAAAAGCGTGTAAAAAAGGTTTCCCAGAAAATATTTTGGGTGAGCATACTAAAATAGTCCGTTTTTAGTATTTTATTTGTTTTTGTTAGATCTTTCCGTATCTAGTTTTCTTTAACTGCGTAATATATTACTGATAAAAATATTATTGTAAGATGTCCATTATACTATTTTTTTAGGCAAATTCATTCCAAATTTTGTTGTCTATTCCAAACAAAATTGTTTTTTTTTTAATATATTTATATATAATAAGAAAACTGTTTTAAATTACGATCAGTAAAATATTATTTTATTTATTAGTGGTAAATCAAAAAATATGTTCGGCTTATAAAATTAAGTACATTTTGTTTCCATTTTGTCAAAAGATTAAAGTTGTTAGTATTATAGTATCTTATATTCTAAAATTTCGTTTTGTTCATTATTTTTTTCCTTTGGGGTGCTCCTAAAAGCTCAAACCTCCAATCTATATGGCTTCAACAATTATTGTAAAAATGTAAAATACCAATTTAATTTTTCATTTTATGATAAAAAAAATACCTATCTGTTACTTAAATCACTGACAAAAATAGGAAAATATACCTGGAATTTAATTATAAAGAGTCCATGGAAAACCTGGAAAAGTCAGGGAATTTAAAAATTAAAAGTCGCTGAGAACCCTGCAAGGGAACACCATCTAGCAATACAGGTACAACACCTTGCAATATACCCAGGTAACAATTTGCTGAAAGGCTTCCCTCATAAATTCTATAAGTTAGTCGCCTTTCCAAAATAAAACAAGCAACGCTGAAAACGAATCTTCCTTGCTGCTCCCGCTCAAAGTAAAGATGATGGTTTTCTTGATACCAATGTCTGGTATTGTGTCTATTGAAAATACCAGAGCTTGTGAAATACGCTTTATCGGACCATATCACGAATCTTCCAAAATTCACATTGGCTTGAGTTTGCTGCAAAAACCAATTGCAAAAAATGAGACGACGCTCAGCATCCCCAGGATGTGAATGCTAAACGATTTTGACTTTATATGGTCTAAATTTATATTTGTGTAATTTAGTTTGTACTCGACCCTTGTTCGCTCCAACTTCTTTTCCAATAGCCCTACACGAAATAGAAGTTGCTTCTACACAGCCTAAAACGTTAACCTTGTCGATTTCTCGATTTTCCTTATTATAGGATTTTTGTCTTGGCTGCATAAACGCATCATAATTAACTAATTTTTTTTTAATTCTAGAAAATATGTCGGGAAAAGATTGCCTTCTGTCTGGATATCTAGAATGAATATAGAAAAAAAGAAAGCCAAAGATAAATTTATAATGGATATAAAATCGTACTACCTACCTGTTAAAATATAGTTCGGCGGCATAATGTGAATTTTCATTCGATTCAATATAGCAAACTAACAGATCATACTTTTCAAAGTTCTGATAAACTCTCGTTTCAGCCATTTTTTTAAACGTAATACAGAGTATTAAATAACAAGTAGGGGTTTTGAGAACAATATTTTTTTTAAATGATCTCTTACAAATTTTGACAAGCGGTCTGACTAGCGGCTATGAAAGGATACTATTATATTCAATTATTTCAAATCATTATATGACGGCTTACGATGAAATATTATACCCTTTTTTTAATTGTAAAATTCGGAAGATATACGAGTATATCAACAATTATATATTTTTAGAAAGCTTATGAAAAAGCAATCGAATGAAAACAAAATATACAGGGTGTCCCATTTTAAAAAAATGCAACTTTGTTTTTCATCTTCATTGGCTACGCCACTGGATTCTACGCAAAAACTATATAATTATCAGTTTTTACCTTACCGATATGCTAAAAGGCAATAAGATACGAGGGGTGCTTGGAAATGACACATTTTCAAAATCGCCCTGTATCTCCGAAAGGAAGGGGGCTATGAAAATTCTGTTTGTAGCATCATACGTTTCACGAAAAAGTAGCACATTATTGCGAAAACCGCAGCACTATATTTAAAGATAACCAAGATACCCTGCAAAAGTGTCGAAAATTGGACACCCTGTACAGTGTTTGGTACTCTTCGGCAGCAAATGACCACAGTTGTTCACACTAGCGTTAAATCTAACGCGCGTTAATTTTTATGTTGCCAGTTATTACGTCTCTTTTTGAATTTTATGATATGAAATAGTGCTTACAAAGTTAGGCAAGGATGTCTCAAGGCGCAACATAAAATTTGAGGCGCGTTTCATTTAACGTTTTTTTAAGTAAGTAGTCAGTTTACTCAGATTTCTATAAATACATACCTACTCATTTTTATTAAATATTCTTGTATTTGCTTAACAAGGCCCCGAATTTGATATCTTTTTATTTTTTATAACATTTTTTCCTTTTATTAATAGAAGTTTTTTGTTAATTGTAAATAATAAACAGAAACTCTGAAAAAATTAAAATCGAAATAAGAAAATTTAGGCTTTACAATTTTAACTCGGTGATATTGTATTCTTACTGATTGGTCTAGAAAATTATTCATGTTCAGATTCTGTAACAGAAATAAGGATAATGAAAATTCAGACAGAGAATAGATTATAGAATATCATATTTAAAACAACCTGGCCTTGGCCTGGGTTCACTAAGGTAGCTTAAACAACTGCAATATATGACGCAGCGGACAATTACTTTGAACAACTCGCTAGACATTAATCCAATGTCGATATTTTGGAGTTCTTAAGTGGTTTTTTACATAAAGAAATAAAATTTGTAATAAAGTATGCCTGATAATTATTTTTATTTGATATACGTTTTTAGCAATATACTGTGTGATTTACTTAACAATATACCAACAGGCAGATTAACCAAACAAAAAATGATGACCGTTAATGATATAGTCCACAGTAAATTATTTCTGTATTCCGAATGTCGACAAATTATGTTCCCTATAATTACTAGTCAAGTCAAAGCATTATTCGAAGCAAAAGATGAGGTAAGTATTTGGTTCATGTTTTTCGCATTTTCTTAAAGTGACTTCATTGTATAATTGTTGCCAAAATAAAACTTAATTTTTAATGTTTTTGTTATGGATAATGTAACTGTATTTTGAAATTTTTGACCAAAATAAAGTTTCATTTTTAATGCTGTTTTTTATGGAAAAATGACACTTATTTTGGCCACAACTGTACATTTTCAGTTGTAGGTATATTAACTTTTTGAGATTTAATTACAAAATTACTAATAAATTGATCGAATTAATGTATTACGGGTTTATAGCAGTTTTATTAAACTGAATAATATTTGATGCAGAATAAATAATGTAGTACCTAATATAAAGAATTTTGAATAGTTAATGATTTACCAACATTCTTATTTGACGTTGCTTTTATAGGAAATAAAAAAGCACATCAGTTTTCAACTACATTTTACTAGTGATCTTGGTGCGCTTAAAAATGATTTGTTTTTAAGAACATCCGAATTAAATATTTTAAAATTTCTTCAAATAAGGTTCTATTTTCTGAATTTATAACAATTTTGTCGATACTTTTGCCTATATTTTGTACCTCATTGCCCATGGAAACTTTGGATATAAAACAGTGTAAAACAAATCGATGATATTCTTTAACTCTTGGGAAAATTTTACACCAGTTAAAAGAGATTTAAATTTTGTTTTCACATGACCTCCTATATTACTGAACAAATCTGATTTATAGCACTATGTTAATCTATAAATATAAAATTTAATAACAAAGAAATAGTAAAAAACTTTATTATCTTATACGATTTTAATGGGAAATTATTTTTATTGCGGGCTGGAATGTATCATTTAACAGGAAATTTTGATTTTAATTTTGTGTAAACGCTCTTAAATTACTTTTTACAGCGTTCTGTGTTTGTCTACGCAGTAAAAAAGTATTTTAAAAAACTGATGTGAAAAAATGAACGTAAAGTTAATTTAAAATTAATTATTCATGTCGTTTACAAGTGGTATTGCATATTTATGCGAATTCGATCATTGCATTTTTTATTATACTGTAATTAGGTTAGTTACAAATGACATTCTTAGTTAATTAAAATAGGCAATTTAAGAATGCCTCTTTATTGCAAGCAGCTATTTCTAAATTTAACTTTTTATCTACATGCCAATATTTAAAAACACGTATTATCTTTATACTTAATACCAATCTTAATCACATCACTTGTTCACATACTAATTATTTTTCTACATACTTCTAAGTCGATGCAGGTTTTACGTAATTTTCCGTGTATTTCTTCACGAAGTTTAGCCTTGCGTTCCGTGCACTTGCTGCTAATTACGGAACACATGGCAGGATTGCAACATAAAATAACTAACCTAAGTTAAGGAAATTCACACAAAATTACACAAAATGTAAAACCAACACTTGAGTGATTTTATGACAAATGGATCACATAATGTAATATTAGGGGTTATATTTTTTTCGCTTTTATTTTCTGATCTTTTAATAATTATTTGTTCAAAATCATACCAGACCTAACATCTGTTTTCCAGTTAGTCATAAAAAATTATAAACATGCACTTGTTATGGTTCTAAATTCCAACGTTGTGTAAATTGTAAATATACCATGCATTATTTCCTTTCTTATTTTCTGTTTTCAATTTTTATCGTATAGTTATTCACTGTAAATGTAAATAATGTGCATGTATTTCTACATTTAAAGGATATTGAAAACAGAAAGGAATCTTCTTGCACAGAGACACCTTGGCCACCGTCCAAGAACCAATTTAGGTATCTCTTCTTTCCACTATACTATTTTCATTTTAGATGTTTCTGTTAGTTAACATTAAAAAAATAGCATATAATTTTTTCTGCACGAGCTTCTGCACTTAATATTAGTTGGGGCTAAAAAACTGATAAATTTACAGAGTGTACTCAAAAGAAAATAATCTAATACAGTCGATGATTCTGGCTAATACTATAATTAGCACTACCTCATGTATGACTTAAACTTAAGATGACAGAAAACTGTTTTATAACCGAATTTGTCAAGACTTTTTCGATGGGAATAATAAGATTATGTATGTTAGGGTGGGCCGAAAAAGGCGACAATTTTTTTTGGAAATCCCAGTTCACGTAGTAAAAAAAGTTGTAAGAAGGGTAGACAACCAAGCTGATTTCTTTTTTAATTTTAAAAAATGTTTTAGTTAAAAGTCATAGGGGTCCACTCACTCATGACACAAAAAAATTGTTCAAATATTTTAATCTTTAGCCGCGTCCCACGGTAATTAAAGTCCAAATACGCAGCTTTTCTCTTGAAAAAAGGATGATTTATTTAAATCGCGCGTCAAAATCACTTAGTCAACCCAGAACTCACCACGGGGAGGTGGCTGCATGTCACGTTCTTTTGTACAAGTTTGGTTTCGCATGATGCCAGCAATAAACCAATTTGCTCAGAAAACGAATTAGGTCCTTTTGTTTGTCCATTTAATTGTTGAAGCAGGTGACGTAGGGGTAATTCGTTAGCATGAAGCATACAAATTAGCCACTGAAGTGGTTTTTCAATTTGAACTTCAATTATTCTAATTACACCGCCTTTCCAGCCATTATGGACGTTGGTGCCATCACAGCCGATTGCTTTGAGGTTCTTTGGGTTGGCAGAATTTTCTGTCATATAGGATAGGATATTTGCGGCGATGTTCACAGCATTAACAGGTGGATTTATTGATAAGTGACCAAAATATTTGCTTCCTGGCTGTTCTATTAAGGCTACATGTTCCTCCTGTATAACAATACGGCGGCCTTCAATTTGCATCATGGTTTGATCTTTTCTACCATCCAAATAGATGGCTTAGTTGTCTACCCCCCATACAACTTTTTTTTGCTATGTCAACTGAGATTTCGAAAAATATTTTTTCGGCCCACCCTAATATATTTGTCTGATTTTTAAAGGTTAAATTTTTCTTAATTTTAAGGTGCTATTTTTTAAATTAAGAACTACATATTATTTTGCTAACTAAAGTTTTAACCGCTAGTTTTTCTTTTAAATACCCCTGATAAAAAAAATCGTTCTAACCAAAGCGTTAAGGCTCTGTCTTCTTAAGATTTTTTAATCAGTTCAGGTGGTTTTAGTTTCAGTATTAAATTTTATTTTTTACTGAGATTATCATTGATATACATATATTTAACCAATACATTAACATTTTTGTAATTTCGATTCGACCTTCTTTATTTTAGATCTTTTTTTTTTAATTTCGACCTTTTGTAACTTCCACCTTATGAATTTTCGATCAATAATTTTTCGATCATTTTACTCTCAACCTTTTGTATTTTCGACCTTCTTACTTTCAATCTTACATCCGCCGCCCCAACAGGCCAGCAGGGAGTAAGTTTAGTGCTCAATAATTCGATACAGAAGAAAAGTTAAAATTGATTCACCGAATGTTAGTAAATTAACAATCACCTGTGCATATGAACTGACTAAAACATGCCGGTATCATAAGTAATCGGTTTCTACCCATCTTCCTTACTCGTTAGAATCAATGTCGATGGTTCAGCGATATCTCCTACATGCAAAATTAAAAATTTAACAGAGGAAACAGGTTATTATTATATATACAGGGTGTAAAACCTGAAAACTAATGCTTTTGTTACTTTTATAGTACAATCTCTATAAAATTCACTTCCTCTAGAAAGGAACATTCTTTTACAACACCAACAAAACAGGTATAGCCATTACTGAGAAAAACTTTCCACTAATTAATTAAATGCAATGCTTAAAAGAATCAACGGTATTTTTTACTATCAGCACTATTGAAAAACTGAAATCTAAAAAATTATTTATTTACTAAAAAGCACAACTCTCTTAGGTTACGCCAAGATGACATTCGTGACAAAGTATAGGCAATCCATAATAACACTTATTAATTTTTGTTGCATAAGAGAAAAGAGGTTATTTGTGTCGAGGTAATAGTGAGATTTTGCAAGTAGAAATTGCAGACACGCTAATCCATAAACGATAAAATTTAAAGTGGTGTTTCTATCACATGATTTATAAAAAACCTACAAATTAATTTAGCTTTAGCAAATGAGGCAAAAACTGATTAAAATACCACTCTAAATTTTATCGGGTTAGCGTGTTTGCAATATTTTTTTGCAAAATCTACCGAATAGGTTTTTCGTCCTTGTGCTCAGACATGTTTGGTAAACGCCTGTAATTTTTCACAGTAGTCAATATTAGTGTTATAAATAGTGACGAAAAAGGTTTTTATGCGAATAATAATATGTTTTGAACTCGGTTTTGGATTGAGTTTTCTTAAATATGTTGAGATGTGTAGGATATTAAAAAAGGAACCCATACAGAAATTGTGTTTTGTGCAAAAATACATCCTATGCCTAATACATTTGTAAATACGTAGGAAAGTAATATCGTATTTAATGTAAGTATTTCTTCAAGGATAATGCGTCTTTGGTAATTATAAATTATTATTAATGGGTTATTGTTGGACAATTATAGCGCAATTTATTTTCTTAGTAGAACAAATTTAAAACATAATATTCGCCTCAAAAATAAAATTTTGATCGCAGCAGCGGGCGCGCATATGGTCTGGTTTTCGGGTGTTAGAGAAAATTTTACAGTTGTTCGATCAAACCGAAAGAAAGAATTGAGTATGACTCCAGACTACCCCATTCCAATATATGCAGTGAGTTTCATAACACCCTGTATACATAGAAGTTTATTATTGACTAAAACTCATGCTTTTAAATTTGTTTCACCTTCATCAAATTGCATATGGTGTAAAACTACATAACATAGAAATTACAAAATTAGTAAAAGCCACACTTAGGAGATATTGCTGAACCATGGACGATTATTCGAACTCTAGAAAAAGCATAACTTAAACTTTTCAGTACTAGTTCATTTATCGACTTCACGAAAAATTCTTAAATTATAATTTAATCTAAAGGGCTAGAATGTTTTTATAGTCCTTTCCTAACGTATGCCTTGAAGGTCATGCCTTATTTATAATGAATGACATATACTTACTTGTTAGGGGTACATGTAAATATGTAAAATGAGAATCAGTTCTTTAAACCACCTGAAGATGTCTTATACTATAAGGATTTAAACAAATAATGTTGGATTAAATACCAAAATTTGCCGTATTTTGACTAACACTGTTAGACAACAAGCAGGATTGCTGTTTCGGAAGGTAGGTGTGTTCGTTTATCCTGTACTGACGAGAACTAAAGAGTTCGAAACCGGTATGCAGGTAACGACATCCTAACTAAAGAAAAAGCTTCCTTCTTCCTGGTACTTTCTTGCAGTCAAATCAAATATTTTGTTGTCAAACAGTGTTAGTCAAAATACGGCAAATTTTCATATGTAATCCAGCGCTCGGAGGAGCATATAGCCCGGAGAATAGCTGTTTTAACATTATTTGTTTAAATCCTTATAGTATAAGGCATCTTCAAGTCGTTTAGAGAACTGATTCTCATTTTACATATGCCTTATTTATTTTTAACGTTTTCAAGAACCGATACTTGCTCTTGTATTAGATCAAATATAAAAAACTTAAAAAAATAATACGAGAAATAAGACAAAAAAACGTGTTTTTTTGTTATTTGTCATGGGATTTTACACACCAGGCGCGGCCCGTCCATAAGGTCATTTGGTCAATGACCCACCAAAAATTTTCAGTGATCTACCTAATAAATTATTTTTTAATTTTTTAACACCAAAAAAGAATCTTTTGTTTCAAAGTTCCATGCGAAAACTCCCCAAGAAAGAATCAAGTCACGCCATCGTCAAAGGATATCCAAGCTTGTTCCGGGATGGGTCATATTGTAAATTGATCTTATAGGTTTATATGGACGATATAAATTCATTAAAAGCAAGAGAGAAACAGACATACAGCGCTTTAGGAAGTTAAAAAGAGACACAATTGGTCGACGGCCCACCCATAATATCTGGCCCCTCCCACTATGGAAATACTCTCAAACCGCCCCCTAAAATATATTATTTCAAAACATTTGGTTCAGAAAAAGAAAAACTAATTAGGTACCTAATATGCGCATTGTATTTGCATCGTATTAATAATATTAATAAGTGGTTAAACATAAAAAATTATAAATACGATTTCTGTCAGGCCAGCGCTAGGCATCAAATTTAACGGTATCGGACCGATTTTCCTACATAACCGGCGCACTATGGACGGAAATCGAAAAAAGTTGGTCATAAACAGCCGAGAACAAATTCTAAGAATTCGCCACGAATACCTGGGTAAACTACTATTTAATAATCACCCTTTAATCCCCCAGGTATAATTTTTCAGTGATTGGCACAGTTCTTAAGAACTTCAGTGTTAATTTCAACCTTCTGCGCGATAGTACGTATGCACTTTGGATTGTGATATTTTCGGCCAGTGAAAACTTGATTATCTTCAGCCTGTTTTTGGAGTATATTGTATAGTTCCTCATGGAGTCTTTACCTGGAGGTATGTGTATATTATTTTAGCAAATACTTTTATTTTTCATATTTCACTGCCCCCTAAATTAAAATTTAAAGTTGGGCAGGAAAAAAGGCTCAGACTTTTCACACCTAAATAAAAGGTTTAGTAATAAAGTATGGATTTCGGTCGAGTTCGGTAGCGATTCCTGGTCTTTCTCATTGTTTGTAGTTTGTAGTTAAGGATTTTTGTTTAAAAAGTTGCCCCAATTTGCCCCTAATTTTTTAAATGTTGTTTTTGTTTAGTAGGATTTATTTGATCATACTTCCACATCACAAAATGAGTGGAATTACTGTACCAGCGAAAATATTTCCACATTTATTTTGCCTGAAACCATCAGAATGGCTTTAAAACTTCGATAAATTCAACTTTTTTTTGGTTTCTGTGTGTATCTGTCTGTCTGTCTGTGCGTGCCTGATGTGCGCGCGATAAATTTCGAACAGTTTGTATATCGACTTTAAATTTGGTACACATATTCTAGGTCATAACAGAAAGCTTCGGATTGGTTTTGAGCTATAATGGCGCAGAGAGTGGGGGTAAAAAGGGTGGGGATTGATAACTTTTGGAATTATTAACTGGAACGGTAATAGGTTTTTGTTTAATCATGGCATAAAATGGCATTTTGAGGTGGTTTTCATTATTTCATGAGGGGGCGGGGGTGATGCGAACAGGTATGAGGAGGTGGTAAGTTTAACATACACATTAGGCCAGTTTTTAAAACATTACACCTTACGGTTTTTAAGAATATTAGAACACAGTATATTCCGTTACAATCCTTTAAAACTAGAATTTTCAGGAACCCATTTATTTGTTTAAAAAGCATAAATAAACGCCCAATACAAAACACTCCATTTTTTAAAGAGAGGCGTGCACAAAAAAAGTTGGGGTAGTTAAAGACCTTCATGACCTCCCACTTTCACAGTACCTTTTTACACAATGTGACTAAAATTAAACAAATTATGTGGTTTAACCCGACAAAAACAGTGCCAAATTTTAGCCAACTTTTTAAAAGGGACCGGAGTTATTAACAGAAATCGATTTTTTGAACTTAACTTTAACACCCTCTATATCGAAAAGGGGCTATTGAAATTGTAAATGGCATAAGGAGAGTATCATTGTCTTAGCCTAAGGAATCTGTATTTAATGGCTTGGCTTTCTTTATTTTGTAACAAATTGTATCAAGATTTGTTCATATAACTTGAATCACCCTATATATTAGACGTTCCACTGGATTTAAAATTATTTAAAATGACGTTAGATGCATTGTTAAAACATGTAAAATCATAATATTAGCATAAATAATTTTGACCAACTTTTTTCGATTTCCGTCCATAGTGCGGCGTAGTCGAAGGGTTATGATCGCAGCGAGGTAATGAAAAATCAAGCTGGTTTTTTCGTTAGACTTTTTCCAGTAAAACTTTAGTTAAAAACTTTAAAAAACAAATCTTTTGCACATCTTTCAAGTCTTTTGACAAATTAACTCTCTCTCATAGCCTAAAGGTCACCCGGTGGAGGCTGTTTTTTCGCCGTTTTAAGTCCTATAATTTTACCAAGGGCCAACACCAGACCCAGCCAAACCCTGGTCGCGTTTTCTCAAAGTGAGCTTGTGCGCGCATACACTGTACTTTGGGACACTTGCAAATATATGTGTAAATAAAATATTTATTTATATATGTAAAATTGTAAAAAATGTAGGACAAATATGTAAAATTTGAACAATAAATGTATTTGAAAGTAGCGAGGTAATCCGACGCTCGCGGGTTCGAATTTGGGGCAATAACTTTTTTTTAAATTTTGTGTTATTTAAAAAATTAGATCGACTCTAAAAAGTGTATTGGCAACAAGTTCTTCCTCGATAAAATATTTTTAAAATTCTTGGCAATCCCATATTTACTACAGCTTGCAGCCTGCACGTGCGTAGACAAATATCGTATTACTATGTCTAGTCGCCAGCATTGTATTTATTAAAGAAAACGGAGTTTCGGCAGCGTTCCTAATTTTATTTTACGAATAGTCATACTTTTAGGTCAGAATTTTTTTCTGTTTATATTCTGGGCTTTTAGTACAAGGCGCGACACCTATTGAGGAGAAGCTAAACTTTTCACAACGGAAACCGCTAAAATCTACTAATTTAGAGTATTAAAACACATAGAAAAAAGCCATAAACAGAAAAGTGATACTAAAAGTCATAAACATCAAGAGTAGTAATGTTCAATATTCTGCAGTACCTATTTTATGATTTTTGCAGTGTTTATTTGTAGGTAAACAATTTCTTGACACATTATTAAAAAACCTTTCTTAATTAAAAAAGTGTATTTTGCTTGTTGCGTTGATATCACTAGTTGCCCACAAAATTTTGACCCACCTGTAAAAAAACTCACGGGCCGCTCCTGTTACACACTCCATGTATTTAAATGTAAATTTCGTAGTCTGTTAAGGACGAATAACATCGCCATATGCTGACACTAGTCAAACATTATATTGATATTTTATGTTACCAGTTATGTATGTACGTATGTATATAAATTAATGAAATCATACAAGTATTTAAAGGTTGCAAAATGTATCGTTTGATTGGGGTTATCAGTGGTTTTACAATCAAACGTGGTAAAAAAAATTTAGTTTATTTTAATCGCCCAGGGGCGGATCTACAGCTTTAGGTGCCCTTTGGTCCTACATCAAAAATGCAATATTGCTGCCTAAAGTTTCATTTTAAAATAACTTCAGTATATTATTAATCAGATTTATAGTTTTTATCTTGAGAACTAGTTTAAGGTATAGTAACAAAAAAATTGTAAAGACAATAATTAAATACTTATAATTTATTATGGTATATTTTGATTTTAATATTTACTAATATTTGTATTAGTGAAAGAGAGCAGTTGTAAAAACGTTTTATTTCATTAGCGCGATATAAAATGTCAAATAATAGTGTTTGAGTAGTGACTCACTGAAGGTTGCGGGATTATCACTTTGGCATGGCACGTTTTAATTTTGCATGATATATCTTGTTCAGTGGAAATACTATTTTCTAACCCTGTTGCGCAATAAATTTATCGCTTAACTTTTGTTCTCCGGATAGCAGAGAAAAAAGTTAGACAGTAGATAATGCTTTCTTGCACCTGATAAATTCGCAGGATCATTTTAATGATATTTAATTATAAAACAAGACTTGATATTTGGTTCTAACAAAACTTCATGTTTTTTTTTAAATTTAAGTGATTTGCTCTAGTTTTTAGTTTTCTATCTTTTTTAATTTGAAAGTTTATTTTTTGATTATTAACTTTTTTAAGTTTGGAAGTATATTTTTGCCAGTAGGGTTTTTGATTGGTAGTTGTATGTAGTGGTGAAATGGGTATTATAGGGTATTATGATGCGGCAAGACGGCCGAAGGCAAAACAGGTCAGTGGCCAAGGTTGCTCAGCTGCTCGGAACCACACAACATTGCGTCAATCAACATGTAGGATACTCTGAAGAGGTGAAAACACAAGTATAAACTTAACCATGTATCAATCATTCATTAGCTTAGAATATTGCACTAAACCAATGGGCTATTTGATAACAATAACATTTTATTAGTCTTGTAGTTAATTATGAGTTCTTAACAATTTTTTTTACAAATTATTTGTAAAAATAAATCACTATTAAGTAAAACTTTAAAGAAATGATAACTTAAAGTTAATAGTTAATAATTAGCTTTAAAGATTTACTCACCATATCGTTAAAAAAATATGCAACTTTAAAGAAAACCTAAATGTTTTTGGCCAACCTGGTTTAATAGTTAATAAAAAAACCTTTAATAATGTTATTTCTGTCCTTTATAAATTTTAAAAAATCGTGGGTCTCTTGTACAGTTTCATTTTGCGATTGTTTAAATCGTAATTATTTTATTAATTTTCTGTTCTATCAAGAAACCACATCGTAAATCCGTATGAACCATGGGACATAAATTGACTTAATAGAAAATTACCAAGGGCTTTTTACTTTTATCTAAAATGAATAATTGAATCGGTCATTTTGGAAACGACATAAGTAAATTTTTATCAAAATGGAAATTTTGCTATAAATCGTATTTTTATACATACACACATCATTACACGACGAAGAAGCTTAAGTCACAACCTTGAAATAATATAAATTGATGTTTCAGTCAGAAACCACACCAGTCACTCTTTCTTACCGAACAGAAATTTTGCTGCAATAAAAAGAGTTAAAAAATATGGTCCCGTTTATCTATCAACGGAATACACAGAAATGATGCAGCTTGAGCACACCACAAGTCGATTTTCATTAAGTGTTGGAAATTTCAGGTATTTTTGAATTCAAAAAACGGTGACCGCACTACTTTAGGAATACCTCTTTGTGGATGCAGTAGGTAAAGATGTGCAACGAAATCAAAAAATCAGTTTCCAAATCTCGTGTTATTCACAAATTTTTTCTCTTCAGAGGAGTCAGGCCTTTATGAATTATCCTGGTTTATTCACGATCTTGTTTCTTATAAGTTTTAACTTAAAACTAATAATGCTGTGCCTACTTTACCAACAAATTTAGCGTATATTCAAATAATAAAGTTCTTATAAAGACAAAAAAGCTAAAATAGATTCTCAAGCTCATATAGCTATATACCAGAAGAAGATAAAATTGGTATGGAGATATTTTACAGTGGCCTACTACTGACGCAAATTAGGATGAATAATGTTGATTTTACATTGTATCTTACTGTTGTTTTTTTTTAATAAAATGTTTAATAAACGATTTAACAAATTTGAAAAAAAAATTCTTGAAATTTATTTTCCTTTAGAAACAACACAAGTCAACACAAGGCAGGTGGCTATAGTTGCCTCCGTTGGTGACGCTAATTGGTGCCCCCAAAAAGGGGTTGGGTTGGCTGAAGCCACAAATGGGTGTATATCCTGTTTGTGGGCTTTGCTTATTTTTTCTTCATTTCAAGGTTACACCCGTAACTGCGTATGTGACGTGTGCATCTCGGCTTATGTTGAGATGCACAATCACGTGCGTGGCCCTGATGAAGCCAATGAGCAGAAAAACGTGTCGGACGGGTTACCATTCAAACTTCTTGTTCTGTTCTTTTTAGCGGACATGCTCACAATAATTTGTTAAATTGTTATATATATATATATATATATATATATATATATATATATATATATATATATATATATATATTTTTTGGTGTGTGTTTCTTGGGATTAGGTTCATTGTAAAAACATTTTTTATATTAAAAGTCTATTGACGTTTCGACCCTTTTCCGGGTCATTTTCAAAATATATATTTATTTTTTTTATTAATTCAGTTTGATAAAAGACCTAAAAATACATTATTAGTTAAAACAATTTACAACAACAGTACAATATGACAGTAAACATTAAAATCTGGACACATCTATAATTCTACGTTCTTAACAGTGAACATTTTTCTACAATAATTGCAAGATATTTTTATTATACGCACCTTGAAAACTTTAAGGTCTTTGAAGGATTAATCTGCTATTTCTTATCAGACATATTAAAACATACCAGAGTATTTTATGTGGAAGAGAAAAATTAGTAATTTTTTAAAAAAAATGTGTAATCCTTTGATTTGATATTAAGAGGATATGGCAAATGCTGGTTAAGAGGAGATAATTTTTTAATTTGTTGTAATTAAATTAGCATATATGCGGCTAAGTCCTCCTATATCTGTTCTGTCGTTCACAGCATTTTTATCTTTTTTTATTTCTATCATTTCTTTGATGGATAATTTATAATAGTTATGATCTTTATTCAGAATTCTTGTTCGGTTATAACTAAATTCGTGTTTTGTCTCTCTTACATGTTTGCTCAGAGCTGTTGATGTGTTTTTTGTATATTTGTGTCCGTTAAGTCTGTTCTTTAGTAACTGAGATGTCATTCCAATATATTTTTTTGGGCAATTTGTGCATGGTACAGAGTATATCACATTAGATTGGTTCATAGTTGGTGTCGGACTTTTTAAGTTCGTGAAAAGAGAACCAAGTTTGTTTGTTGTTTTATGACAAGCCACTATGTTATGTTTTTTAAGACTACTTTTTAGTTTTTCAGATAGTTCGTTTATATAGGGTAGTGATACATATTTGTTTGCTACTTCATCAGAGTTGTTTTTGGTACTGAATACGCTATTATAGAATTTGTGGGTACGTTTTTTTATTACTCTATTAATTTCTTTTTCTTTGAAACCATTTTCCACATAAAATACTCTGGTATGTTTTAATATGTCTGATAAGAAATAGCAGATTAATCCTTCAAAGACCTTAAAGTTTTCAAGGTGCGTATAATAAAAATATCTTGCAATTATTGTAGAAAAATGTTCACTGTTAAGAACGTAGAATTATAGATGTGTCCAGATTTTAATGTTTACTGTCATATTGTACTGTTGTTGTAAATTGTTTTAACTAATAATGTATTTTTAGGTCTTTTATCAAACTGAATTAATAAAAAAAATAAATATATATTTTGAAAATGACCCGGAAAAGGGTCGAAACGTCAATAGACTTTTAATATAAAAAATGTTTTTACAATGAACCTAATCCCAAGAAACACACACCAAAAAAAAATATATTATAAATGGTTCAAGAAAAATAACAAAGTATATATATATATATATATATATATATATATATATATATATATATATATATATATATATATATATATATATATATATATATATATATGTATATTAAGGGTGCTTCGTTTTAGACGACTATTTTTTTTTTTTTTGGTCCATTGACGGAATAATGTTATAAACATATAAAAAAAAATTCTCACCTAAGATGAGCTCTTAATTTTAATTGTAAGTACTCGCGCAATGAATTTGAAAATTTCCCATTTAATTAACATGTAAATTTTATTTATTTTTTTTTTCAATTATCTATAGCTTTGCGACATTTCATGATATTTAATTGGCAATAGGTGGAAATTACAGAGAAATCTTTCCTCTTTAAAAGTGCCTGTAGCCAATTTATGTTTTGTAACCGACCTCGACATTGAAGCCAATTTTTTTTCGAATTTCATGTTTTTTTTTTATTTTTCTCGTAAACCACTAACTTTACAACAAAATTGTATGTAAGTTTTTTACAGGGGATTTAATTTGTCAAAAAAAAATTTATGTAAGCCAAAACCGTAGAGCTGGTAGTCTTCGAGATAGAGCCAATTAAACATCTCAAAATTTGAAAAATCGCTGTTTTATCAAAGATTTTAGTACTTTTTAATGAAATCATTGCTGAAAACATACATAATGTATAAGAATGAAATATAAAAATATATATTACACACACGTTTCTTATTACCGTATGCTAGATTTCAATACTAAATATTATGGCTGAAGAAATATATAATATATTATACTGGTAAATACATATTTACCAGTAATACGGTAATAAGAAACGGCTTCATATTACACGAAATATTTTTGGTGATTACTTACCAATGTGTAATATATATTTTTATATTTCATTCTTATACATTATATATTTTTTCAGCAATGATTTCATTAAAAAGTACTAAAATCTTGGATAAAACAGCGATTTTTCACATTTTGAGATGATTAATTGAATTTATCTCGAAAACTCCTAGCTCTACGGTTATGGCTTACATAACTTTGTAGGAAATTAAATTCCCTATAAAAAAACTCACATGCAATTTTGTTGTAAAGTGAGTGGTTTACGAGAAAAATAAAAAAAAAACCATGAAATTCGAGAAAAAATTGGCTTCAATGGCGAGGTCGGTTACAAAACATAAATTGGCTACAGGCACTTTTAAAGAGGAAAGATTCCTCTGTAATTTCCATCTATTGCCAATTAAATATCATGAAATGTCGCGAAGCTATAGATAATTGAAAAAAATAAAATAAAATTTACATGTTAATTAAATGGGAAATTTTCAAATTAATTGCGCGAGTACTTACAATTCAAATTAAGAGCTCATCTTTGGTGAGAATTTTTTTTTATGTTTATATCATTATTCCGTCAATGGACCAAAAAAAAAATAGTCGTCTAAAGCGAAGCACCCTTATATATATGTATATATATATATATATATATATATATATATATATATATATATATATATATATATATATATATATATATATATATATATATATATATAGTTTTTGGGGTATTTTTTTTTTGGGTCAGCGGTCTGTAGGTCACTCAAATAAACTCATTTATTCATTAAATCCTCTATATTTCGTCATTTATTTATGACATCATCAGGAGGCAAGGTTACAAAATATTTACAATTTCAATAAAAAAAAGTCAATACAACAAGGCTGACATTGTAACTTACAAGTAGAGTCATAACAGCCAACCAACATACATTTAAACTTATTACAAACAATTTTAAAAAACTTATTATCTACTGCATTCTGTGTGATTGCTACTTCGATTCTAAAGTATTAGTTTGTCGAGATATAAATTAAAAAACAAAAAACAGCAAAAAAGGAACTATTTAAAAAAATCATTTTCAATTTTGTAAAAAGGGAAACAAAACATTTACGTTCGAGATAATTTAACTTGCTACAGTGTTTGGGCAAATTTATTGATAGTAATGTACAGGATTATGGTTAAGAAATGTAAAGGGTCTGTCTTCTTTGTTTAAATATTTTTAAGGATGTTACAATAAATGGTACTTAATTGATCAATATCAGATCTTGAGTTTGTACAGTCAGTTGTATTGTTTATATGTACCATATCCAAGAATAAACGCTTTTTATAATTGTTTTCCCGTTCTAAAATGGTTGTATTTTCATAATCGAAACGGTGGTCCATATTCTGAAAATGAACCGCCAGTGCACAAGACTTTTTCCCTATTCTACTGTCACTCTTGTGTTGAGTAATACGTTGTTTGAGGCTTTGTATTGTCTGACCTATATAACATTTATCGCATTTTTGACAGGGTATTTTGTAAACATTTGAATTTTGCAGGATAGGAGTTTTGTCTTTGGTTTTTGTGAAGATACTTCCAATAGTTAAAGTATTGTATTTAGCTATTTTTATGCTTTGCAGAGGTTTAAAATGGGCAATGACATTGTTAGTTAATCCTTCGATGTAGGGTAACTTTTTGTACTTTATTTGGGTAGGTGCCTGATCCTCGGTGGGACCGTCAAAAAAGCCAGTGTTGTAAATAAGTTTATGAAGTGTCCCCCTTGGATAACCGTTATTGAGAAACAAGTCAAAAAGGCTCTTCAGATTTTTACTCAAAAAACGTTCATCGGAGATATGAGTGACCCTATTTTTCATAGCTATTACTGTATTATACTTTTGATTCATTGGGTGGTTAGAAAAATAGTTTATGTATCTTCCCGATGAGGTTGGCTTTCGATGCCAATCCAACATCACCCTATTATTGTCACCTCTAACCAACAAGGTGTCCAAAAAAGGGACACCGTTGTTAAGGCGGGTTCAAACAGCAATTTAATTTAATTTTAGCCTAAGGTAATTTAAGAGTTTATTTAATTTTAATTTATGGTGTTCATCCAGAAATTTAAGCCACCAAGATTTAATTTTCAGCCAATGAAATACATCGTGCTGCGCCTGCGCCATTGCGATTTTCAAGTGTGGGTGTGGGTGATTTTTAGTTTTGCAAAAACAAACTCACTTTAAATAATTTACATTAAACAAGCTAACACAAGGAATGGGAAATACACAAAAATGAAAAGCTTTTGTTTACATTTTATGAATATTTTTCTTTCAAAACTGTCAATAGTGTCAATGCCAACTGCGTCATCTCATTGAGTTTGCGCGTTAACCCTCATTTAATTTAATTTAATTCTAAAAGATAAAAGTTGGTCAACTTTTAAATTAAGTCTTAAATTACATCAACTGTATGAACGCTATTATGGCTTGCCATCTAACCAACTTTTTAAGTTACGCTAAATTAAATATTAAATTAAATTAAATCGCTGTATGAACCCGCCTTTAGTTTCGGTTTCAATAGTAAATTGTAAATGATCATTTATTGAATTAAATATTTGGAGTGTGGTGTCAATCTGATTACTAGGAACAGCACTCACAATGTCATCTACATATTTGTATAAAAAGGGTAAGTCAAATGGCAGTTTCAATGTAATACTGTCTAACATGTAATCCATAACTATTTGTGCTAAAATGGGACTGATAGGCGATCCCATGGGCGTACCAAATATTTGTTGATAAAAGTTATTGCCAAAGGAAAAATAACAATTCTCGCAAACAAAAGTTAACAACTTAAAGAAACTGTCACTCGTCAAGGCCGTGTAAGGCTCAATCATGTGCCACTGTGTCTGTAGTAGTTCAAGTATGAGCTGAAAAGAAATATTAGTGAAGAGTGATATTACATCCAGAGACACCAACACATAGTTTTGGGGCAACACACAACCCCGCACAGAATTGACAAATGAAAATGTATCTCGCACGTTGTAATCGGTTCTGTGTGACAGAGCCTCTGTTAAGATGTCAGACAAAAATTTTGATAAGTTGTAGGTGGCGGTACCAATACAGCTTACTATTGGGCGCATAGGTACGTTTTCTTTGTGTATTTTAGGTAGACCATATAACTTTGCGTTTATTGAGCTATACGTATTTAAGGACTTGGCTACCGTGTCAGTGATTTCGTTTCTTTCCTTAACCCTTTTAATTAATTCATTTAGAGTTCTCTGCACTTTTACATTAGGATCCTTGGTCAGCAATCTGTAGGTATCAGTGTCACTCAACAAACTGCTACAAAACAACAAAGTTATATGGTATACCTAAAATACACAAAGAAAATGTACCTATGCGCCCAATAGTAAGCTGTATTGGTACCGCCACCTACAACTTATCAAAATTTTTGTCTGACATCTTAACAGAGGCTCTGTCACACAGAACCGATTACAACGTGCGAGATACATTTTCATTTGTCAATTCTGTGCGGGGTTGTGTGTTGCCCCGAAACTATGTGTTGGTGTCTCTGGATGTAATATCACTCTTCACTACTTAATATTTCTTTTCAGCTCATACTTGAACTACTACAGACACAGTGGCACATGATTGAGCCTTACACGGCCTTGACGAGTGACAGTTTCTTTAAGTTGTTAACTTTTGTTTGCGAGAATTGTTATTTTTCCTTTGGCAATAACTTTTATCAACAAATATTTGGTACGCTCATGGGATCGCCCATCAGTCCCATTTTAGCACAAATAGTTATGGATTACATGTTAGACAGTATTACATTGAAACTGCCATTTGACTTACCCTTTTTATACAAATATGTAGATGACATTGTGAGCGCTGTTCCTAGTAATCAGATTGACACCACACTCCAAATATTTAATTCAATAAATGATCATTTACAATTTACTATTGAAACCGAAACTAACAACAGTGTCCCTTTTTTGGACACCTTGTTGGTTAGAGGTGACAATAATAGGGTGATGTTGGATTGGCATCGAAAGCCAACCTCATCGGGAAGATACATAAACTATTTTTCTAACCACCCAATGAATCAAAAGTATAATACAGTAATAGCTATGAAAAATAGGGTCACTCATATCTCCGATGAACGTTTTTTGAGTAAAAATCTGAAGAGCCTTTTTGACTTGTTTCTCAATAACGGTTATCCAAGGGGGACACTTCATAAACTTATTTACAACACTGGCTTTTTTGACGGTCCCACCGAGGATCAGGCACCTACCTACCCAAATAAAGTACAAAAAGTTACCCTACATCGAAGGATTAACTAACAATGTCATTGCCCATTTTAAAACTCTGCAAAGCATAAAAATAGCTAAATACAATACTTTAACTATTGGAAGTATCTTCACAAAAACCAAAGACAAAACTCCTATCCTGCAAAATTCAAATGTTGTTTACAAAATACCCTGTCAAAAATGCGATAAATGTTATATAGGTCAGACAATACAAAGCCTTAAACAACGTATTACTCAACACAAGAGTGACAGTAGAATAGGGAAAAAGTCTTGTGCACTGGCGGTTCATTTTCAGAATATGGACCACCGTTTCGATTATGAAAATACAACCATTTTAGAACGGGAAAACAATTATAAAAAGCGTTTATTCTTGGAAATGGTACATATAAACAATACAACTGACTGTATAAACTCAAGATCTGATATTGATCAATTAAGTACTATTTATTGTAACATCCTTAAAAATATTTAAACAAAGAAGACAGACCCTTTACATTTCTTAACCATAATCCTGTACATTACTATCAATAAATTTGCCCAAACACTGCAGCAAGTTAAATTATCTCGAACGTAAATGTTTTGTTTCCCTTTTTACAAAATTGAAAATGATTTTTTTTAAATAGTTCCTTTTTTGCTGTTTTTTGTTTTTTAATTTATATCTCGACAAACTAATACTTTAGACGTATGAATGAAAGTCTACTTGTCAGGGGTACATATAAATATGCAAAAATTGAGAATAAATTCTCTAACCACCTGAAAATTCCACTGTGTCTCACTGCTTATGCAGTACGACAGTTGTAGCTTTAAGGGATTACTTTTTCGGAAGGCTGGTATGTTCGTCTATCCTGTACTGATGAGAACCAACGAGTTCGAAACCGGTCTGCAGGTGACGACATCCTAACTAAAGAAAAAGCTTCCTTCTTTCTGGTAGTTTCTTGCATTCAAAACAAGTGTTTTATTATCTAACTGTGTTAGAAGAAAATACGGCAAATTTTGGTATGTAATTCAGCGCTCGGAGGGGCATATAGCCCGGAGAATAGCTGTTTTACCATTATTTGTTGAAATCCTTATTGTATAAGGAATTTTCAGGTGGTTAGAGAATTTATTCTCAATTTTTGCATATTAATACTTTAGAATCGAAGTAGCAATCACACAGAATGCAGTAGATAATAAGTTTTTAAAATTGTTTGTAATAAGTTTAAATGTATGTTGGTTGGCTGTTATGACTCTACTTGTAAGTTACAATGTCAGCCTTGTATTGACTTTTTTTTATTGAAATTGTAAATTTTTTGTAGCCTTGCCTCCTGATGATGTCATAAATAAATGACGAAATATAGAGGATTTAATGAATAAATGAGTTTATTTGAGTGACCTACAGACCGCTGACCCAAAAAATACCCCAAAAACTATATTAGTACGGTCGAGAATATATTGAAGTATATATATATATATATATATATATATATATATATATATATATATATATATATATATATATAGGGTGTCCCGAAATTAGGGGGCCAAAGTTAAACAGTGCATTCTGCATAGGAAAATAACACTAATTTGTTTAATAAACATGGATCGAAAAATGCCCCCTAATGGAGTTACGGCCCCGTAAAAAGGGGCCCATGATGATGGTGTTTTTCAAATTATTCCTCCAGGGTTGAACATAAAAACATGAGTTTTTGGTATCTAGGTAATTTTGACATGCTGAATCTAAATCTAAAATTAAAACTATCAAAAGTTTATCATAGGCGTAACATTTGGGGGGTAAAGGTACAAAAACAGCCCTAACTTTTTTATGAGTTAATGTTTTAATTTTTTTTTCTGAAATTATGAAAATCTAGAGTTTTTTTACCAAAAAAAGGTACTCTTGATTTACATCGCTTGGATGCACCATTTGTGAGAAAAATGCCTTTAAAAGTAACACTGTTTAGCATAGACGGATCAAGTAAAAATTAATTTTCCAATAAAACTTAGTGGCAGGCCATGAAATCGAATGTTTTTACTAAATTTTCTAAAAAATAATGTTACTTTTATAAGCATATTAACGTTTATGTTGTTTTGTAAACATAATTTTAGATGGCATTCTTTCACACGAACATGCAGAATGGCTATTATTATTATTATTATTTGAGCAATAAAGATAGATTAGTTTTATGCGTAATTATGTATTGAAAGACTAGCCACTAGAGGAACACTAATTTACTTTGATGAAATGTTCAAACAAATTTCCATTTTGTTGAATGCACAGTCTGGCCCCTTTCCTGATATTTTGCGTAGTACGAAGTATTTCGAACCGGTTTTTTTACTTCGATTTCCAGCCGTATTAATTCGTCTTAGAAGCTCTTCTAGGCTATTTACTTCTGAGGTATAAATAATATTGCACATATTACCCCACAGATAATAATGTAAAGGATTTAGATCAGGAGATCGAGCTGGCCAGTTTACCGGGCTACCTCGACCTATCCACCTGTTTGGAAAATTTTCATTCAGCCAGTTTCTCACCGGTTGGCCAAAGTGGGTTACCTAAATTTCTTTCAAAATTAGCTGGCAGAATTGCTAGAGGAAATTCCTATACGCACTCGGTTAGAGATGTCCTTCCAGCATGATGGGGCGCCACTCCACTTTGGCTAACCGGTGAGAAACTGGCTGAATGAAAATTTTCCAAAGAGGTGGATAGGTCGAGGAAGCCCGGTAAACTGGCCAGCTCGATCTCCTGATCTAAATCCTTTAGATTATTATCTGTGGGGTAATATGTGCAACATTATTTATACCTCGGAAGTAAATAGCCTAGAAGAGCTTCTAAGACGAATTAATGCGGCTGGAAATCGAAGTAAAGAAAACCGGTTCGAAATACTTCGTACTACGCAAAATATCAGGAAAAGGGCCAGACTGTGCATTCAACAAAATGGAAATTTTTTTGAACATTTAATCAAAGTAAATTAGTGTTCCTCTAGTGGCTAGTCTTTCAATACATAATTACGCATAAAACTAATTTATCTTTATTGCTCAAATAATAATAATAATAATAGCCATTCTGCATGTTCGTGTGAAAGAATGCCCTCTAAAATTATGTTTACAAAACAACATAAACGTTAATATGCTTATAAAAGTAACATTATTTTTTAGAAAATTTAGTAAAAACATTCGATTTCATTGCCTGCCACTAAGTTTTATTGGAAAATTAGTTTTTACTTGATCCGTCTATGCTAAACAGTGTTACTTTTAAAGGCATTTTTCTCACAAATGGTGCATCGAAGCGATGTAAATCAAGAGTATCTTTTTTTGGTAAAAAGCTCTAGATTTTCATAATTTCAGAAAAAAAAATTAAAACATTAACTCATAAAAAAGTTAGGGCTGTTCTTGTACCTTTACCTCCCCCAAATGTTACGCATATGATAAACCTTTGATAGTTTTGATTTTAGATCTAGATTCAGCATGTCAAAATTACCAAAATACCAAAAACTCATGTTTTTATGTTCAACCCTGTAGGAATAATTTGAAAAACACCATCATCATGGGCCCCTTCTTAGGGGGCCGTAGCTCCGTTAGGGGGCATTTTTCGATCCATGTTTATTAAACAAATTAGTGTTATTTTCCTATGCAGAATGCACTGTTTAACTTTGGCCCCCTAATTTCGGGACACCCTGTATATATATATATATATATATATATATATATATATATATATATATATATATATATATATATATATATATATATATATATATATATATATATATATATATATAATAACATGTTCTGACTGAAATTTCGTTAAAATTGGTGACGACCAGGTCGTTTAACTGCTTACATCTCCGTATTAAAAAATTGATACATACCATTCTTTTTATTATGGTAAACTGTGGCTACTTATGTAGCTACTTGCGTAGCGTATTCTTTAGTTTCTGATGGTCGTATGCCTGAACAGGTGCCTAAGAGGGATACCTATTCCATTCATATTAATAAGATAAAAACTAGGTCAGTAATACAAACGTATTTTTTTATAATAAAGTATCTCTTAAATTTCACCATCTCGACGTCTATAACCTAGTATATAAAAGAAGGAACGATTTTATCATGTCACAATAACCCTTGAAAAATATGTCGGTGCTTTTAGTATGACTTTCACTCAACTTAGATGTTTTTGATAATAACTAAAAAGTAAAATCTCTGACTTGTGATATTTTAGAAATGGCCGATTCAATTTTATTATGCCCATAATGTGCATACGCCCGTGAATAAAAATCGTACATTTGTATATCGTACACACATTATAAGTGCCAGTTTCTTAAAGTTCATTAAGAAATATTAATACTGTGAATTCGATGTGCGATTTTGTTGAATACGACATACGAATCAACAATATCATAAATATTATATACTGTAACTCGATTTAGATGTCATTTCTTCAGTCTTGGGTTTTTATCTGATAACGAATAGTAATTGTTACTCTGCAGTGGGACTCTGCGTCGTTATAGAAATCTGCTATTGCTTTCTACTATAGAAAGCTATTAGCGTTTTCTACTATTGCCAAATTTGCAACTCCGTTTAGTTGTAATGATTGGGCATCTTCGGAACTTGCCAAAGTGGTAACTATCGGAGCTAAAAATATTTGCGGAAATTCTAAGATTTTTAATTTTATATCTATATTCTATCCAATTTGATTTGAGAACACAAACCCATTTTACAACGGAGAGATCAATTATGTCTCTCTCATACTCGTAAAATTTTTACAACCTGCAGATAGTTAGTGTTGTGAAACTGACTTTTCACAATGCTCTCTCAATGAAAATTGACAAAAGTTAACGAAATCTTAAAAACAAACAATAATTCAATATAGAAAAAGGTCTTGCGAAAACTCCCTTGAGTAAACATCGGACGGAGTTTCAGCGTGCTTCTACGCTGGCAAGGCTTCGACTGACTATTTCGACTTTCGACCGCTGCAGGCTGCACGATATTTAAACTAAACCACGATACACTCACAACGGTATGACGATGCGTCGATCAACTGGCCAGGCTCCTCCCATTTTGACCTCACTGCGAGGCATGAAACAAATAAAAGAAGATATTACCGCGCAGGTAGGCGTGGTCATTTACGTCACGCCGTGATCAATTCCGCGATATTTTGTAAACGAAACACGTCTTTTTTAAGATCGCGTTGTGTTTTAAACTATTTTTTGGTGTTTTTATATTACTTTCAGGAGTTTAAAAGTAAACATGAGATGTGCTGTATATGGTTGTGATGTAGACAATCAATCAATGTATGTATTTATCCCTTTATTTATATGATTATTTTAAATCATATACTATAAATTTGTATTATAAGCAGGAGGCAAAGTATATTGCCAATAGAATTTATGTAAAATCGCCTTTAACTAACGTAAACTCTAACCGGTAGGAGGGAAAAGTTGAGAAAACTGCCATTAGGACATTTCATCTTTAAGAAATCAGCAGGACACAGCAGGGTCTGTGAGGTCTTCATAGTGAGCTTCAAGAGTCTCGTGCGCACCCGAGGTATCGCGTATCTTCTTCAAACATTTTGAGCCTGATTTTCTTTATTGATATCATCCATATATTGATTTGAATTTTAGACTTGATTTGGTTTGAGCCTCTTGGTCCGGAGATGTTAAATACTCTGTAAATGTCGAGTGAAACAAAGAAGCAAACAAGAAACAAGAAGAAAAGAAAATTACGGTCGCGATTCAGACTAGGTTACGCATCCACAGCGCTCATAAAGCCGTCAACCCGGGTTGAGGAAGACTAAGTAAGGGTTGCTAGCCAGAATAGCTATAGTTCGCCCAAAACCAAAGCAGCACTGTCCTCGAACTGGAGGTGGTGTCCCGGCTGTGGTGGGATTAAAATTCTCAGACAAATGAAACATTCGTCGCAAAATAAATTTCGCGTCTCAACAGAGCGCGGGATTTTGCTCAACAATTCATTCCAATCCGTCGCCAAAATAAATTTCGCGTTCTAACAAAGCGTGGGAGTTTTGTGCGACCACTTAAGAAAATACATGCTCCCAGAGACCCTTTTGGACCTGGGGGGGGGGGGGGGGGGGGGTGGGCGGAATAGAAGTACAACCGTAGTTCGAAAGGACCCAATAGGGACTTGTTGGAAAATATTCAAATACAACTGGAGAATGGACGATTTTATCTGGCAATCGAAAGTTTAAACGAGCTGCAGAAAAAGGACAAACTTAGTCCATGGTCATTAGCCAAGTGGCTAATTTTGATTTGGTAAAAAATTACGCGTCGGAGGAGTAAACCCATACGGGCGCGTCTTAGGAGCGGACGATGGTGTAAATATATTATAGGTCGTCTGACGACTTCTGTGTAAATAGGAAATAACGTAGAATCGTGCAGAAGATTAAAACAGCGTTACGCGGCTAACTGCCATTGGTCGTGTATAGCGGTAGAATATAAGGTAGTGTTAGGTATTTTGAACGGTGACTACGTCATAGTTCGCAAAGACGCTCTTCGAGTGATTAGGTATTTAGAACGGTGACTACGTCATAGTCCGCAAAGACGCTCTTCGAGTGATTAGGTGTTTAGAACGGTGACTAAGTCATAGTCCATAGTACTTTAAGTAGCGGCTTTTGATACGGCCACAGCATACTTAGTTTATAGTCGCGCAACCATGTAAATAAATAGCAATAAGGGGTTCGCGTGACTATACTGACAGCACTGGACTTCTCCCTGATAAGAAGTAGATTTAAACAACTGACCAAAGACAAAAAGCAAAAAAAAATTCCCTCAGTGCAAAATTTCAGACTCGGGTAGTCGCTGCTACCCGAGTTCGTAAATTGCTGGACATGCCCGTGCCAGCTCTCTCAGTTCATAGATAGTCTCCGGGACGTTCCGGGCTTTGTCCCATTCTGGAGATACTTTCTAATTCAAACATTCTTTTTGGAACTTTTAACATTATCGTCACCTCTTCCTTGGTGGACTGTTAGCAACTTCCAGCTAGCGGGGAAGGATGGTGGGTTCACCCATGACAAAGACTGACGCGGTGTCTGTTCTTTGCAAATCGGTACCTTGCGTACGACATGGACAAACTGTGCAAAAAGACGAATGATAGTTAAGGAACTTAGAAATAAGGCACCACGGATGGCTCAGTTTCAGGTGACCTTCATTCTGAGAAGTTGAAAGTTAATGAACGTCGCTTAAGCCTAGTCCAGACCTACATACATTTGCCTGCAAACATTTAAACATTCGTCTAAAAACTGTTTAAAAACTGTATAAAAAGTGTTTGCAAACATTTGTTTAGAAACATTTAAACAAATGCACTCATGTTTTTTGTTTTCCGTCGGGGATGGAAAACATGGATTTTTAACCTTGCAAACAAGCTTGTCTGGACGCGTTTCGGGCAAATGTTTTTGTTTCAAAGTGGCGGCTCATTACAAATTTTATTAGTAGCTAGTCCATCGTATGGGTGCAAATAAAGTTATTAAGAATGTGGAACCAAGAAACAACATTATCTTTAATCGAGGATCTACATAGTACCCCTTGCTTATGGGAAGTAAAATTTGTGGACTATAAATGTCGAAATAAAAAAGTGGATGCGTATGAAATCCTTTCAAAAAGTATAGGTCAGTTCAACAGATATTGAAAGAAAGGTTCAGGCACTAAAAAAACGATTTCGTCGAGAGCCAGATGCATCATTTAATTTCAGGTCTTTTAACAAGTTTAAAGAATGTTCTATTCCGTTTTGAAAAAGTTCGCGTATACACCAACGTCTTCTCTTTTTTTTTTTCTTTGAAATAAAAAATAAATAGCCAGCACAAATTCCCGCCACTGCTTCACAACTTAGCGACATGTTTCAGCTTTCTGATCTGGACGCGACTACTGTCCGGCCAAATGTTGGTTAAAAACAAAAAAAAAACTTCTAATTTTATGTGTTTTGTCTGCAGGCAAATGTTTTCAAACATTTGTATGTGGGCAAGTGTATGTAGGTCTGGACTAGGCTTTAGTAGTCCGGGAAACAAGGCTGTTTGCGCCTTGAAGAACAAATTGCAAACAAAAGGACGTACGCATCTGAGGAGCATGCCAAGTTAAACCCTGGGAGGTGGGAGGGGATTTAGGATCCTTGGGGAAAGAAAATTCCAATGGGGACAAAATTGAATCTTTTCTGGAAAACGAATAGGGAAATCGGCGATGTGCAGGACGGCTTTCCCGGATATTCTTTGCCAACTTTGAAAGTAGTCATTTCATAGTAGAAGCCGGGAGGGACCGTTTTTTCACCCCAACCACGTTTAGGGAATTCTCTGCAGATGTTTTCTGGGCATGAAATTAATTATTCGAGACTGTAACCGTTTCGAAAATTATTATTAAAATTTAACTTAGATTGAAATTGTGCGACATTAGGTTATGAGAAACATAATTGACATATTTCAAGCCTGTCCCATAAGTCCTTTTTGCAGGGTGAAAATATACCCAAAAAGTTTATATAAAGTGTTAGCAGCTTAAATTTCTGTGTTATATAACTCTCCGACTGACTTAACAACTACTGAAATATTACACAAGGTACATATTTGTTCTTCTTTACATTACTTGGACCGGGCTTTATAGGAATGATTAACAGGAACGAACGCCGACCCGATATAAAGTTGAAAACAGAAGGTATCACAGAAGATTTCTTTAGTTATTGAGAAAGGAGTGACAATTGCGCCCTAGAAACGTTTGGTTTCAGTTTAAAGCTGAAGTCACAGTGCCATTACAAAGTGTATCTATCGTTCTGGAACTAAGACTTTCAACATTTACAGTTAAAAATTGTGAAACTGCTTGGTATACCTATTCGATTAAACAATTTTTATCGCGTCTTTAACTTTCACAAACGTCACTGTTCGCAAGTAGGCTATATTATAGATCAATTTTCATTATATACCTAATATATCGGAGAATAGGAAATATTTTTTAACGACATTATAAATTGTTTATCTTAATAAAAATATTTACTCATTTTTGCTATTTTTCTTTATTTATTTAAAAAGTTTTTCTCCAGTCGTTTTATTCCGAATTATTGGTTAGAGGGAGTTTTGTTACTTATAGGGGTAGGCAACAATTTTAAGTAGTATAAAATAAGAAGGATATTGTGGCTATGCTGACACTGTTTTTGCTTAATAAAAATGGCGAAACACATAAATATTTTTCCAGATTAGGAATTTATTTTTTATAACAATTCCGATAAAACTTTAAAAGTAGACAACCAGAAGTACTTGCACAAACAAAGGCGGCTGTGATAAAATGTTGGGCCATTCTTTTTTATTAGCAACAATATTTTATTTGTCTTTTACTATGCCCCTTTTGCTAACAAGGATAGAAATAAAACGGATTCCGTTGGGAATTTTATCAGGAAAGAAAATAATTTTGCGATGACTAATCTTTCAAAGTAGATAACCAGCAATACTTCCCCAAGCAAAGAAGGTATGATAAAAATTTGAACACATTCTTTTTTTATTTGTCTTTTTTTAATGCACTTTCGCCAACACGGATAGAAAGAAATCTGATGCCTCCGTGATTATCAGGAAAGAAAAGATGAATATTGTGATTGCTAAAATATGTTCTGGTGTAAACTCTCCATGGAACTAATCAATAGGGTGAATTCTTGTTCAATTGTTGTTCTGTCATCATTTTTAAATTAAATTTGATAGAATATAGAAGTTTTTGGCAGAAGAAAAAGTTTGTTTATATGTTCAAAAGTAAATTCAACTTTTTCCATGTGTCACCCAATCCAAAGCCTTTCTAGCATCTTTGGTTATACAACCAAAGATGCTAAGAAAATTTAGATCTTATTATTTCTGGATGAGCTTCGGCAAAGTTAATAATTAATCAAATTAACCCAATGTTAATTTCTTACGCGCATTTTACTACAAAGATACGTTTTGTTGTTTATTTAAAACTATTTAGTAAAAAATGTATTTTGATCTCAAAATTTGAGTAATTTTTATCCAAATTATAAACAAAAAAAGTACCATGTATGCATAAAGCACAGTAAGGAGCTTTCACTGGTCCTTTTAATTTTTTTATTAGCTCTGCAACCCAATCAAACCTAACTTCACAAAACTGGTAACTACAGCGTTGGTGATGTCGTTTCAAGACGACAATATGGCTGCCACATAATCGACTTCGAAATCTAGACAGAGCAGAGCACGAAACGATCGCTTCGTTTCTACAAATTTGTTGGTATTCATCTGTAATGATAAGATTTTATGTATCTGCAGTAAATACTAATAATGTCAACTATATCTCATAATTTTCATGAAGTTTATGACATCAATCAGTTTATATTTTTTTGTATACAAATATTGTCCATTTATATAATAAATTAATAAGAAACCACAAAGGCTTACAGTGTAAAATATATAACTTCAGCATATTTTATGAACATCATTATTAAGCCTGAAGTCAAATTAAAGAGTTTACACTGTATTCGTATTCTTAAAATTAACTAATAATTGCAATAATTCTCTTTATATTCTGAGCAGCACAGTCATCATGATATACTATGGAATTCTTAACTTAGAAATACCCCTTATTTAAGTCCATAAATGTTTTTTATTATTTTTCTCTAAAGTTTGCTGTTCTACAGCGTACTTTTTACTAACAAGAATTGGCGTAGCTTAAAATTACGAGTGTAAAAAATATTTTGGGCCCAACTTCTCCGGTACATATAATTTTGTAAAAATTCTGACTAATATTATCTTTTATTATTCTTCTTATTAAGATTCTTATTTTTACAAATTATGGTTAGAAAACAACAATACCCATTTTAGGAGACTTGTGAGTATTTGTGTTCTTACAGAAATTTTTCTCTAAGGTGTATGAAATATGTATAAATATACATATGTATATATAGTTCACTACTAGAACCGTTGAAATTGTTGTCAAAAAGCCCTTCTTGTTTATATGCTTCGATGATACTTAATGTGTAAAAATGAAATATTTGTGTTAAGTTTTTGCTTGTTCTCTATTAATACGCCTATTTATTGTAGGTGGAACTGTGTATAAAAATATTAAGTGATATTATGGAGCTTTTATTTCGTAAAGATATTGGTCTTACTTTTAATGATATTTCGGAGATAATTCAAGCTAACCTTCGCACAGTTATTCAAAGTCATATAAAAATGGAGAGAGAAAATCCTAAAGCCGTAAGTTTATATAGATAAATCATTTTTGAACAAAATAGCTTACCTATTAAATTTTTAGAGCCATTTAGTTGCCGTCCTATTAGACATTTTTCGTCAAATGACACCTGAACATTATACAAACTACATAAAAGGATTTACAACAAGTTTTGACATATTAGATTTCCTGATGGAGATATTAGTAGTTTTTAAAGAACTTGTCAGTAATTCAGTGTTTCCAAAAGACTGGTGTGATATGATAATGTTGCAAAACAGTATAATCCTTAAATCGTTAAGGTATTTTTCTCATACAATCAGAGACTGCTTTTTTCAAAAATTTGAACACGATTCATGGAATAATTTTTTTCATTGCGCTATAGCGTTTATGACACAAGACGCTTTACAGCTAGAAAACTTTTCTTGTAATAAAAGAATGCGAATTATTCATCAGTACAAAGATATGCGCAGGGAAATGGGTTTTGAAATAAGATCAATGTGGTTCAACTTAGGTCAGTACAAAGTTCAGTTTGTGCCATCGCTGGTAGGACTAATTTTAGAAATGACCTTAATACCGGAATCGGAACTAAGAAAGGCTACTATTCCTATATTTTTTGATATGATGCAATGTGAATTTTACTCCTCAAGATTGGAACAGGAGAGTTTCGGAGACACAAAAAGGGATTCTTCGCATATTAAAGCTAATTTTAATGATTTTGAAAATGAGATGATAGTTAAGCTGGATGCTCTATTTGAAGGCGGTAGAGGAGATAATGAATACAGAGAACTTTTTTATAACATAATGATTGAACTTTGCGGTCAACATACTACAATGCATGATGAAGGAATTAAGTTTGTGAAAATTGTTTCAAGATTAATGGAGAGTTTGTTAGAATATAGAAGTATTATTTCAGATGATAATAAAGAAAATACCATGAGCTGTACTGTAAATCTGTTGGTAAGTAGACAATTTAAAAAATTCATTTTTTCTAAGCCAAGGAAGTGTATGTACACATGTATATTTGATTCAATAGTAATAATACATGTAAGATATTCGGAAGTTGAGCGCTGCATAGTATATTGGTATGGTGTTTTCAGACTATCGCCACGCTCTATAATATTCTAAAAACGAACGTACCATTTTATGTAGTGTTAAGGATTATACTAAATTTAATTTAATTGCTATAAATATAAAATATAAAACTCTGGGAAAAATATCTAAGTGTTAAGGTAGACGCGCACTAAATTGTCTTGTTGTGCGACATCAAAGAATGTTATAACAAGCAAAAATATCCAATAAGTCGGAGGTTAAAAATCATCATGTCCTTATCAGGATTCAATAAACTAGAACTAGTATTTTTTATTTTTAATCGAACTTTAACATTGGATTGACAAGTCTGGTTGTGCTGTGTCGTTTCAAACCGAGTCAGTTCAGTGCGCGCCCATTTTCAGGTTATGTGACTTTCTAATACCAACTCATTTAAAAATTTAATTTTTTTAAATTTAAAAATTTAATTCAAAATTTAACGTATTTTTGATTTACCCGGAAACTATTTTTATTTAGTTCAGATTTTTTTGTGGCATTGATATGTTATAGAGTCAAACATGTTCGCTAACAATAAGTACAAAATGCTAAAAAAGTGGAAAGATTAATAACTAATAATATGATTTAAGATGTCGGACAATTATTTGCTTTACTATTTGGTGTGAAATGTTATTTCTTTTATTCTAACCTCTTTTGTTGTTTATATTTGCAAAAAGCTATACACAAAACACGATCACAAAAGGAAATATTTGAGGTTAAGCGTGTCTAATACTTAGTGATTTTACTCTCATGTGAGCAGCAGGCAAGCTTTTTATTAGATCACAGCTACACTATGTCCACGTGTGATCGCATGTGCAACTACTCGCGGCAACAAAGAATTGCTGCAACTTTGTCCTCGCGACTAATTGTATCGTCGGAACTGAGCTATAATAATTACTAAAGGGAGAATGAAATAATTTTTTTAACTGAATGCTTTACATGCAAATACAGAGATTTTGGATTAAGTATATTTTAAATCTACATAGAGAAAACTCTTATGCTAACACGCGCTGTTGTTATTTTAGGTTTGCTATTATGTATAACAATGGTTTATTAAGGATTTCTTTCATTTTTCTTTTATTTACTTAACTTTAAACTGTCTTTATGCCAAACCAACTTTACATAGTTTATTGCATGGAATATGACACAATAAATATAATATTAATTTTTTTTTAAATGTAATAAAATTAACTCCAATATTTTTAAGATTAATCATAAAATATTCAGAAAAATAGGTATTTTTAGAGAAGGAATTTCTTCAGTTCTCTTTTAAACATTGTGAAATTTTAAATATTTTAAATTGTCTCTGGAATATTTATTAAATGTCTTCTTCATTTTTAAGCTTAAGCTTACTGTGTCAATTTTTAAAGGTTTCCAGGTCGACGGATGGAAAAAAAATGTTATGTTTAAATTTTGATCAGCATTATATCCCATGTAATATTTTTTAATGTTACTTCTTATTTTCAGTTAAAAAAATATCGCTTAAAATAGTATGTAAAAACCAAATAACTAAATATTCGATAACACATATGAGTTTCATACATTAGTATATTATTAAGGTTGTGGTGGCTGTAGCACTTAATTATAAATATTTTTAGGATTTCTATTCCGAAATCAATAAGAAGGAGATGTACATACGTTATCTCAATAAACTCTTTGACTTGCACATCGAATGTGATAATTATACTGAAGCCGCTTTTACTCTAGAGTTGCATACCAAGCTGCTTAAATGGTCAGAAGAGACCTTATCACCTTTACTAAAAGGAGATAAGTATTTAAATAACCCAAAGAGCCACAGGGAATTAAAAGAAGCATTGTATTACACAATAATTGATAACTATAACAAAGGAAAGGTATGTTCTAATAAATATGTTAAGTGACATTTTTCTTATACATGTTTGTATATTTAAATGATGGAAATATTAACATTTCATTGAAGAGTGTTATACGTTTAGATACCTAGTTGTTTTTAATAATATGTATTGTCTTCTCAGCATTGATCTGATAAGGTGATCTTCCAATGTTTGTGGAGGATGGAGTAAATTGTTCAATTTTCTACTCATTCCTTTTTGCCACGGAAACTGGGATAGTATCTTGTTGAAAGGGGGATTGTGGAACCTCTGAAGGTATGGAATAAATTGGGCCTCTAAGACTTCATGAATACCGATGGTTCGCCAGATCTATTACCATTACAAGCCCCCAAACCCAACTACGCAGTGCACGTGTACTTCTATATTAAAGACACTGTCACACTATGTTTTCCTATTCGTGCCCGATCATCGTGCCAGTGAAGTCAATCTCTGCACGCGATTGAGTCGCGATTGAATCACAACTGATGTATCAAAAACGTCTATGCACCAAGCCACTGTAAATTGTTAAATTAGAACTACACAAGAGTAGAATAAATGATTAAATGTGGCAATAGTTCTCCAATATTTCGAAATTAATTTTTTTTTTCAAAATCCCAGGTACCAAAAAGGCTTGATTGATAAAGTTTAAAATGCAATCATTTCTTTTTCTGATCGTAATACTTCTGTATACAAGTTTTTAGTACAAAAGTTCCAGTGTTTTTCCCCGCATGTAAATTTCATTTTATGCCTACAGCTTTTAATTGGCATAATCTTGTTAGTGGTCTTGGAAAGTAAATTTCACAGTTCTTACTTAAACCTCTTGAGTTACTTCACACTCTAACAACGGCCCAAACATTACGGGGAAAATTCGGATCAATAACATCTATTTTTGAGTTTTTTGACTATTGTTCTCGCTTGGTAAGGATTGGTAAAAATTCTTTAACTCATCTCATCCGGAAAATATTTGCAAGTTCTGGTTATCGTTCCCCCTCCCCGCTAGTAGAAGTAGAAATTTTCGGTAGTTTTGGCTTGGGATTCCTTAATCTAAGGAATTGGCAGGTTCTGAGGGTACTTTTAATGACAGATCCATATTTAAGATCCACCACTTTTTTTAATGCCATTAAGCACGGCCCTATCCCTTGATGAGCATTTCTTTGGTGACATTCTTGCAAAAGTACGTTCATTTTTCTAATTCAAAATAATGTTTACTGTTACTTTACTTGACTTTACTTTTGAGAACTTAATTCAAAATTTCGTTCACCATAATTACGTCAACACATTAAAAGGATCAATTCTCTAGTGTTAGGTAAGAGGGACTTAAGTTAGAAATTGTTGTTTTCCAGAAAATGAAGTTAAAGATTGCATTATTGTTTGTAAATCTGATTATTACTTTTAGAAACAACACAATTTAATTGTGTTAGTACTCACTGCATGTTTTTTTTTATTAAGGGTAAAGGGTTTATTAAAGGTAAATACTAACTAATTGGTCCTAAAGTCTTGAGTTAGAAAAATCCTGGTCAGTACTCATTTATTTGTAAAATATGTATTGGGACTTTAAGCCAGTTTATTGTTAATAATTTTGTCCAAATATTGGTTTCTGAAAGTAATAATCAGATCTACAAACAATAATGCATTCTTTAACTTAATTTTCTGGAAAACAGGAATTTCTGACTTAAGCCTCTCTTACCTATCTCTAGAGAATTCTGATCTTTTCTCTTGTTTTTAACAGTAGTCTTGTTTAGTTGACTTATAAATACAGAAGCGATGAGTTGTAACATTACGGATCTACTTTTATTATTTTTTTAATAATACCTTTAACTTTCATTAGATGTGGGAATATGCAATTGAAAAATGCAAAGAACTTGCTCATCAGTATGAACAAGAGACATTTGAGTATGAACGCTTAAGTGAGCTGCATAGAAGACTGGCTGAATTTTATGACAACATAATGAAGCATGCAAGACCAGCACCAGAATATTTTCGTGTTGGATATTACGGAAAAGGATTTCCACAATTTTTGCAAAATAAGATTTTTATTTATAGAGGAAAGGAGTACGAAAGATTGGCTGATTTTAATGCAAGGATTATTAATGAATTTCCGAAAGCTCAGCTTTTAAATAAATTAACACCACCAGGTGAAGAAATAAGTAATTCTGACAAGCAATGTATCCTTTTAATTGTACATATTTCTTCCTGACCGTGTTTGGCAAATATTCTTGAATTTTCCTGGGTTTATCGGTCAATTGGTTTAGAATTAAAAAACTATTCTGTTGCCGTTTCGGTTTATTTAACTTTTAAACCATCTTCAGAACTGTAATTATTGTTATACAAATAATTAAATCGATTTAATAGGAAAATAGTAACAACATACCTTATTTATACGTAGGCACTACACTAATGTTCTTTCTTATGTGCTAATTAACAATGGAATAACTCCTAATATCTCAAATTGTTGTTTTTTTTTTAGTTACACCACTATTATTATTTTCAGTCTCCATATAGTGCTTGTGTTTGCGCCAGCGAGTCACTATAGGGTTTATATACTGTTGAGGTAGAAAAAAATTTTAAAAAAAATCTAAAAGTACAAGTACATATCGGAAAACAATTGACGGCACGAGTGGATGAAGGTGATATGTCGCGTTTACGTTTTTAGACATAAATGAAGTTGTTACGCGTATGTACAATGTTTAAAACCTTCAAAAATCACGTTTCAAATCTTTAAGTGGAATTGGCATACCCACTGTCATATCTATTGTCCAGTAGTTTCTATACAACTAAATGCACTTTTATTGCGACTTTCTCAAAACTGCAATTTTGTAACATGTCACCTTCATCCACTCATGTCTTTAATAAAATTAAATATCAAATAAAAAAAGATGTGGCAAAAAAATTGTTTTTAATTTAAAAGCAGATATGAATAGGCCTTTATTTTTAGTTTAGCAGAACAGGTGCGAGTTAAAATAAAATAGTATACTTACGTACCTCTCAAAATTAAGATATTCATGTGATGAATACATTTCAATCTCTAAATAAATATATTGACCTTAATTAAAAAAAAAACAGACATCCAGATTAATAAGGTAGATCCTGTAATGGATGAAAAAAAGCAACGTTTTTCTGGTAAACCAGTATGTGAACAGATAGTTAGATTCTACAAAGTCAACAATATCAGAAAATTCACCTTTTCAAGACCTTTTACAAGAAAAGATCCATTTATCGAAAGCGACAATGAATTTGCACACTTATGGTTGGAAAGGACAGAGTTAGTGACAACCTATCCCTTACCTGGAATACTTAGGTGGTTTCCGGTTGAGTCTGTTAATGTAAAAGAAATATCACCATTAAGAAACGCCATAGAAACATTAGAGAAAACGAACAAAAATCTGGTTAACTATATTACACTGTACAATAAGGACAAAAATATGCAGATTAATCCATTAAGCTTGACTTTAAATGGTACGTAATTTTTTGATCATTACAAACGATTAAATACACTAAAATTCTAGAAAATAGCTAAGTTCTTATATAGAGTTCCTACTCGTGAAAAACGTAGAATGTTAGGAAATTTTAAAAAATGGCCATGGCACAAATTCTCGAAAAATAGAATTTTAACTCTTTAAATTTAATTTTTAACTTTTATATTCACTAAAAAGGTTTAAGATTTAGTACTGGTTTAAATTAAGATCCTCTAGTTGAACAATTAATTTCTAATAGGTTTATGCCCTTTCATTGTTAATAAATAAGGATGTCCACTTGAATGCCACACCAGTGGCGGCGTATATAAGCAACTACGTATAAGTGATAATAATACCTTATATAATATGTAATACTTACCCAGTTAGCATTAAAAGTCCGGATTGGCTCGGCTAAACATTCGCAGCATGGCGTATGTCTCTAAAGTTGCTTCCGTAAGCGAAGTCCGATGCGGCGAAAAAATGTTTTTATATAAAGAAAACGACCGATCGGTATCTACAGATGATATATTTGCGTAGTTGAAATGGTCTTTGAACTTATCTAACTAATCCGTATCCGTATCGGGACTGTTACTATAAATATGTCTTAATCTGGCAAAATCTGGATTTTTTCTTATTACACTGTAGAATTTTTCTCTACACAAATGACGAGACGTCGTTTAAAGTCTGTAGCGCTTTTTGCACGTCATATACTATTCGCAAGGATTCACCAAAGGATAATGAAGTCGTTCGCGCACAGCCTGTAAATGTCGTTACAACGTACTTCGGCTGGGCAATTTCCATTTATGGATTATATTTCTTCCAAAACTGACGAAATGGTTCTTAATTTAATATAAATAACGGCACATTACACGACCGCAGCATAATAAGTAAATCAAAAAGAAATTGTGTATAAGGACATTGGCCCTTTTTTTTAATGGGCGTGTTGCACTGTTTACGTGCCTTACACTTACATAAATATTTATTACAGGCCAAAAGCTTCGCTAACAAACCACACATATTATTTGGGACCATTATATTATAAATCGGTAAATTCCCATATAAACCTTCTAACACTATGCGCAAATAGTCGCGTGTTACAGCACACTTTCGGCATATTACGAACTACCAAATTCACAGCGATGCGATAGAAAAATAGAATCAACAAGTGGCAAAGCAACACTGAATTGTTGCTGCTGCGGAGTTCCCCGGGATGTGATGCTACTGGAATATTTAATAATTATTAATAAGTTGTCATTAAAAACGTATGTGTTATTCTAATCTTTCAGCGATTTGCTCGGTTTCCAAAAGATTTTCATCGTAGAATGAGTTGCTAGAATGAATTTAGTTCTATTATTGTGGGAAGTATGTACTCAACTTGCCCTTTTCTTTATAAATTTGCGAAAAAGCTTGGAAATAAATGCATAGTATAAAACTTAGTTGCCGTATTCGAAGGCTTGTCAGTTTAAATCTTTTGGTTGTCAAGTTAGACCGGTCTGGCGTTAGATAATCTGACCGTTACAGTTCTAATGAGTAAAAAATAATTTAAAATATTTTTTTTATAAATTAAGAATAAATTTTCTCAGTACCTTCTACTAACACAGTATATACTTCAATAAGGAGATGAGTTGAAAAATCAGTATTTAGAAAAATCAACATTTAGATTAGCTGCATTAATACTGAAGATTGTTATAAATAATAAAGTTTTAAATGATACCTTTTAGGTATTCTAGATGCTGCTGTAATGGGGGGTATAAGAAATTATGAAGAAGTATTTTTTACTCCAGAATACTTGGAGCATCATACTGAAGACGAAGTTTTAGTTAACAGGCTAAAAGACCTTATAGCAGATCAGATTCCTCTTTTGGACTTGTGTGTGCAAATTCATAAACAAAAAGCACCAGATAATTTACAGCCTTTGCAAAAAAGAATGGAAGAGTGTTTTTCAATAATGAAATCTGATGTAGAAAAAAAATATGGAAAGAGGGTAAGTGTGTTATTGTGTGTATTATACTACAGCTGTAGTCAAAAAAATCCCACCGGTGCCGGTGGTTCACAATATATGTGCATCAAAAAGATGTTTCTTAGATCTATGCTACTAACTGTAAGTAATAATATGTCTGATTTTTTGTTGAACAAACCACAGGTGGTTAAATTTTGGCCAGAGCCCTTTTTGTTTACATCGTACTCCATATTTGCGCTAATTTGACAGTTAAGAAAAAGCTAATCAATGCGCCAATAAGCCGGATCAGGGTAATAAATAATTTTTCGCCACATATTGCAGCAAAATGCGTTTAGGGCTGTCCGATAGGCTTTTTGCAATTCTTAACTTGCAGAACTTTAATTCGTAGTCTAGAACTAAGTAAGAACTGACTATTTTTTTAATATTTGCTGATGCATAAAGGATTTTCTATCACAGCTATTGTTTTATTTTTTAAATTTAAGTTTATTCCGTATCCATTTCAAAATCTTTTAAGGTTGTATTTGAATCGACTGTAGGCTAAGTTCGATAATAAAAGAGAATTTTTCTAGTTTCTCATAAAATTTACTAAAAAGTGTTTATGCTTCTTTCACTGAACTAAATCTATACCCAAGCAAAAACGTTCTATAGTAAACTTTTTCTTAGATCTCGCAATATGGTGGCCAAGTCACTTGTCAGTTATGGCACCCTGTTGAAATCTGGTCTATTTTACGTTTAGAGGTTGGCTGAAAAGACAGGACCGGACTTGTACTCACCGTTCAACTTAAATAATAAACACCAAGCAAATCTAGTCTCTGAAATCTATAAAGTACAAAAGTAAAATGTTTAAAATTTTATTTTATCAATATTTTGGAAGTAAATGCTTATTTAAATTATATGTTCCTTTTTGGCGTAGTTTTAGGCATATAATTCACTAGTCGACAAGCTTTCAATTCTGTAGTTTTACACGATACAAATGCTCGATTTTCGAATTTATAAATCCGTGCTTTTTAAAATATCCCGATGTGACCTCCAACATATTCCGAAAGTATTGCGCTTAAACTCATCATTTTATTGTTATGAAAGGGATCATTCGGCTCAGATTAACCATAAATTAATTCGACCAAGAGAGATCTCCTGTGACATATCATACTGTAAAATCTTGAGATCTCACCTAAACAAATAAAGATAACTATGTTTGCAAAAGGTGGGCATGTTATTTAATTTATTTTCAGAATTACTGTACCTATTAGCAAAAAATATACTGCTGCGCGCATATACTGAACATCCTTATGGTTACTATTTATCATAACGGGCAAACGTTTGTTGCTTGAATACTTTATTTATCCGTTTTGTATTACCGACCAACAAAGTAGAAAATTAGGTGCCTATTATTGTCGGTAGCTATTTTAAAATTAGGTTAAACACTGCTAAACTACTTCCTAAAATATTTTGTTTTTTTAGGACTGCGACATAAAATTAGAAAATCAGGTTCAAATGCGAAGACATTATAGCATTACAAGTGATTCAAGAATTTCAGATGTCACCATTACACCGGAGTAAGCTAAATTTATCTTTAAATACATATAAGGCATGGGTGTTAAATTAAATAAGTTCCTACTAATACATTTCTGTGGATCTGATATGGTCTATGGGTCATAACGTGACACAATACAGTAAATAACATGTATTAACACAGTTTTCTTGGTTTTCAGAAGGGGACGACCAGAAGTAGTAGTCAATATAACAACTTATAGAAATACATCATTTGCCTAACAAATTTCCTAGACATTTGCATTCATTAGTTTAGGGCTTCATATCACTAATTTATTTACTTTTAATGGAACCATTTCAAACTAGTACCTAAATGGTAAATAACTCTTTTTTACTAACCTTTCTTCTGCATGCAACATTTCTCATTGGCTTTTTGCTCGGTTTCTGGCCCTACAAACTGAGTATTTGAGCCACTTTCTTTGGCTTTCTTACTCTCGTAAAAGGTTACATTCACTGTAAATAAACCAGGCCTTTAGATAATCAAATGTGTAGTAATATGTACAAAGTTCGGATGTCATAGTTTCTATATGATTTAATAGGTATCAAGAAATGAAAGAAATTGACTAATTTTGAGAAACAATTAAACTTGTTTCTAAACATTATTTTGTGGGCCATATAAGTATTTCAAAACCCGTTCACAGAATAAGAAATGTTCTTTAAAGCAGAATTAATTTATTATTGACGAAATGGTAGAGTTAAGATTGTTAAATTAACTTTATATTTCTAACTTTTCAAAATTTAGAAATTTAGTATTGATAGAAGGTGCTTAGAATCTTGTAAAAATTTAGCAATATATACTACAAGGCTTCCTCGGATAAGATTGCGTATACCACAAATGGGTATAATTTTTAATTTTTCGAAAAACGGTCATTCTTCATAAAAAAATTGCTTAGTAAACAAATGTGAAACCTTGAAAGAAATTCGTTTTTATACAATGCCACCAAAATCTTTGCAAACATAAATTTTTACCTAAGAGTAAACTACCTATATTTTTTCTTTATGAGGGAAATGCTGGCTGGCGTGAATAATAATCTAGCATTTGCTTTTATAGCATTTAGTACAAGCAAAAGTAATTACTACTAGTAAAAACTTTTACTCTTAGCATTTACTAAAACTCCAGTGAATAAACTTTTACTTATATTTTGTAGCAATTGCGTGGAAAACTGCTAGCAAATGCTTTCAGTTCTGGCGATGAGAATAAAACGAAGTAAATGCTTCTACTTAAAAGGTTATTGTAAGCTATTTCTTCTTGCGGTTTTGGGGTTTTAAAAGGTGTGAGTGTTCAGGGTGTGATACCATAACGAGCATCAGTGCAACAAGATTAATTCACGTATTTATTTATAGATGTCATCTCTTTAATATCCTACTGTCGTATCCCGGCCCCTGCGCATCGGCTCTTGTAAATATCTCTTTTTGCGTTACATGTAGCCTTTACATTAATGATCAAAAACCTTTTCTGTTTAAGTAATCGTTCCCATAATGCGAGGGTTTCATTGTAAGTACGTAGGTGTAATCAATTGCTTCCATTGTGCAAAATAATTTAGCTTCCTCAAAATTTCTTCTTTTTGGAAAAATGATCCATTTGTTACATTTTTCTACAATTTTTAATAAAGCTAAATTAATTGTTTTAGTTACCGTTAGGCAATGAACGCCCACATCCTGACCATACCACTCTGGAGTTCAGGATCACTTAAGAAGACCAAAAAAGTCATAATTTTTTGCTTAGATGTTAATGTTTCCCTCTTGTCTCAGCTCCTTTCTCCAAAAAGTTATTTGCTAACCACACCACACTATTTTCTCAAAATCGGAATAACTCTTCGAAATGTTCTGGTATACCAACTGCATGCTCCCGATACTCTTTATTTTTACGAATGTTCTGAAACGTGGCCATTTTGTTTAATTTTTCAAAACACTAAATAAGTACTCAATAGAGCATGCTATAAAATACTTATTAAAAATGTAATTTTTATTCACTCTGCTTCGAGTATTTGTCGGAAAATATAGCATTGCTGGAATCAGAAATACTTGCTTTTAACAAAAAGCTTTTCCAATAATTTTGTTTATAAAAAAACTAAGCATTTACTTAAAAATATAGTAGCAAAAGCTTTTGCTTCACTTTACTTTTATACTACCTGCTGTCTAAAAAAGTTGCTTAAAATTAGGAATGAGCAAAATTGCTTAAACATCGATGTGAACATCGAACGATATATTGAATAAAGACTATCGACGATTAAAAAATATCGGTACAAAAGAAAACGATATTTTAAAACATCGATGTTTTTATGGAAACGTATAATAGGCATAATTATTATTCGTTCTGATTTATTTTCTAGGAAAATAACTGCTTTTTTAACTTTTAGTTTTTAAAAACTTTTCCAAAGGGCGAAGTTGTTAATTAAGTTTATTTTGGATATTTGGTATTATTATTTATATCAATGTTTATTATCTGGTTATATATTATACGTTTATTGACATATATTATAGAGTTACAGCTAAGTCACACTTTTAGTAACAACCAACTACCAGCCGGGGAATCTCCGACGAACATCTCCGCACTATTTAAACCCAATATGTCTAATACCTCGATCTGTTAGTGGTACATTGCGTTCCTGCAAAAAGTGCTCGGCTTGGACTGAACAAGATAAAGCGTTCCGCTGGCGAGTGTCGATGCTGCTTAATGTAGAATTCTCCGACTTTTTTTGTTGTCTATGTCTATATTTAGAATTTAAATCGAAAAAAACGATGTTATTTGATGTCATCGACAGAAAAATTATCGATGTAAACATGGAACATCGAAAGAAAAAATCGATTTAAAAAAAAATCGATGTGGTGCGCATCCCTACTTAAAATTACTTTTGTAATCAAAATTTAAATCTGTATATTGCATTGCAAGATTGTATTTTTCCTATTTCACTATTTTGTTATCACCTTTGTTTGTGTATGTCAAAGAGGCTTTTACATAATATAATTATATTGTAATCACGTATTTCAAATGTTACTGGCATCATTCCCTATTATTAGTGCAGCTTGTATTATAAATAATTACAGGATGCTTGTATATTTCTGATATTCTCATGTTATTTTTAAAATGTCAGATTGTTTTATTGAAATTTTGGATTTTAACTGTTAAAATGGTTAACAACTTTTTCTCCCTTATAAACAAAAAATAGGGGTTGTTTATTCCTGGATAAAATTTGGGGCGCCCTGTACCAAAAATAAATTTCTCTCAACGTGACCCGTATTTTTTCTCCCAGCAAAACTTTTTATGAAGAATGACTTTCTTTGGAAAAATATGTATATAGGCAACCCTATCTAGCGACGCCTTGTAGATAACAGGTAATGGGTTGCTTTAATCAGCAAACGTTACATCCTGTGCTTACATATATAAATCATAATACTTGTAAACTGGCAAAATATTTCAACTTATACGAACTTAATGAGATCTTTATAAGATAGGTTTCATTTTTAGCAATTATCAACAGAAGGTATATAGGGTTTGTTGTTTTGTCGTGGCGAATCAATATTTTTGCTGTCTTCTTTGGGTATCTGTAAGTGATATCTTTTTCGAAATAATATAAGTGTCTCCGCTTAAACTGTCGCATCTCGATTGCGAGAAGTTGGCTGCTGCATCGCAGCTGCTCCAAGCATGGTCATGTTACTCGCATAGACTTGACATTTATTACTTTTTAAAATTTTAACAAAGCGAATAGTGGGCGATTTTTCGCGACTGTCATGAAAAGCATATTTTCGCGTAAAATTGTACGATTTGGTCGCGACATGTGATATAACATCGCAGGGCGTTTCCGGTCATTAAATTTCTGACCGGCTCCGATAGTTAGTTCATATTTGTGGTCAACAAAATTTTAGGGTTATGTTTACTGTCTTATTGGTCCCAGGTAAAATTAGTAAAACTCAAAATAAATAAATCGTGTCGAAAATCCTGCAAAATATGATAAATTAAAACTTGGTCGGCACTTGGCGTTTGGCCAGGAACTGATCTACCATAACATAACCATAGCTTGACCAGACCATAACCACTTTTGATGACCTGGGACCTGGGCAACGCGAAAGATTTTCCATTTTCAACTAGAGAAGATGAAATACTGATTGAGATTGAGTCCAGTTGATTGAGTCCAAAAATCAAAACTATTTGATCAAAAAAATAAGTTAATGTTGGTTCCGTCTAAAATATTCCCTAAGTTTCTTCTCATAATTTGTTAAGCGTCGATAGCTCAGTGTGAGCTATTCCACCGCTACTTCGCAAGGTACCCTAGGAGGCGCTATATCCTCGTCATTTAGGCACAATAATTGGAAATAGTCACTACACTTTATATATGTTATGGAAATCACTCAACTCGTGAGAAATGGTGGAAAACGCGTAAAATAACAGAACTTCGTGAGTAGCCTTTCAAGGTGAATGTTGTACTGCCGATATAAATATTGCTAAAACGGATGCGCGAGTCTCCAAACCGCTTAGGTGTCCTTATACAAATTTAGAGACTTAACGCAGTTGGACAATACATTAAAGCGAAACATCATCTTTCAAATGGGGTGTAATAAATATTTTGATGTAGCCTTCCTCAATTCTTGTGTTATATAATTGGATATTTTGACACGTTTGATTGATAATAATTAAACTATACCCTCTCCTTTCTTGTCATCTGTCAGAAATAAACTTCCACTCTAGCATAAGTTTTCTGTGTTTCTTTCTTAAGAAAAGAATACTGACTGCCGGGCGCCAGTCAGGCGTAACTACCAGCGGTTACTGCCAGGCATTAAAGGCCAGCAGTCCTACCAAAAATACACCTTAACCTAGCACTAATAAGCTTATAAACAGTTTTTTTTACTCTTAGTACGTGATTGTTGGGATTATGGAACCTTGGGTGGACTAACACTGTTTATACAGTTTTACCACATGCCAAAACTTGATCTTGCACTCAAAGCGCGTTTCGTTATGTTATTGTTATATTAGGATTAAAACTCAACAGTTTTAATAACTTCCTGATGATGAAAATTTGTTTAATTTTGATTTAATTGTATTTCTTACAGTAATTTTTTAAATTGTTCAGTGTCCCTTTACTTTTGGGAACAGCACCAGACCAGGTGACAAAAGAGTAAAAGTGAATAAGTAATTTAAAAAATATCGTGCTAAAATACCTATCAAACAGCAAAAATAATTAGGCACAATCAGTTGCGTAGGCCAGTTAACTTTTTAAAGTATGTAGCATTATTTTATTGCATGCCATCTTAAGTTTTAATCAGTGTTACATAAACTGTACTCATAAATTTTATAGCCGATTGTCCCAACCGAATCATACAAAAAGTATCATCGCTTCACCTTCAAAGAGCTTAACTGGAACTCCATCCTTAAGTCATAAAAAATCCCACAAATTATCAAAAAGGCGGAGAAGTAAAACCGATGCTATTTCGCCGTCTACGGGCCCTGGTAGTACTCAGTGGTACACGACTGAAGACGCTTCCACAGCAAATTCTGTTTTGAGTCCAAATGGATCTGGGACTCCTCCAATAGAATTAACACAAGAGGTAAGATTATTGCATTTAGTATACAAAATTCCCTATAGCGTAACACGTCTGCCTTATCTATAAATCACAGAAAGTATGACTGTTGTAAGATTACTATCGACCCTAGCAGGATTTGCTCATATCATAAAACAATATTATAAAACAACCGTCCATTCTAAACGTACATAAGCTAAAAAAAAACGACCTCTGTAGTCTGTGGTCAATCCTCTATAGTATATGTTGCGATTACTAGCTTTTACAAAAATTAAAATCTTTGTAAAATATTTTTTTTATATTTCGTAAAATAAGGTGAAATTAATGTGTCGATTTTATTGAAATGATATTTAAAAAGTCATATAACTTGCATATTTAAAATTCAACAGCCAGATTCGCCAACGCTAGTCCGGTCTAATTTGACAACCAAAAGTTTTAAAGTGACGTGTAAGAATAAGACAACTAAGTTTTATACTATGAATTTACTTCTGAGGAACTAAATTCATTACAGCAACTCTTTCCAAGATGAAAATCATTTGGAAACCAAGCAAATCGCTGAAATATTAGAATAATTCACAAGTTGTTAATGTTGGCTTATTAACAATGACAGGACAAAAGCCTGTCAAAATATAGCTGATTAACTATAAGATCTTAATTTAAGCCAGTACTAAATCTTAAACCTTCTTAGTGAATCTGAACTCAAAGTTTTTCGATTTGTTTATCTTTGTCAAGATATTTTTTTATTAAAATTGAATATATAATTCCTAGCTTAAAGTAACGTACATTCAAAAACGATCGAGATTTTCGAAATTGCCACAACTTGGCTACTATTTATTTTCAAAACCTGTGGTCCGCTTCAGATTAACTTTTTTTTACATTGTAGGTTCATTTCTCAAGAATGCCATTGTGGTTGTAATTTTCGTAAAAAAAATCATTTTCATTTTATATTGGGCGTTATAAAAATCTGGTGTTTTTGCCGAAATTTCATAACACCCTGTGTAGTATACTAGCAATCATAACATAACGCAGTTGAAATGAAACTCTACCCTCATGTTTCGTTAACATTTTCATTCAATCTTCGGTCTCTGCAGTGCCGGTTTAACCTAACTTCGTGCCCTGGGCACTGGAGACATAGGGGCCCCCATTGCTGTTGGTTTTTTTCACCAAGTAAAAACGTGGTTTAATGGGTATCTCGGTTATTTTAGGCCCTAGGGGGTTGAGACTTCGTGGTTGGGGGGGTCATCCCCAGGCACCCCCCATGCGGTGTTGCCAAGTTGTGCACAATTTCCCTGACTAAGGGAAAACGTAAATTTGGCAACGTCGCACCCCCGTATGTTCATAACAATATAATAATAATAGACTATACGACTGTACAGTACACAGTTTGATCCACTACCCACTTGTTATAAGCTACAAACGGAATGTGGAAACATTCGAGCGGGATATATTGCCAAGTTTTCAGAAAGTATTGCCTCCTATTGTCTTTATTATCTTTTTTAAGCGAAATAAAATATAGATACTCACAATCACGATTGATTTCTAAGCCAGTACTATCCCTAAATTCAGTATTCACTTATGTAAGAAAGAAGTAACTTTTTTAAATAGCATTAGTATTTGCAACACAGGGCCTTAGGAAGAATTCCAAACTATTAAACCAGACAACAACGCTTAACTCTTCAATTGCGAAATGGCGGGTGGCCGCCCGAAAGAACCGCATCGCTCGTTGCTATGGTGATCGGCTTGTTCCGCGTGCCAGGCCTTGATTTTGATCAGGTCATTCGGGTATTCACGTATTCGTTTAATCAGTGGCGTTGCAAGTCGAAGCAAATTTTGATAATTTTTGTTGTATTTAGGATCCCATCCTTCGTTTCAATGGTGGATGGGCCGGAAGCCGGGCATCGCATCGAAAAATAATTGAGAGCCCCAAACCACTTTACTTTATTTTAAGCAAACTTAATTCCGGGCCCCTCCGGGGCCCGGGCCCCTGGGCGCCAGCCCCAAGCGCCCAATGGATGAACTGGCACTGGGTCTCTGTCATTTAATAATACATGTGTATACATATGTGTATATTTTTCTGAAGACTTAAACTTAAATTAACAATATTTAATAAACTAAGAAAAAGTTTGATACTTTTGACACTAATATAACGGTCGAGAGAGTAGGAAATTACTTCCTCGGTTTAAAAATCATCCCTGCTGTTAAAATAACCATTTTATACAAGATTTTTTTTGTTTTTGTCCTAAGTTTTTCTAGAAGCCAACCTTTGGTCCCAATTTTTCGTAACTGTCAATGTTTTTATTTTTTTTTATTTATTTAATTCAACAGTAGCCAGTATAACCGATGAGACTGTCATAGATAACACTGGCCGACACGATTTCTGTAACACAGTTCAGCCCATTATTTTCGCAGTGCTAATACCTTTCTAATAATAGAAAAAATATTCATAAAGCCCTAATACGTACCACTTTTCAATGGGTTCATTCGGCCCTTTTATAGTGGCAGGTAGTAAATTTTACGAGGGGCAATTTAAAAGGGGTGCATTGTAAAACAGAAAGATACCCTAAAATGGATTGGTTATATCCTTAAACTTATTCTCTTATTCAATCTTCTTTTGAGTTTCGAATTGAGTGGTTCTGTGTAGTTAAGAAAGTTTTGTCAACGACGAAAGTGTCAAGTGAAACGCGCCGCAGTTTCAAAATTTCTCCGGACCAGTTTTATTATATTTGTCGAGAATTTTTGATGAAGTTACAAGCCAGACCATTTTTTCAAAATGTGAAAAAAGCCTATTTCACGTATTTTGATGTTTTAATCGGAGACCAAGACACGCAGTGGGCTCCCCGTGTGTGCTGTATCAGCTGTAGCGTGAAATTAGTGCAGTGAATGACAGGGAAGAGAAAAAGTATGCCTTTTGCAGTTCTAATGGTATGGCGAGAACCCACCAATCATTTTGACGATTGCTATTTTTACATGACAATGAATGAAGGTTATTCCAAAAAAAGAAAAGCGCAAGATCGAATTTCCGAATCTGCCTTCTGCCATAAGACCTGTTCCTTGCAATGCAGACTTACCAGTACCGACTGCGCCTTTAGATTGGCAAGATATTGTTTTGGGAGATAATAACGCATCATTAGGCAGCTCCGAAGAACAGTGTACCGACCCCTCTTTTACTCCAGGTCCCAGTTCCGGCGAGCCACATTTGATTGTTCAAAGTGAGTTAAATGATTTAGTACGTGATTTGAGGTTGTCAAAGCATCAGTCAGAACTTCTTGGTTCCCGTCTTAAGGAGTGGAAGTTACTAGCCAAAGAAACAGAAATTACGACTTTTAGGAAAAGAAATGCTACGTTTTCTGCATTTTACAATATGGAAAATTCGTTATGTGCGTGTACTGATATCGCTGGTTTACTGCAGGAACTCAATATTGAGCATTCTTCTGTGAGTGGCGCTTGTTCATAGACTCATCGAAATAATAGTTTAAAAGCTGTGTTATTGTGGGACAGTCGTGCAGTGAATGAACATTATGTAACGAAAATTTAGCCAGAAAGGAGGGAATTTCAACCGGGATCCCAAAATGTTAAGATATGCCCCTTGTAGCCCCAAAAAATGTCCTTTTGCCTCCTCTTCAACTTAACCCTGGACTGATGAAAAACTTTGTGAAGGCTATGAATAAAGAGGGTGACGGATTTAAATACATAAGACAAGTCTTTCCCCAGTTAAGTGACGCCAAATTAAAAGAAGGCATTTTTATTGGGCCACAAATTAGAAAATTGCTGGACGATGGTAATTTTATAGAAAAGCTCACCACGCAAGAACTCAGAACTTGGAACTCATTTGTAAGGGTAGTGAGGGGATTTTTAGGCAACAATATGGATGCAAACTAGGAACGCCTGGTTAATGAACTTTTAGACTCCTACAAATCGCTTGGTTGCCGAATGTCATTAAAAATTCACTTTCTCCATTCCCATTTATCATGTTTTTCTTGAGAATTTTGGCGCTGTCAGCGACGAGCAGGGTGAAAGGTTCCATCAAGATATCCGGACAATGGAAATTCGGTACCAAGGACGATGGGATCCAGCCATGATGGGTGATTACTGTTGGTTTTTGAAGAGAGAAGATGTGACCCCCCGTAAAAGGAAAAAATAAAATACGTATGTTTGAAATACATATTTTTGATGTTTGCTTTTTTTTAGATGTTAATATAAATTATAAATATAGTCGATATACAGGGTTAAAAAAACTTGTAAAATCATTTTTTCACTAAAAATTAAAGGGTACCGTTCTACATGTGGTTTGTTTAATGTAACACGAAAACCTTACGTGTTACAACTTTTTTTGGCCATTTGCGTATTCAGATAGGTTCATTCTACTACACTATACTATTCAGCTTTATGTTACACAAAAAAAAATTTTGTCGAGTAATTAATACGATTTTTACAATTTAAGTAAAAGCTAAGAACTATAACGTACAAGATTTTTACTAAGCTGATCCAATTTCCTATTCATTCTGTTTTTGAAAGATGGTCCGTATGAAGCACAAACTGTGGTGTCCTGTAAATTGTTCCATGTATAGGCTATGGGATTACTTTAAAAAATTCTTTTTAATAATTCACTATACTTTGCTTTTGTATTTTCTTGCTAAAGCCTCTCAAAATCTTGGTGTCACTTGTTTCACAGAATAATACAGAATAATGACCATTAAGAATTTTATATGTTTGTATTAGGTTGGGTCCGCGTCCTTTTCATGTCACTTCACGTTACAACGTATTGATAAGAACTTGGTGTAATAGTATACATCAGGAAAATATATATCTGCTGAATGGTTATATACATGAATCATTTTTATAAAACATGTTATATTAAATGCCACCTATACAGACAATTTTTTAAGATTTAGAACTTTACTAAGAAAATCAGGAGTTTTTTACACGAATCAGCAAACTTTTAAAACAGGTTTCCGAGAAAAAAGAAATGTTTGCTAAAGATTTAAAACCTAAAGCATTGATAAAAATGTTTTATTTTTTTGTACCTACCCTAGATAGCGATTTTCTTTCTAAACTTACAGTTGAAAATAGTATGTACGTAGTTATTGTTACTACCTATAAGCACATGTCTTTTATGTTATTTATATTATAGTTACACCCGAAAAGGCCTTTAAGATCGGAAGTTGAAAAGGAAAAGCGTTTAAGTAGGCCCTCTAGCGGTCAGTTTTCAAGACCCGGTAGTGTTTCTCTTCAAATAAGAGCTACAAGCAGTTCTGGAAATAGCAGTAACAGAGATTCTGTGGGTAAGGAACTTTACTAAGTGTTATGCTATTTATTTAGACTTAAACCCTGCCGGAAAAATACACAAAATAAAATAATTTGATTTAAAAATCTTACAATAGTTGTGCAAAATCTTCAGTCTAAAACTCACAAATGTTAGCGGCTTTGTTGTTACTTACATTAAAATACTATCCTATTAAAAAGCGATTAGATATCGCGTGTGTAAAACAGTTTCTGTGTCGCTATAAAATCAATTACGAATATTTAGAGACCTATTAAGTATCGATAAGGACAGCCTTAAATGGCAACATTTGAACGTAACGCCGCTGATTGGCAATATAATTTTGAACCAAACAGGTCACACAAATTTTCATAAGGTTGAACGTCTGCCTGTTTTCATAAATATTTAATAAAATATGTCGGATAAGAGCAGATTTTTGTAATTTGTTTTGATTTTAAAGGAACAACAGATTCAAGTATAAGCGAAGAAGATTTAATTCCGCCCCCTTTGCCAGCAAAACACAAAGACAGTATCGACTTTAGTAGTCTTACAATCAATGAGAATATGAGCTTCCTTCATTCGCGTACATCTATTACAAGACATTCCTATCAAATAAAAGTGTCGTCCGTGGAGATGACTGAATTGGATTCTGATATTCCTCCAAGCCCACCTCCAAAGCCGCCAAAAACCAAGCATGGTACTATTACAAGTTAGAAAACATATTTAATTTTATTATATTTATTTTTCAGGTCTATAAATATATTTATTGTTAGGTCTCTATTCATTCATTCATTTCTATCAATTTTAATATTTCAAGCCGCAGACCTGAATGATAGTGTCGGTTTTTTATGCAGAATAGACAAACATGATGTTACTTAACAGTAGCAGATAAAATTATTGACATTAGTTGAAACCAGAGATAATTATCATTTTGTGCTTCAATAAGTAAGTAAAAAATGTAGGATTCTAATTTTAGCTAGTAGGACAATAAATCTAAGAATTGTACAAAATTTTATATTTAAAGTATTTTATTAATTTAAAAAGTTGGTTTAACAGACATTTAATAGTAGTTATATGTGGACATCCACATGAAAAGGGCCCACCCTCTATGTCAGTATGAAGTTAAGACCGAATTCGTATAATCCATAAAGTTTCCAATTAAATAAAAGAGTGATTCACATAGATTGAACAATGAAACTTTTGAGTAATTGTTGAATTCTATTGGGATTAAAGATAAGTAGTTATCATTATTTTTGATCCTAAAAAGAAGAGATGTATAAACGCATATATAATACATAACTTACTATTTATTTATTGCTTATAATTAGAAATACTATCGAAACACGCGAAAGTATGTTTAAGAAAATTACAAAAATGGTTGAACCAGTGCATTAAATGTATCGAAATGTCTTAAAAATAATTATTCTTTCTTGATATATTGGTTTTGCTTTAGCACACAATGTCGTAAGTTAGCTTATTTTTTTGTTTTAATTTACTGCTTAGTAATTCTCTGGTTCCTAAATACCTTTGTTACTTAGCGCCTTAGTAATTCTCTTAGTTTCTGGCGGCCAGATTCACTATCACTAGACCGGTCTAATATGACAATACAAAGTTTTAAACAGACAGGTGTAAGAATACAACAATTAATTTTTGTACTATAAAAAATGTATTTCTTAGTCTTGTAGCAAATTTGTAAAGGAAAGGACAAGTATGTAATTTCCACAGTAATTAATGGAACTAAATTCATTTTAGTAACACGTTTCAAGATATAAATCATTTGGAAACCAAGCAAACCGCTGAAATATTAGAATAACTCATAAGTTTGACGACTTATTAACAAAAACTTGTCAAAACTGTAGTATAATGCTTATTTAATGTAGACTCACCCTAAGATATTGTGTAGTTGACATTATGTCATAGGGTGCTTAGGGCTAGTTTTGGTATCCGTGGGGTCACCAGTTAGTAAATAAATAAACTTGTAGAAAGTGATGTTATTTTATTGAGCTCAATAAACATAATATATTACATGGTGTCAGGTTGAAGAACCGATTAGAGATGGAAGTACTTTTTAGGCCTCCTGAGCCGCTGTCCCTTGGAGCAGAAAGCAGAAAGTTGGAAAAAATTTTGGCAAAAATTCAAGTTTATGGAATGTACTGGATTAGAAAGTAAAGAGGATTCTAAAAAAATCGCTGTGTTTCTCAATTTAATTGGTGACGAAGGTATTGATCTATATAATAGTTTTTCATTTGCGACTGGTGAAGTAAAAAATTGGAAAAAGTAAAAGACAAGTTTGACAGTTATTGTGCCCCTAAATCAAATGTAATATTTGAAAGGTTCAAGTTCAACAGCATTGTGCAAAAAGAAGGTCAAGGATTTGATAATTTTCTAACTGAACTTTGTAAAGCGGTGAAGACTACAGAGTATCAAGACCAAGATAATATGGTACGTGATAGAATTGTAATAGGGATTAGTGACAAGCATATCCAAGAGTCATTGCTAAGAGAATCAGGGTTAACTCTTGAAAAAGCTAGTAATATGTGCAGAACGACAGAAGCTAGTAAGTCACAAGTCAAGATGCTTAAGAATGAAAGCCAGTTGAGTGCCTTAAAATTAGAAAGGCAAGAAACAAGACAGGTAGAAAATTTTTGTAAATTCTGTGGATACAAGCATTCAAGATCAAGGCCCTGCATTTGGCAAGACATGTGCAAAATGTCAAGGAAAAAATCACTTCGCAGCAGTTTGTTGGAAAAAAGAGAATAGAGTGGTTTTTGAACAAAAAACAAATGGAAAAATGAAGAAAAAAGTGCATGCAGTTCAAGAAGAAGCAGAGCAGAGTGATGATGACAGCGGTGAACTTTATGTAAATGAAGTGAAATCTGTAGGATCTTTAGGTACAAGTGACAAAAAACAGACAGCTTGGAAAGAGACAGTAGTCATAAATAACAAAAAAATAGAATTTAAATTAGATACGGGTGCTGAGGTAAGTGTATTACCACTTAGATTATTAAAAAGTTGTTGTCCTGAAGCTGAAATAAACAAAACTAATGTCACATTGGTATCATATGGAAGTTCTTCTTTTAAAATTAAACCAGTGGGTGAAATCTGGCTGTTATGTAAAACTAAAGAAAAAAGTGCAATGGTTTTGTTTATGTTAGTTGATTCTGATGATCAGCTGCCTTTGTTAGGGCTCCAAGCATGTGTTAAATTAAAACTAATACAAAGACTTGCTAGTATTAATAAAAAAGACACGTCTTTTGGAAGTTTAAGAGATATTGTACAAGGATATCCTAAGGTATTTGAGGGTTTGGGAGAGTTTCCGAGGGAATATCATATTACTTTAAAAAAAGAGGCTAGACCACATGTCCAACCATTCAGAAGGGTACCTAAAGTACTTTTAGATCGTTTTCAAACCAAATTGAATGAGTTAGAAAGTCACGGTGTAATTAGAAAGGTGGAAAAACCGACTGAATGGGTAAATCCGTTAGTATTAGTAGAAAAGAAAAATAATGATTTGCGCGTATGTTTGGACCCTAAATACCTAAATCTAGCTATACAACGAAAATACTTCCCTATACCAACAGCAGAGGAAATAGCCAGCCAGTTGTGTGACAAATCATTTTTTACTGTTCTTGATATGAAAGACGGCTATCTCCAGGTTAAAATAGATAGTCTTAGTGCTGATTACTGCACATTTGGTACTCCTTTTGGAAGATATCAGTTCCTCAGAATGCCATTCGGGATCTGCTCAGCACCGGAAGTATTTCAAAAAATGACATATGAAATTTTTGGAGATATACCGGGTGTTGGGCTTTATTTTGATGATATGATCATCACAGGTAATACTGAGAAGGAGCATGATCAGACTCTAAAGTTGGTATTGGAAAGAGCCCTTAAATACAACATAAAATGTAATCAAAATAAAATTCAATTTAAGTCAACTAGTGTGAAATTTTTAGGTCAGATTTTTTCTAAAAATGGCGTCGAGTTAAACAAAACGTTTGTTAAAGCGATTCTGGACATGCCTGCTCCTTTAAATAAGACTGAATTAATGAGAATTCTTGGAATGTCAAAATTTCTAGGAAAGTTTGTCCTGAACATGTCAAAAATAACTGCCCCTCTTCGTGAATTAACTAAAGAAACAGTACAATGGGAATGGTCCAAACTTCATGAAGACTCGTTAAACAAGTTAAAACATTTGTTAACATCTGCCCCTATATTAGCGTTTTTTAATTCAACAAAAGAAATAGAAATTGAAACAGGTGCCTCAAAAGATGGTTTGGGATGTTGTATACTTCAAGATGGTCATCCAGTAGCATTTGCTTCTAGAAGTTTGACCGGTGCAGAGCAAAAGTATGCTCAAATAGAGAAAGAGATGTTAGCAATTGTTTTTTCAATACAAAAGTTTCATTATTTTGTCTATGGTCATAAAATTAAAATTTCTAGTGACCATAAGCCATTAGAATCGATTTTCAAGAAATATTTGGCTTCTATTTCACCTAGGTTATAGCGCATGCGGTTAAGGTTGCTTAATTATGATCTGTTAGTTACTTATAAACCTGGAAAATATCTTTATATAGCTGACACGCTGTCTAGAGCCTTTTTAAATGAGACTGGCCTGAAATCAGATTGTGAATTTGAATATGTAGTACATTCATTGGTACAACATGTTCCAATGTCTGAACAACGTAAATCTCAATTTAAGCATGAAACAGAAAATGATTCTAAACTTAATATGTTACGTAAATTTTGTTTAGAGGGCTGGCCAGAAGACAAACGTTTTGTTCCTGAAAATATTAAACATTACTTTAAGTTAAAAGATAGTTTATGTGTATCTGAAGATTTCATATTTTTAGGTAATAAGATTATTGTACCATTATCATTACAAAGTGAAATGCTTTCTTTATTACACGAAGGTCATTTTGGTATAGAAAAGACAAAAAAATAGAGCGCGACAAATTTTTTACTGGCCTGGCATGAATATGGACATAGAGCGGTTTATTAAGAAATGCAAAATTTGTGAAAAATATGCATATTGTCAGCAAAAAGAGACTATTACCATATTCATTACCAGAAAGACCTTGGGAAAGATTGGGACTTGATATTTTTACTTATGCTAACATAAGTTACTTAGTTGTATATGATTCTTATTCAAATTGGATTGATCTTCCTAAAATTAGAGATAAATCTGCTAAGTCAGTTATTTTAGCTCTCAAAAATATCTTTGCCACACATGGGTCTACTGACAAGGTAACTTGTGACAATGTACCGTTTAATAGTTTAGAATTTAGAAATTTTGCTAAAGAGTGGAATTTTGTTACTCAGTTTCGAAGCCCAAACTATCCAAGATCCAATGGTCTTGCAGAAAAAGGAGTGTGTATAGGAAAGAACATGATAGAAAAGTCACTAGAAAGTCATGGTGATCTTGAGTTGTATTTATTACAGTATCGGAATTCCCCTCTTAAGCATATAGGATATAGTCCAGCCCAATTGTTAATGAGTAGGAACTGTAAAACGCAAGTGCCCATCAATAGTGAACTTTTAAGACCGACTGTATGTGAGAATGTGAAGGAAAAGTTAAATAGTAGACAAGATGTGTACAAAAATTTTTATAATCAAAGTTCTAAAGATTTAAAGGTGTTGAATGATAACTCTAATGTTACAATTTTTGATCATTCTCGAAAGAGATGGGAGCCAGGTCAAATCATTGCATCTCATGAAAATCCAAGATCTTACAGAGTACGAGATAGCACTGGGAATACGGTAACACGTAATCGAATTGATTTAAGACAATCATATAATCAGTCTAGTCCCACCTCTTTTGAAATTGAAAATATATCTGATGAAAAGTTAGTTGAAAGTGATAATCACGCCTCTTGTTCAAATGCTAATTATAGTGATCTTGAGTGTCTTTTAGATAATGATACCCCTCACAGAAGTAAAGACTCTCTGGATTCAAAATGTAGTAAGTCTGACAAAGACAGGCCTACTAGGTCAACTCTTGTGAAAACCAGATGTGGTCGCATTATAAAAAAACCACTCAAGTTAGACTTATAGGGAAAGATGTAGTATAATGCTTATTTAATGTAGACTCACCCTAAGATATTGTGTAGTTGACATTATGTCATAGGGTGCTTAGGGCTAGTTTTGGCATCCGTGGGGTCACCAGTTAGTAAATAAATAAACTTGTAGAAAGTGATGTTATTTTATTGAGCTCAATAAACATAATATATTACAAAAACCGTACTTAAAAATCTTAATTCAAACCAGTTTTAAATCTTAAAACTTTTTAGTGAATTCCAGGGTAAATGTCATTAATGAAAATAAAAATTTTGTCATTGTTATTTTATTCATTTTCTTATTGTAATCTGTTATTTATATAACTGTAATCCCGAAAAAAATATTAATTGGTTTGTTTATATCATCTACATAACTTTGTCAAAATACATTTTAATTCAAATTTGTCACTATAGCTTTAGAACACCAGAGAAAAAGATTTACAGTCTGAATTGGCCACAAAATTGGGAGCGGACCCAAGTCCTGTAATACGCCACTGTTAGCACATCATCGCTAGATCAAGTTTTTCCGGCCAGATTCACTATTACTGAGACCGCTCTAATTAGTCTAATTTGACAGTCAAGGATTTAAATTGACAAGTGTAAGCTTAAGACCACTAACTTTGGTACCACGCATGTATTTCTGATTTTTTTATAAGTTAATCAGGGACAGAGCAATTATTTAAGTATGTATTTTCGACAACAATAGGACTAAATTCATTTTAACAACAAGTTATAAGATAAGAATCACTGGGAAACCAAATAAATCGCGGAAATAATGGAGATTTTAGTGTTAACTTATAACTGGTCAGCTAGAGGATCTAATTTTAAACCAGTGCTCAGGGGCGGCTGGTACATAGGGGCTGCAGGACCACCAAAATTTTCAACCTACTGGACTAATTTTTTCATACTTTGCAGTGAATATTTAAAGATTCCTTAAAATAAAAATAAGTCAAATTAAAACACCGAATTTTCGGCCGAGAATGCTTGTAGTATTATTATATTACTAGCATTCTGCTAGTAGCCTATTGGCCAGCGCTAGTCAGCACACGCCGCGCCGCCCGGCACAGACGTACAGTTGACCAAGTAAAGTTAATATAATTTTCTCTCGATGTTACTCTAGTGCCGAGCTGAACTGCCTTTATTCCTGCCCAGCACTTTTCAACCTAATAAATATATGGCAGAAATCGGCTCCACCGATCGGCTGTTTATAAAATTTAATATGGGAAATTCTGCTAGTCATTTAGCTGCATTCGTGACAGTCCTTACTGGTATATCATCACATCAGGAAATACAACTATTTGCAGTTATTATTGTTAACTGTCGGATGTTAGTTTTGTAGACTTTGAAATAATGGATGTTGTGTACAATTTAGTGAACGTTAAAACGATTTTTAAATACACTTATGAGGAAAAACTTGAGCTAAAAAATAGAGGTAGGCCATTACCAAATATTAATATTGAGGCAGCCGGTATTAGCAGAGAAAAACCTTACACGCGTCACTTTAAGAGAGATATTTATTCGCCAAATGATTGGATTTGTGAATGCAACAAAAAAATGCCCTTTTTTACTTTCCATGTGTACTTTTCTAAGGCGATAAAACATGGTCGCAGATAGGTGTAAGAGACTTAGTACATTTCATATTCATAATGCTACGTTACGCCTCACGTTGATGTTTTGTTCAAACAATTACAAAAAAGAAAAACTGATCCCACAGAGGTAAAAACTGCTATTAAAAATGTTGAAAAAATATTAACAGATGTACAAATAAAATTGATGAGAGGGTCAGTGGAGCCTCAAATATTTCCAGTGACAATGGGAAAAACAAAATAAAACGCCCGAATAACAGCAGATTTGATCACCATGTTGCTGCTTTGGAAGTTTGTGATGCCATTCTAAATTCAGCAGAAGACAGGTTCGTTTTCAAAGATCATCTTCAAGCTGCGTCTCTTTTTGCCTCTAAATATTTTACCAATAATTACACTCAGTTTACTGATGAAAAAATGAATGCTACTTGCTTAGCTTATCCGGCGATTGATAAATAATGAACGGCTTAAAACTAAGCTATCCGTTATTTATTCAAGGAAAGACTGCAGAGGCTTAAACTAGCTAGCCACTTCTGAAATTTTTAATACAAATTAATTTACAAAATACATTAAAAGAGACAAAAAATATATTAGACATATTAATAAAAACTCCCATGTCAGCGTCAGATGCCGAAAGATGTTTTTCTACCTTCAAACGGATCAAGACCTTTCTCCGAAATTCAACGACTTAAGATCGTTTAACTGCTTTAGGAATGCTTTTCATTGAAAAAGAGTTCATATCATAAATTACGGACTTTAATGAAAGAGTTATTGGCAAATTTGCTTCAAAGAAGGATTATAGGATTGACCTGATATTTTAAGAATAAGGTAAGATTCCAATAACGCAGGCAGACAAAAAAAAATTGTGTTTTAGAGACGTGACCCTACCAATCTTTAGTAAAATTTTCCGCTGAATCCGAAAATGATAAAAAAAATTTCTGACGTATGAATTTCCCCCCATACACCCTCGGTTCCCCCAAAAATTCAAAAAATTCAAACTGGCCATCCAACCCACCTATCTTTAGTAAAATTTTCCGCTGAATCCGAGAATGATAAAAAAAATCTGACATGGATTCCCCCCATACACCCTCCATTCCCCCCAAAAATTCAAAAAATCCAAACGCCATCCAACCCACCTATCTTTAGTAAAATTTTCCGCTGAATCCGAAAATGATAAAAAAAAATTATGTGGTATGAATTTCCCCCCATACACCCTCAATTTCCCCCAAAAATTCAAAAAATCCAAACTGGCCATCCAACCCACCTATCTTTAGTAAAATTTTCCGCTGAATCCGAAAATGATAAAAAACAATTCTGTACGTATGGATTCCCCCCAAACACCCCCAATTCACCCCAAAAATTCAAAAAATCCAAACTGGCCATCAAACCCACCAATCTTTGGTAAAATTTTTCGCTGAATCCGAAAATGATAAAAAAAAATTCTGACGTATGGATTACCCCCCATACACCCTCAATTCCCCCCAAAAATTCAAAAAATCCTAATTGGCCATCCAACCCACCTTATCTTTAGTAAAATTTTCCGCTGAATCCGAAAATGATATAAAAAAAATTCTGACGTATGGATACACCCTCAATTCTCCCCAAAAATTCAAAAAATCCGAACTGGCCATCCAACATATCTTTAGTAAAATTTTCCGCTGAATCCGAAAATGATAAAACAATTTCTGACGTATGGATTCCCCCCACACGCCAAATTGCACCCAAAAAAACAAAATGACCTTCAAAGGCTAGCTGCCGAAAAACAAACAGGCTCAAAAAAAATTCATGAGCGTTATTCCATACCCATTGTATTCTATGCTCTCTCAAACCATAGATCAGACATGCAAACTGCGAGGTTAAGTGTACGAGCAAAGGGAACTTGTAGTTCAAAAATATTTTTTAGTTTTGGTTTTACCGACAGATTTTTTTTATAAAAGTTATAACGGTTGTCACGTCTGATTTGTATTTATTTTTATTTTTGAAAGAAGCAAGTGAGAGATATGGATGAGTAGGGGGATCCCTCACGTCCAAACAATTTTTTTGACATTTTCGGATTCAGCGAATTTTACTAAAGATAGTTAGGTTGGATGGCCAGTTTGGATTTTTTGAATTTTTGGGGAGAATTGAGGGTGTATGGGGGGAATCCATACGTCAGAAGATTTTTTCTTATCATTTTCTGATTCAGCGGAAAATTTTACTAAAGATAGGTGGGTTGACGGCCAGTTTGGATTTTTAGAATTTTTGGGGGGAATTAAGGGTGTATGGAGGGTAATCCATACGTCAAAATTTTTTGATCATTTTCGGATTCAGCGGAAAATTTTACTAAATATAGGTAGGGTCACGTCTCTAAAATACAAAAAAAAAATTGTCGGCCTGTGTAATTTTATAGATACATATCTTAATCTCATCAGTATTTTTTAAAAATTAAGTAGGGTTTATTAATGATGAAATGCGTCCCAAAAAATTACACGCTACCCAGTAAGCAAAATTTGGTCTCATTTAAGGAATAAATACGTAATTTTGGATCTATGTGCCTAACCAAAAATACATGTGTCGAAACTGTAACCTTTATGTGTCTTTTATATGTGGGAAGTGAAGCATCGTGACACGACACATTTAAGGAGAAATTCAGGAATTGTTTCGGTACTTGTGCCTTCACTTGTCAATTTTTTAACAACACAGTGCCGACACAATTGAGTAATAATGTCTGCCTCAGATCAGTTATTATGTCTGCCACAAATCCCACTATTAGTTTAAAAGGGAAAATGTGAACTGCTATACACAAGTTAGGAATAAATAATTGTTCTTTTTTTATATTTAATGTTTCTTCCAGATGAGCATCCTTGGGAAATTATTAACGACGAGTAAGCTAAAACAAATATGTCAAAATTCTGTTTAATAATACCATTTATAATAATGACGTTTTCCAGCCACCAAAAGTCACTTTTCTCTTGCGATGAAGAATTTTTCGTACAGTTTTTCCGTGTGCCAACAATAGTAACAGGGGCCTTCAAAGAAATAATGTACAATGAAAATATGTTTCAAAAATATGGGTTTCGAAAAAAAAATTATGAGTAATATTTACATTTGATTCATTAAAGATTAATAAAATTTTTGTTTCATTTTACAGAAATATACAATTTAAAGTTTGGTTAAAAAATTAACAAAAAAAATAAAGGACAATATGGCCGCACCACGCAAAACTCCCTATTTCTGCCTTATATGTGTAAAAAGACGCAACTTGGGCAATGTGTAACGCACTTCCTTCTCGGTGGTACACAATTCCCACTGTTCTTTTTTAGTAACACAAATAAGGAATCTGGTAACACAATTCCGTATTTAGTATAAATCGCCGAGATAATGGTCAATGCTAATAAGCTTGTGTTAATATGGGAATATCATGGTAACCATTTTTTTATTGTGCCCCCAACAGCTCACGTGTGCCTTTAGAAAAACCTTGGGTAAAATTTCTACTTTGCGTCACAAACAAATGCACTGTAAAATTTCAAGAACACAGTACCTACAATGTGTCACACCACACATGCCAAAGGTACATATTTGTGTCTTTGGTAGGCACAGACACAGTGCCCTTTTTAACACAATTCCTACAGCACGTTACGCCCCAATTTAACTTATGCAACAATGCCCTGTGTGTGAATGCAATTCCTACATCGTGTAAAAGAACACACAATTCCTTTTTAGTGCACAACTGCAGACGGGTTGTGACGTCACTTAATATTTTGTGTGCATTTTGACCCTGAATAAAGGAAATGCGACCTAACAGCGACGTCGCCAATGATGCATTTCCCTGTTAGGAATAAAATGCTCACTGGGTATTTATTTCGGTAATTTAATTTTATTGCAGAACACCTATATTTTCCCACGAGCCGCCACTGAGTGCTATGTCGTAAAGTTTTTTAAATGAATCCCGGTTTTAAGATATATAAAATGACGAAAAAATTTATTTTCCTCATTTTTTTCCATTTGCCACACACTCAAAAAATAGATAAATATATTTATAATATAATTCGGAGTTTAAGCAAACGGTGTAAACTAGCTCCTTTAGCCATATTTTTCAAAAAACTTAAATTTTCCGTCGAAGGGACTAAACTCGGGAGTTGCACTGTAAAGTGGATTGATACCATCGCATTTTTAAGGTTAAAGCCAAAATCTTTAGGCTTATACGTTTGTGTTGCAAAAAACTGCACTAACCTGCACTAGTGTCTTCTACAGATAAAAAAATTGTATAGGTTAGTAGCAGCTTCGTGCATTACAAACTAACAGACTTTTTGAATAAATGGTTTGGCAAAGACCAATGAGCCAGTCCACAATATGACGCCAGGCTGGTACCGTTTAGTTTACTATTGGAAACTCCTTAAAGAAAAGGCAATTTGTAAACTCCCAAGTTTTGTTTACAAATCAGTCTTAAACGTCTTTGGTGTTAGTCTAATCTGACAACCAAAAGTTTTAAACTGACAAGGTGTAAGAATAAGATAACTAAGTTTTATAGTATGAATTTACTTCCGAGATTCTTCGCAAATTTATAAAGAAAAGTGAAATTTTAGTACGTACTCTTGATAATAATAGAACTAAATTCATTACAGCAACCAGTTCCAAGATGGAAATCATTTGGAAACCAAGTAAATCGCTGAAATATCAGAAAGATTCATAAGTTCTTAATGACGACTTAATAACAATGACAGGAGAAAAACCTGTCAAAACATAACTGATTAACTATAAGATCTTAATTTAAACCCGTATTAAATCCTAAACCTTCTTAGTGAATCTAAACGTACATATTTTAAAATTTATGTAGATTATAGTCTAGCTCTGTTTCAAGCCGAACTTTATGGAACCGATTTCCGATACGGTGATATTGATCAGAATATTTTCGCGCCAATATCCATCCGAATATTTTAATAACTTAATAATAAAATAATTTTAACTGTTCGCTGCAGAATGTTTCCAAAAATTGCCTTTTTTATTTTGATTTGATTTTTTACAGATTTTTTAACATTATACAGAATGAATTTGAGTTTAGAAAGACCACTAAACACATGTACTTAGTTTTATTATAATAGTTAACTATTAATAAAACTAAAACTGTTTGAGTGACACATTTCGGCAAGTATTGGACACGATATTTGAATCCATATGAAAGGTGAAAATTGTTGGATGGTGTTTTTATTCAAAAATTTTATATCGGAAATCGGATGCATAAAAGGTCAGCCTTAGTATATTTGCATACGCACCAGCAGTTTATGGGATGTTGGAGTTGGACAGTACCAAATTACATTGATTTATATAGACAGCTTGTACAAGAACATCCGACCCGCTCGTGTACAAAGTAGTATCTTCAATATCTCTATAACATATTAAGGGGTATTTCAACCGACTTCAAGCGGAGGTTCTCATTTATATTCTGATATATTTATTTTGAAGTAACAAGCCTATGATTCTCATCTGTTGACCAATATCAAATAAAAAATTTATTTAAGGTCATTTTAAAAAAATATTTTAGTGGGCTCACCCTAACTCTAGCATCTTCTAACGCACTTCCCATGTTAACATAGCTTTACTTACTTTTTTGCTGATAATGTATTCTCCAGAAAGAAAATAAAAACAGTTTTGACATTTATTTAGGTTTAAATGTAAAGGAAATGTCTATATATTACCACTTTATTGGTTTTAGTCTGTAAGCTGAGTATACAAGAAATGCTTATTTTAAAATATTCTAATTGAAAAATTAGACTGTAATAATGGAACTTTTCAGTAGGAAGCCAAGGATGACAATATCCGGCAATATTTTTAATAAAACATTGTTATGTTACCGTAAGTGCCATTTTAGGTGTTAGTTAATACTTAAAAGCTATTTTGTATAATATAGTACTACGTTTTTGTTTAACCAAAGAATTATTTTGTATTATAAAACATATTGTTGAAAAATAAAATTTTTATATATTTAAACTAGTTTTTCTGTCTGCAAGTTTCAACTGGAAACGAACCAAACCAACGGAGTTTTCTTGGGTATAGGCTATTTTTTTAAAATCAAACAAAATTTTAAAATTCACAACGTTTCGCACATTTGTGTAATACTGGGCTTCTTCAGGCTCTTAGACACTACAAATAAATTAGACAGTTTAAAACGGAATAACAGTACAACATGCTATTTACAAAATATCGGTTTCACTTTACTTTACAAAATAAAAATTCGAAAGTTCAACGATAACATACCTTGGAAAGAGTGCATTTGCATGATCTAGAAATGCTTGTGTGATGTTCGTCAAGGAATGAAAAATGTTTTATCTTGGTACACATTTTTTCGATCGGCTTTTTTGGATTCAACAAAAATCTTACAAATAATTGTTTTTGCTTAGGTAAGCGTTAGGTACGCGCTTGCGTGAATAGAAAATCCGTGTGTTGGCGGAAATGCTTGTAGTGTAATTTTGAGTCGCTTACTGTATTGAAATTTCATGAAAGTATACAAAAATGTATGAAATTCAATAAAAATTAGTTGACTGCGTGTTATAAATGAATAGTCTCAAAAATGATTGAAACTAGAACCAGCTACCAGTTATGCGTTATATTATTTTCCATGTTTAAAGTTTTTTTACCCTAATACCACCAGAATTATCTATTTTTAGAAATAAACTAATAACTTTTATCGAAATAATAATCACTTTGCCGTAAAAATAAAAAAATCTGAAAATTTACATAGAGTTAATATAATAATAATAATAATAATAATAATAAGTTTATTTTCATAAATAAATTTACAAATTTATATATATTTTAAATAAATAAAATTTGAAAATAAACTAAAAAAACCCAAGAAGAAACAATACAGCTTTTGTTTCTTGTATTGGGACGCTATTCATCTATAAATTTTATTTTTATTTAAATATCTATGAATATTTGCATACAAATATTTTAGAATAAATCATAAAAGAAATCCCTAGGCGTTTCTAATATCCATTTTTTTATTTCTTTTTTATGTCTATGAACTGACTTGATTGTTTTTATTTCTTTGGGCAACTTGTCATATAGTATTAAAGATAAATTATTTACATTTCTTGTACATATATTTTTAGTCATTTTTTGTTTAATAGTATTTTCTTTAAATCTTGTATTGTATAGATGCTGATTAAAGTGAATATTCTTTTGGTTTTTAAATATATGCAATAAAGCATTATAAGAATCGAGTTGTCTTATGTCCATTTTTTTTGTCTCCTTATAAAGTTTTTCAGTTGGATACCTAACATTTTTGTTGTAAATAACTTTTAAGTAGTATTTTTGGATTATTTCTATATTTTTTAACATATTTCTACTTAATCCTCCCCATCCTAATATCCCGTAATTAATACGTGTTTGAATAAATGAATAATAAAGCATTTCTAAATGTTTTATTTCTAAAAATGTTTTAAGGTGTCTAAATTTATACATATAAGTTCTTAATTTTTTAATTAGGTAATCTATATGAGAATTCCATTTTAAATTTTGATCTATGATTATTCCTAAATATTTAATTCTTTCGGCTCTTAGAAGTTTTATATTCTTGTTTATTTCTATATAATTCTCTTCATTTGAGATAAGAGAATTTGATGAGAAGGTTAAATATTTAGTTTTATCAAAGTTGATCGTTAGTAAGTTAGAATCAAACCAGTTTTTAATAATATGAAAATCCAATATAATATTTTCTTTTAGTTTGGTCCAGGTCTCTGCATTATAAAAAATTACAGTATCGTCTGCAAAACTATGTATTTTTCCTTTACAATCTAAATTAATTAATTAGTTCAAATTTCACCTTGAATAACTTTTGAAGGAATGAATTAATTGAAAAATTATAAGAGACCTTTTTTATAGAGCGTTCAATTTCCTATAAGAATATGTATGACTCATTGCTATAAGTCATCTGGTCCGAGAAAAAAAATTAATTGTAAAGTGTTTAAATGGCAAATGTATCGTCTTTAGGGCAAGGTTTATTATGAATATTAGGGGCTTATTTTGGTCTAACATTTTTTTTTAGACGATAAACTAAAAATTTAGGGGGCGTCGCAAGAAAAAAAATCAACTTGGTAAATAACGGACACCCTAATATATATATATATATATATATATATATATATATATATATATATATATATATATATATATATATATATATATATATATATATATATATATATATGTACAGGGTGGTCAAAAAAGTTTGAACCAAATAGAAAACTTTTTTGTTTGACGTTCCTCCAAAAACGATATTCTTGAAAAAAGTTGATGCTTGTTCCAAAACCTATAAATAAGATGACCGTTTTTCTAACATTTGGGTACTAAGGTCATAAATTACAAAAAAGAATATATAACCTCTATTTTTAAAAATTGACGAAAATTTTATTAAGAAAAGTTCCTTAGGATCTCATTAAAGTCCTAAATACAAAATTTGAAGTTAAAATTGTAAAGAAAGAAGTTTGACAAATTTTACATCGCCCGAGTACGTACGGCCCTGACTCGTTACATTTTTTTAAATGCGAAACTCTTATCCATGCGACGGTAAAAAATGTTAAAAGGATAATTTTTGTTAACTTTTAATGCCTAGTTTTAATGATTATTTTTTTTTTCCTGAAATTCCACTTGTTTTTGTGTTTCAATGCGAGTTTTCCGGGACAGTGTGCAACAAAAATCTTTGGAAGTTTAACCTGAAATTGTATTTTGGATTTTGATGAGATTCTAAGCAATTTCCCTTTATAAAGTTTTCATCAATATTTTAAAAATAGAGGTAGTTTATTCTTCAGTGATTTGAACTTTTTTTCAATTTGACCTTCTGATCTGAAGCGGTGGGAGGGTGAGCCAAAGCTCTACGGCACTTAGGCCTCATTAGACCCATTGTGCATCCCCCCCAAGTAGGAGACTCCCTCTCAACGCGTCAACCAGCCTACTGATTTAAAGTAGTTGATGACGTCACCGGAAGGTGCCTCTGATGTTGGTTAAGGTTGGGTTAATACTCTCCGAACACGGTTTTCCTTAAGGGTGAAAAAGTCGGATAGTCACGAAGGATATGCTCGACAGTATCGTCTTCTTGTTCACATCCTCTGCCTTTTGACCTTAGTACGCAAATGTAACAAAAACTGTCGTCGTATTTAGAGGTTTCGGAACAAGCACCAACTTTTTTCAAGAATACAATTTTCTGAGAAATGTCAAAAAAAAAATTCCATTTGGTGCAAACGTTTTTGACCACCCTGTATATATACATATATATGCTAGACGGCGCGAATGTCATATTATTCATTTGAGAAATTTATGAAGCAAACAGAAAGGAATATGGAGAACTCGAATCTTTATATAGGTCAATTTTGCAAAAAACTGCACTTAGGCACTTTTACTTCTAACCCCTTCAATTAGTTATGTTTAATTTCTTTTATTATGCAGTGAAAAGTACAAATTTCGAAAAATAAAGTATTTGTTGTTTACCAAAAATATTTTGATTTATCTCCTACCTCTATTTTCGTTTGGTTGTATCACAGACAGACAAACCTAGTTGCATTAAATAATTTAAACCTTTTAAATGCCCTTAACTATTTAACCTGAAAAATAATTCTAATATCATGTCATAAACATCCCTCGTGTCAGTTATTGACATTTACTGCTGATTTTATTATAAAGCTGCAGAACGGTATTTTTTAATTTCGCCAATTTTAGATTTACATTTTTCTAAATAACCCGTTAAATATTAAATAAATTAGGTCAAAATTTCGCAAGTTAGTTCGTTAAATTATTTCCTTTAATAAATTAAAATAAATTATCGGTCTAAAATAAACAAGGAAGCCAATATTTGACCGCCTTAAAATTTGCATGGATTTCCTATGTTGCGTGGATCGATGATATGACGATATATATATATATATATATATATATATATATATATATATATATATATATATATATATATATATATATATATATATGTATATATATATATATTATATGTAGAAACTTACCTGTATTAGATTATCAGCTCTTAAAAATTCGAGATGTACAGGGTACCCCACTTTCGGCACTTTTGCGGGGTGTGTCCCTTATTTTTAAAGATAGAGGGTTGCGGTTTTCGCGACAGTGTGCTACTTTTTTGTGAAATTAAAGATAGCGCCAGCAGAATTTTCATAGCCCTTTTGATTTTTGAGATACAGGGTAGAATCGAAAAGTGTAACGTTTGAGGCACCCCCGTATCTGAGTTACTTTTAAACTTATCGAAGAAGTTAAAACGTATTCTTATAAGGTTTGTTCCAACACCGAGTCCGAGAACGGTTTTCGATCAGAAATAGAGTTGCCCAGATAAATATTACATGTTGCAAAGCGACAGACGTGTTTAGTGCATGTAAATGACCGATTGTTTCGGACCGTCAGAAAACCGTTCTGACTGCTTGTTGGAACAGACCTATAGAATTTTTTCCGTAGAATCGAGTGGCGTAGTCGGTTTTTTTAGGTATGAAGCAAACGTATGTTTATAAGTAATTATTATACTTTCAAACTTAATTCAAAATATCTTTTTTAATTCTCAAGTCTTAATTATTTATTACATCATTTTAACTGATAAAATTATTGAATTTTACTCAAAACAAAACAATAATTACCTATCTTACTTAAAACTTAAGTTAGGAAAAACAAAAGAGAAACAGAATTTTGAAAAAGCAAAGAGTTTTTAAAAGTGGTTTTCAAAATGATGGCCATTTTCCCGTACACAAAATTGGCACATTTTCGTTATTCTTCTAATAGCGTTCAAAAGAATCATAGGCTTTCTTTCCAAATTTCGGAAAGTTAAATCGATTGCTGCACGAAGATCCGCTACAGACTGATATTGTGTTTCATAGATTTTATTTTGCATGAAACCCCATAAGAAAAAATCCAATACTAAAAGATCCGGAGATCGAGGGGGCCATCTTACAGGTCCGTAGGTACCAACCCATCTTTGAGGAAAGTTTTCGTCTAAAAATGCCCTTAAAAGCGCAGAGTTGTGGCTTGGGGCACCGTCTTGTTGAAGATAAACGGCATTATAAAGGGCCAATGGAACATTTTGCATCAATTCTGGAATAACTTCCTCAAGGATTTCTCGGTACCGACGCGCTGTGAGACCTCCTTCAAAAATTCTGTAGACTATGCGTATTCCAAAAATAAAACACGAGACCCCAACCCCAAAGCGTCCTTGTTGTGCCCTCTCAAAAATCAAATGGTGATTTTCTATGGACCAATTCCTTGTATTATGGCGATTGAAAATTACCGCACTGGAAAAATAAGATTCATCGGACCAGATAACGAGTCTGCCAAAAGATTCATCAGTATTGATTTGTTGTCAATACCATTGGCAAAACAACATTCGGCGCTCGGCATCACCGGGGCGCAAATCTTGAACTATGTGGAATTTATAGGGGTGATACTTATATTTTTGCAAAATTCTTTGAGCTTTAGACTTGGATACACCAGTTGCTTCCTCTATTCGCTTGCAAGAAGATGAAGGCGTCGCTTCTACATAACCCAATACGTTTATTTCATTTATATCTCTATCTTGTTTGGTGTATGCATTAGGACGGGGCTGGATAAATGATCCATGCTCTACTAAATTTGATTTAAGGCGGGCAAATATATCTGGGAAAGGTTGCTTTCTCTCTGGATATCTAATGTGAACAAAAAAAAACACTAAGATATTATCCTAACCATAACGCTGAAAATACGTTACCTTTGTAACTCTGAAGCTTCTTGGGGATTTTCATTAGACTGTATAAAACAAACCAACATATCATACTTTTCATTATTTTCGTAAACCGCCATTATTTTTAAAAAAATAACACCAAAACAACAAAAATATTTTACCAAATAATTAAAAACTGACAAAACCGCAAAGTTTTTGACACTTTGTCCTTTGTTCCAAACAAATTAGCCACCTGATTGGACACAAAAGAAAATTTTAGAAAATCTTAAATTCTGAGCTTGATTCTAAAAATAATTGTATAAAATTATATATTTTTGGAAAGCCCACATTATGCCTAATAAACATGAAAAATAATATACAGGGTGTTCCATTTAAAAGAACACATACCTAAAAAACGGAGTGTTAGAAAAAATCCTACTACGCCACTGGATTCTACGGAAAAAATTCTATAAGAATACGTTTTAACTTCTTCGATAAGTTTAAAAGTAACTCAGATACGGGGGGTGTCTCAAACGTTACACTTTTCGATTCTACCCTGTATCTCAAAAATCAAAAGGGCTATGAAAATTCTGCTGGCGCTATCTTTAATTTCACAAAAAAGTAGCACACTTTCGCGAAACCCGCAACTATCTATCTTTAAAAATAAGGGAAATACCCCGCAAAAGTGCCGAAAATGGGATACCCTGTACAGGCAGAAGATGTTCAGACCAAACATATTTTTCGATATATTAAAAATGGATGGCCATCTTTAAAGGAAATGCCTGCTGAGGATAAAATTTGTAATCAATTTCAAAGCGAACTTGTTACCTTAAATGGACTTGTTATGAAAGGGATCAGGATATACATATATTCCACCTAAGCTCAGAAAGGATATTTTGCAGAAATTGCATACTGGACACTTAGGAGTAGTGAGATGTCGCAGTCGAGCAAGAGATACTGTTTGGTGGCCTGGTATTAGTTCCCATATCAGTGCAAAAGTTGAAAGTTGCGATTCCTGTAATAAGAATCGTACTCCAGTTGTAGAACCTCTTTTGCCTACCTCTGTTCCAGAATATCCATGGCAGATGATAGGAACTGATTTGTGTGACATTGGAGGACGATGTTACCTTATAGTGGTTGATTATTTCTTCAGGTATATTGGGATAGCGTTATTAAACTCTGCAACTACAGCGGAGGTAGTAGCAAAACTTAAAACTTTCAACGCACGCTGGGGAATTCCTGAATTGGTTAAGTCAGATAATGGACCCTGTTACAGTTCGTTTTTATTTAATCAATTTGCTAAAGAATATGGATTTAAGCAAGTAACTAGCAGTCCAATGTTTCCACAGTCAAATGGTCAGGCAGAGTAAGCCGTAAAAATTGTCAAAAAATTATTTTGAATAGCGTCGATCCTATAGAACCACTAAGTTGGGATGTGGATACTCCCCATCAGAATTAATTATGGGTAGGAATCCACGTAGTAACTTACCTGTGAAAAAAAACTGCTTGATACCCAACTGGCCTTATTTAGAAAATTTTCGGAATGAAAGAGCTGGAAGAACAAACTAAAAAGTTTAATAGAAGACATTGAGCTAGACAAAATTTCGAATTAAAAGCAAATGATGTTTGGATTACAAATCTGAAGAGATACGGAAAAATTTTAAATAAAGGAACAGAACCAAGATCTTATGTTATTGAGTCTAATGGTAGAATTATAAGGAATCGAGCTCATCTGGTAAAGGTAAATAATACTGCTAACTTTTGATTTACCCGATGAACTATTTTCAAATAACGGATCCGTAAACGTTTCGGAGCGTCAAACGGTCACAGACAACCAGAATTTAGATCCTAAAAATCTGAATTTCGAAGACAATTTTGAAACTGAAATTATGGAAGAATCTGAAAGTTGTACAGAGGACACCATACCAGAAATACAAGACTTCATTTTGAATAGACAATCTGATGAAAACTTTATAGCACAACCATCGACGTCGTTCGGAAGTCAAAAAGAAAATTTGCGGTCAGAAGGTCATAGTTTTACACGATATGGACGTGTTATTAAATCACGCCGTTGCGGTTGTTGTAACGGTGGAAACTGTAAGTAAAGTTTCTTCTGTTGCTGCAAAACTGTTGTTTGGCCTCTGAATCAGCAAAATTAATTTAAAACATTTTTGTGAAAGAGGATATATTATATATAGTAAATCGTTATCGTGAAAAAGGGAGGATGTGTTATAAAGTCATGTACATAATATACTCCCTGTATATTACGTGTATACCAAGGACCAGTTTGAACAGGTACCTGGATAGATGACCACAAGCAAGAGAATAGTTTTGTCAAGTTCACTTCACAGCTCGGTCAGACGCGCTCGGGTATACTATACTCTAAAGAGTATAAAACAGAGCTAATACAATATTATCTCTCCAACAGGAGACAAAGAGTGAGGGTGAGGGGGTGTTATCAGGGGAGAGCAGGGGTCAGTCCTGGGCCCCTTGCTTATCTTAATTTACATCAATGACCTACCACTGCCACCAACAGGGGCGCCCTTTTTGCTGACGACACTACTTTCTCTCTCTCTCTCTCGGGACTATATTAATGACGCAATCGAAGAGCTGGGGAACGCTCAGAGCATTGCTGCGAACTTGTTTAGTGCAAACGGATTGCTTCTGAATCTTTCAAAAACTAAAAGGGTGATCTTTTCTTTGAGGGACCTGGACGCGGCCAATGGATAAATCACAGACGTAAAGTTCTTGGGGGTTCACATCGATCCACTGTTGATATGGAACAAACAGATAAAATCGCAAAAAAAACTGGGAAGCTGTTTGTTCGCACTGCGCCGACATAGTCCCGGGAAACCCGCATTGACAGCTTACTAAGCGCTCTTCCACTCGATAATACGTGTACGCATTGTTAGTAGGGGGACACGCGGCACACGCCGATAGAATATTTGGGCTGCAGCGGAAGGATGTTAGAATCTTGGCTGGTTTGGGATTTAGAGATTACTGTAGGGACGCTTTAAGGAACTAGATATCTTAACTTTGCCCTCGGCATATATTTTTGAAAACTTAATATACATAAATCACCGTGAAGATAAATACAAAAGACACATTTAAGTCCACAGCCATGGCACCAGAGAATGATACATGCTTACTTTAGACTGAAGAGGTGCCAGGATGGCCCTAGATATTATGCAATAAAATTTTATAATAAGCTCCCGACCACCTATCAAGAGCTCCCAAGACGAAGATTTAGGACTGTTGTAAAACGATTGATGGTGGATAGGGCATTCTTTACCACAGAGGAGTTCATGAACCTTCAATTTTAACTTAATTTTATTTTGTTTTTGGATTAGTGTTGTTTTAAAAAAAGCATCTTCTTCACTGTGGAGTCAATGATTGACGTTATAGGTTGTGATGTAATATTAGCATTAATACGATTGCTTTGTTTGTGAATTTTTCTCTATACTCGATTTGAAATTGGTTGATAGTAATAAATCATTAAAATCCGTCAAACACGTACACAGAGTGGTCCACCTAAATTGCCAAGTTTTAAATAGTATATACATTGAAAGTCTAGACCCTTTTGCATTTATTAAACTTTCCATTCCTATAGATCTGATAAGGGCGTCGAATACAAAGCTTAACCCGAGGCTCGAACAATAAGCGGTAGTATTCTACCTGTGATGTTTTGCACTCATGCACGTGCTTTCGGGTGGGTTTAAGTTTATATTAAACACAATAATTATATAATTTAGTGAACATTCGGATGTGTGGCATAATTTGTTACCCTTGTATTTGAATAAATATAATACTAATAACAATAAAGCAACTAATAAACAAGTAAATTTGGAAAAATGTTTCTATTTGAAATTCTATAAAATTTATAGTAAGTCATTACAGTTCTTCGCTTTACATTAATCATCATCAGAAAATGAAATATCTGAGGGACTGTCTTCTTCCCCTAAATTGATAATAAGTGGTTCGACCGTTTTCTCCAGTAAACTATCCAATTGCCACATTTTTTCCTCCTCCTTTAGTACATGCTCTATACATCTTTGCCACTTCCCCGCGTTGACTTCTTGAAGCGCTTCTTCAAAGAGTTTTTGAACATCACTCATTTTATAAGTGGTATTTTTTCTAGCCACATAACCTTTCACATGAGCCCATACCAGTTCGATCGGATTTAATTCGCAATGGTAGGGGGGGAGCCGAAGCACTATTATATTTTGTTTTTTGGCCATTTCGTCAACAACATATTTTTGAAACCGATGTTTATGGGTGTTTACAATTGATAGCAACTCCTTTTTAACCATATTGTCCTCAAATTGTATTTGTTTCTCCACAAGCCACTCGATAATTTTTGCTTTTCGCCAAGCAGTTGTAGGCATCTTCTCCAATCTTCTGGAGTGATACGGAGCGTTATCTAACACAATGACGGAGCCAGGTGGAATCAGCTCTATCATTTGTTCGAAATACTCCTCAAAAACATCAGCATTCATATCCTCGTGGTAATCGCCTGTACGAACTGATTGGAATGATAATAGTCCACCTTCTAAAAATCCATTGGAGCTACCGATGTGAGTTATAATTAATCGTTTTCCTTTTCCAGAGGGCGGATTTATTCCTGTTGATAGACCGTCTAAAAATGCTTGCCGGTGAGAAGTCACATTTTTGTCTGTCCATATTTTTCCAACTGTGTAGCCTTCGTTCAGCCATGTTTCGTCCAAATAGAAAATTGTTTTGTTTTCATTGCGAAATTTTCTTATTTTTCTCAAATAATTACGTCTCCAACATACTATTTCATCTTTTTCGAGCAAATGAGACTTCCGACTATGTTTTTCCCATCTAAAATTCATTTCTCTTAGAACTTTCCATAGTTTATCTCTCTTGATTGCAGGAAAGTCTTCTTTTACTGCCCCTAAAACTCTATCCAAAGTAGGGATCTCCTTATTGAAATAGAATGAATGCACCTTTCGTCTTATGATGGCCTTTTCGTCCTCATCGATCGGTATTGTTCGCCTTCCTGGAGATGGTTTTGGTGGCGTCACGGTTCCTGTCTTTTCTTCCCGCATCAGCCTGTAGATGGTTGCTTTTCCAATACCTGTCATCTTTGAACAAAGTTCCACTGCAGAATCGATACTTATTGCACTTTTTTGATATCTAAGTGCATTAAATACATTAAGCACAATAATCTTTTCACTAATGCTTAGCGCTGATTTCGCAGCTCGCTTAACTGGAATAAATCCTGAAAGACTCTCCATTTTCAAAAATTACCCAAATGTGTGTCCTAGAATACTCGCATTAGGTTTGTTCGCTCTTAAAATGACTCACAGTTTTATACCAATAAGTAGAGGTACCTAATTTTTCGTAACTACCTGAAAAGTAACATTGTGTATTAATTGTTCCCGGAATTCTCGGCATAATTATTTTTACCTGTTATGACAATAATGATTACTAAATTATTCGGATAAGTAAATAGGGTTCAAACCGGCACGTCAGGTAGGTGCGCCTATGGAATCGGCTGCTAAAAATGATTTATTACTATCAACCAATTTCAAATCGAGTATAAATATTTATATTTTTGTTTTGATCAATGTTGCGCCTTGTGTAAATACATTGTATGATGACACCATGGATTTATTATAAGGATTCGATGTCCGTATACTGTGAGCGTATCGAAGGTGAAGCCTTATAATTTGTTGTTTGTTATTCTCTTGGGGGAGCAGTTTACGAACTACGAAAATAGACAAGACTACGAATTACCACGTAATTGAATCAAGAATGGTAGTAGAAAGAGATAAAATAGCATTGGAGTGTTGGAGCTCAGAAGTGTTGCTGTCTGTGCTGGTTGTTTAGGAAAACGGCTGAACCTCGGTCTGAACACTCGGTTACACGTACGTCTTTGTCTAATGAACTAGAAAAGAAAAAGTGCGACGTATAGATTTATATAGATTTATAAATGACTCGGAGCGACTTTAAATAAACACCTTTAGAAATAACATAACCTATAAATAATAAAACCTTTTTAACTTAAATTTATTATTATTTCGCAGAAAAATAATATATTTTGGGGCTTTTATTACTTTTAGTAAATCTTGTGATGCCTCTAACGTATTTTTGTACAAAAATACAAGGTAAAATAAGATGTGGCCAATGTTTACAAATTGTGTTTACAGTGTCGTTTAGAATGGTTTGTTTTGGCTTCAAAGAATGTGAAATCATCCCGTATCCAGTCCTAATAAATCCATGGATGACACCAATAAATTATCTTATCTTATATCAAGAAAAGCAAAACTTTTCTCAATTTGGCAATGTATTTTTGATACACACTAGGTAACATTACTTTTTATAAAAGTTTCTGTATCAAAAAAGAATCTATTGCGTTGTTAGTGTTTAATGGTACACTAGTAGTAAAACATTTAAAAATTGACTATGTCTTTGAAATAAAATTTTAAACTTGTACTGTCAATCAAAAGACTAGTGTAGGACTGGTTATCGTTCGGATTGTTTCCTTTTTACTTCATGAATTAAAAGTTAAATATAAATTCTTGTTCAGTATTTTTAAAATTTTGTATTTAAGAGTGTAGCACATTTTCATTAAAATATATGACATAGTCTCTTGTTAAACATTTTCGGATAATTACCAAAACTTATTAGAAAAAATATTTAGAAGACAGGTTTTATAAAGAAAAAACTAAAACTTTATTATAGGAATTTTACACCTTATGTTCTACAATTCTATTTTCTTAATCTAAATCCCTTAACCTAATATTCAGAGTAAAAAAGGCGTTTATTGTATTGCTAAATTAAAACCACGATAGTATTTTTAGATATTTATTTCAAAATTTGTGGAAGTCCAATAGCCCTACAAATTTTTATGCTGTTTTTGCAATTGAATTCTACTGCATACTCTTGTTTATAGACAATAAAAAATAAGGTATGACATCAGGATCAGTTGGTGAACCATTTTCTACTATTTATAAATTAGCTTTCTTATAAAAATATACTGAGCAAATAGCACACCTTTACTGTTTTTAGTTTTATCAAAGAATCCACTTTTTTTCAGCATGACAAATGAATAAGAGTTGGAATGTAAAAACAAATCAAAATTAAACAGGTCTATCAACAAAAGTACGCAATAGTTTAGCCAATCTGCTTAAAATCACTGAAATAAGTCACAAATATCACTATTTATCCTACTATAAGAAAATTAAATATAACTGCACTTCACCGTCAATATTGTTTTAAGTTCACTTTATTTTCTACACTGTTCTCTTAAATTTTTTTTGTATAAATAAAAGTCTGTCAATATATACCTTTATATAATTATTACACTCTAACATTTTAAATTTAAAAGTAAAATGCTGGGCTATTATTATTCATTCAGACAGCAAGGCAGCATCATCTAAACATTTTAAACCTTTTTTCACAGATGCACGAAACATGCCAAGTTTGAAGTTTTTTTCAATAAAAAAAATGTACTATTTATATAATATAATTACAACTTAAAAGTTTTATTTAAAGTATTTCATCTTGACATCCTTAATTTTTTTGATTAAATGTATTATACTAAAAATAAGACCAAACAGCATTCTTTAATAAAATTTAAAAACATGTCTCTGTTTAAGAACTATAGCGACACTGTTTTCATAATTGATTAAAGAACACCGGGAATTAAATAATAAAGCAAGATATTTTTACAAATAAAAGAATATTAATATCTTATTAATATTCATTTAGGAAAGAGGGCGACTCATTCTGAAATCCACAGAACATTGTTTTTAAATTTTGAGGTATTTTTAATATAAGTTAAAATTTGACACAAATATATACATAAATGTAAGAACCGAAAATAAAGATACATACAATAATTAAAATATGCTAGAACTAACCTGAAGATTTCGTAATAAGTCACAATCAAAGATGGAAAAATAAACTGTGGTTTGTGATGTAAACGTTTCAAGTTGTTTCGATATGTATACCTTACACAGATGAATAAAAGACTTAAATAAAACCTGTGATCTAACCTCCACTTCAAATATCCATAGCAACTTGCAGCCCAATAAAGTTTTGTCACTGCTGATGTTAGTGCACCTCTGAAGGTTCTGGTTTTGGAGCATGGTGATTTGCTGCTGCTTCCGGCGTACTTATTGGCTAAAATCATACTTTGTTTCAGATTTCTTGTACATACAAATTTGAACACAATATTGAATTTGTTAAAATAAGTAACATGAAGTGGATTTTTCTAAAAGTGGGGTCATTGGATAATAATTAAAATCAAACTATCACATTTGGTAAATATTAATTAGTAAGTACCAATTGGTAAAGTTAGAATTATTGTGGACATTTGCATTATTTTAAAATTTGATATATGTTTTTAATTTAGATACCTTTAGCGCACGTCTATAACACGGAAGTAATAATAACAATAAAGTCAAATGGACTTAACATTAACTTTGTAACAAAACCCGTTACCTCCGCCTATGTTAATATACATATAATATACTCGTTTTACTACGAGTCGCCGCCACTGTGCAGTTTTTTTTTGCAGAGTTTCGTTGCTTTGTCGTTTGACCAGGTAAAAAGGTTTATCAGATCATTTTTACCATCGCTTGTGTCGTAGCCAGTCAGTTTTCTTAATTTTTTTCTCCCGAAATCTACAAACTGGAAGCGAACCTTTTGGTGACTACCAGAGCTGTAAAGTATTACTTTAGAGTCACTGCGTGCCTGGTCGTAAAAGGTAAAACAATTGCTATGATATTCTTACATAAAATATGTCAAGCTTATATTTATGATATGTATTCTTTTAAAATACCCTTTAGCTGGTAGATTTTTAACATGTCTTTTTTTTTGTAAAAGATTGTAGATTAACGGAAGAATTAAACAACCTGTCGAGACACCGAAACATTGCTTTTCATTACCAGCATTCGAACCAAAATCCCTGAGAAACCCACAAAGAGTTACGTTGCAACTTGTCACCCAACGAGTCGATGGTTTAGCAGAAATGGTTCCGACAAATACACCATTGGGAAATCAAGGACGAGGTCGCCGCAGCCTGAACCATAGTCACGGGGAATCTCCGCCTTTTTTTGGGTTCAGTAGCGGAGAACAGTCGCAACCAACAATGCAAGGTATAAATTTTCCTTTTGCGCCCAGCCAATTTCAGCAGACAAATGGGGGAGCTCAAAACTTTCAGACAAGCAGTACAGGGCCGCAAGGCATACCGGTGCAGCCGGTCAGCGTACCCCCATATCCACCAGAAGATTTTGTTAGTCTGGTTAATTCAATTGTAACATCACTTAATCATTTAAATTTAAATAATCATAATAATACAAATAGTTCGTCATGTAATGCAACAGCCACGAGTAACTCTAATGTAGTCGATGCTATAAAAATTTTACCAACTTTTGGAGATGACGGAACGTTGCATCCTATTGAATTTTTACACCATATAGAAAACGTGGTGGATGTACAAATATTACCTTACACAAAAATTGCTTTTGTTTTGAATAATTTGTTTAAAAAATCGGTTAAAACCTGGTGGAATGCTTTTTACGATCAATTTCATAGTTACAGGGAATTTAAACAGGCTTTTATTAAAAATTACTGGGGTGCAGATAGGCAAATAAAAATTAAACTACAATTGGAGGCAGGGCGATACGAGGAAGGTCAAGGGCTGCTAACCGAACATTTTAACAAATACGTTAGTTTAGCGAAGTATTTAGGACCCCCATACTCTACAGTCGAACTAATTTGCATAATAGCCCGACATTTTCCTCCTAACGTCTCGTCTGTCCTTATAGGGGTGCAAACCCTAACTGATGCGCTGGATAGGCTACGACAGGCTGACAGTTATTTTAACAACACCGGTAGTAAAAACAAACAAAACTTTTTACCGGTCGAACAAAAAAATAATGGGTTAAAATTTAATAGTTTTAACCCCAAACCCCAATTCTCTAGGACCACGAAGCAAAATATTGCTACATTAGAACTGGACCTAGACAGTTCGGGAAACGGTGAAATCCTTCAAAAGTAACCCCCAATTTGAAGGACTTGTTTCTAAACGAGGGGGAGAGGGTGTCTCAAATATCAAACCACCCTAAAGAAGACCTACTAGAAGAATGTGATTTTGATCATCAGATTCTTGACAATACTTCCCCAAAAATAATCGTAGGAATTTTTGATTTTTGGTTTACTGCTCTAGTGGATAGTGGTAGCCAGGTTTCTGCTATTTCCGAGGAAATCTGGGTGCAGCTAACCCATTTCATAAAGACATACCACATATTAAATGTGTAGGTATACGCGTGGTTGGTGCTTTTAAAAGTAAATTTAAAAAAGTCAATTTGCAGGCCGAAATTCCTATATTTATAGAGGGTAGAAGATTTTTGCACGAATTTCTTGTAATACCAAATCTTTCGTGTCCAGTTATTTTAGGTTGTGATTTTTTACGACTTTATAATGTTTCGATAAATTTACCTGAAAAACATTTAAGTATAAAATGCAACAAACAATTTTTTATCGTGCCGGAAAAAAAATATCAGCACGGTGAAGAATCCTTATCAATAAACATTTGTAGTATTGTTAACAAAATCGATAAATTCCTTAACGACTGGTTCTCTTGTAAACTTAGCGTGAATATCGAAGCAAATAATATTTTAGAACATGAAAATAAAATTAATCTTTTGGAAAGCTTAACGAAAAATAATCCAAATATGAGTTTTTCTTCTAAACAGATAAATTCTCTCGAACTCGTAGAATCGATAACACATAATATTGAAAATGTTACTAACGAACAGCAATAACATTTTAAAAATTTAATAAACAATTTTAGTAGTATATTTTCAAATATACCGGGTCGCACAAAACTTTACGTACATCGAATAAAGCTATTAGATGATACGCCGTTTTTTATTAAGCCGTATCCGATACCGGTAGCACATCGGGATGCCGTGCAAAAGACTCTAACTCAGATGTTAGAATGGGGTGTTATAGAGCGGACTCCTTCGCAGTATATATCGCCGATTATGACCACTATTAAAAAAGATCGGTGATGTCAACCGATTTTGAGCTACCTAAACCTATCGAGGAAGTGGTACGGTTAATGTCGGGTAAAAAATTTCTCTCTAGCATTGACCTTACACACGGATATTGGCAGATTCCACTGCACGAAGAAGACAGACAGTATACGGGTTTTATGGTCGGTACCCAAACTTATAGATTTTGTGTCCTCCCCTTTGGTATTAAAACGGCGGTGAGTGCATTTAGTCGCGCTATGGATGTCATTTTTGGATCGGCTTTTCAGGGTTTCTTGTTAAACTACTTGGACGATCTACTGGTCATGAGCGATACATTTGAAAACCATTTAAACCGCCTTAACCGGGTTTTTAGCCGCCTAGCCTCGGCGGGATTGACGGTGAAACTGGAGAAATGTTCTTTTTTCCAAACCGAGTTACGTTATTTGGGTTACATTGTCAATGGGCAGAAAATAAGGCCAGACCCGGACAGAATCCAGGCTCTACAAGATTATCAACATCCTGCCAGTGTCAAACAGTTGCAGGCGTTTTTGGGGTTGTGTCAGTATGATAGGATTTTTTCGCCAAAGTTCGCAGAACTTTCGGCTCCGCTAACCTTACTGTTAAACGTGGAGTGACAGGCAGGAAACCGCATTCCAAGGCCTTAAATCTCTTTTACAACGGGAGACACTGCTGTACCATCCGATTTGTAATGAACCGTTCTGCGTCCAAACTGATGCCAGTGACATTGGCCTCGCGGCAATTTTGTTTCAGACGATCGAGGGAGAGCGTAGAGTGGTAGCATATGCCTCGCGTCTCTTGTTGGACCGGGAAAAGAGATATTTTTCTACGGAAAAAGAAGTCCTGGCAGTCCTTTTTGCGTTGTCAAAATGGCGCATATATTTGTTGGGCAAAATTGTTTCTTTGTATACTGATAATAGAGCGGCTACTTACATGAACCGGTGCCGATTAGTGTCGGAGCGAATTTCTTGGTGGGCGTTGATTATGCAGGAATACGATTTCGAAATAAAGCATATTCCTGGTCGCGAAAACATACCAGCGGACGCTCTTAGTCGTTATGCGGGGGCTAGGTATCCTACGCCAAAGGATAAATGTTTTAAGATTTTAAGTTTTTTCAAGCTACCTGATGACTTCCAAAAACTAATTACAGAAATTTCGATATTTCAAAGAGAAGATGAAAAGCTTCGGGTCATTAGGGATAATATAAATAAAGATCAGTCCTTACAGTCACGGTTTGTATTTCGTAACGATATTTTATACAAGATTGGTAAGACGGAAGGTCACTACTTAATGTGTCCCTCGTATACTCACGGACAAATTTATTGATGTCTATCATTCAACTTTTGGGCATTTCGGGGTTTACAAAACGTGGCTACTTCTTAGAAACGAAGTTTGGTGGAACAGTATGCATCGCGAAATTAAAAAACGCCTAAGGTTTTGCGAGATTTGTCAAAAGGCTAAAATTAGTATCTTACCTAAACCTCCTCAAATGCAAATAATACCTTCAGGTAAGGACGATATCGTAGCTACCGATATTTTGGGGCCGCTTATACGTAGTCGGGGAGGGGCCATGTACCTCTTTGTGCTAGTAAATTTATTTACGAAACATGTTCGGCTTTATCCCTTAAAAAAGGCCACTTCGCGGGCTATGTTGAATCGCCTTTTAAAAGACTATTTTTCCAAGAATGCCGTGCCGTCGCGCATGCTCAGTGATAACGTTACGCAATATACGTTGAAACTTTGGCGTGAAACTTTGCAGGCGCAGAATGTGAAATTGGTCTATTCTTCGGTACGACACCCATGCGCAAATCCTTGCGAGCGCGTTATGCGGGAACTGGGTCGACTTTTAAGAACGTATTGTTCGGAACAACATTCCCGTTGGGCTTGGGAAGTGTCTCGCTTTGAAATGTTCCTAAATACCGTCGTGCATGAATCTACGGGTTTTTCTGCTAATGAACTTCAGTTCGGGGAACCCCCTGTCTCCTTTTTGCTTTCGGAGTATCGGGGAAATACTACCGGCACCCTGTCACCTGCGGAAAAACTCATTTTGGCCGATGCCACATTACGGGGCCGTGCTGCCCGTCGAGCGGCGCAGTTTCCTGGCCGTCCTTTTACCGAATTTGAACCGGGTAATCTGGTTTTGCTGAGAGCAAACACCGTATCATCCGCCATTCGAGCTGAAACGAAAAAAATGTTATTGTTGTTCGAAGGCCCTTACCGGATAAAAAGAAAAGTTAGTGATGCTACTTATGTACTAATTCACCTTAATAATAATGTTGAAAGGGGTGTGTTTCATGCCTCGCATCTTAAAAAGTTTTTTGGTTCCTCTACGGCCTCTTCGCCGAATTGGGAAAATTAACGTTTCGAGGCCTAGCTGAAGGGGGGCGAAGATGTAACAAAACCCGTTACCCCCGCCTATGTTAATATACATATAATATACTCGTTTTACTACGAGTCGCCGCCACTGTGTAGTTTTTTTTTGCAGAGTTTCGTTGCTTTGTCGTTTGACCAGGTAAAAAGGTTTATCAGATCATTTTTACCATCGCTTGTGTCGTAGCCAGTCAGTTTTCTTAATTTCTTTCTCCCGAGGGGGGGGGGGGATATCAGGAACAGGGTGGCCACCAAAGTATCCTATTCAAATTCCGTGACTTTTCCAGGTTTTCCATGACCAAGTACCCAAAAATTCCACGATCAACATAACATCAAATTAACTGCATGTGAAAATTAATTTTTCTTAGTTTTTCCGAGTTTTGGAAAAGTAATTTATCAACCAACGTGCAAAGGAACCTGCACGTTAACCGTTTTACAGTCAAGTACAAGTCGAGTGTTGCAGTTTATTATATAAGGGTAACGTCACTTTTCACACTACAGAGGAAAATAGGTTCTTTTTTCATTAATGGGGAAGATGGGTTTGCAGATAAATTATTTCGAAGTCAAAAACTGAAAACTATCTTAGAGCAGTAAAACATTGCATAATTCGCGAAAAATTAACTATTAATTTTCAACTTCAAAAATTTAGTCCCTATTATTTCCAAGAGACCTGAATATATAGAAAGAGTGTATGATAACACCAAGTCTAAGTATAATAGTGTCAGGGGGTTAGGTCGGGTTGTTCAAAACTTTAAAAAGTAGTTGGCTAATAAAATACTCACGTCGGGTTGCACAAACAATTTAATCACGAATTAAACTAACAAGACACTTGTAATGTGACAGCACTTATGCTAACGTCATTGCCAAATATGACTCTAAACGTCAATTAAATTTACTACTTGATTAAAAGTTTTGTGCAACCCGCTGTCAGATACTTAGATTTTGACAAAATAGGTGACATTGGCAAAAATGATTCTAAACGTCAATTAAATTTATTATTAATTTTATTCATTAATTAAATTTTTTTGTACTGCATTTACGGTATTTAATTTTTAACTAGACTTTTGTTTAGTGTATTTTTTACATTATTTTAATTTTTAATGTTGTCTATGTACTTTTTTTCTACTGTACTAATGTACTTTTTACCATATTGACGAAACAGATGTCAACAGGATTCACATTGTGAATGAGTGAAATTAAAAAATAAATACATTTATTACATGGTTCTGATCTGAAGCGGTGGGAGGGTGAGCCGAAGCTCTACGGCACTTAGGCCTCATTAGACCCATTGTGCGTCCTCCCGGAAATAGGAGACTTCCTCTCAGCGCGTCAACCAGCCTACTGATTTAAAGTAGTTGATGACGTCACCGGACGGTGCCTCTCTGACGTTGTTTAAGGTGGTCCAATACTCGCCGAACACGGTTTTCCTTAAGAGTGTAAAAGTCGAGCAGTCACAAAGGATATGCTCGACGGTCTCGTCTTCTTGTTCACATCCTCTGCATAGGGGTGCGTCAGCTTGACCTATTCTGTGCGTAGTTGACAGTGTCCTGTCAGAATGCCCGTTGTAAGACGCAGGTTCTGCCTTGTCCTCGTCAAGTACTTTTTAGCTGTTCCGCTGTCAGGGTAACTAAGTAGCTCCTTGGCAAGTTTGCAGCCTTCCGTTTCATCCCATACTTTTTTAAAAAGTTCATGGGAGTGTTTTTTAATTAGGTTCGCTACCACCGACGTCGCTAAGTCAGTGGAGCAGCCAGGCCCGAGCATATTTAGGGCGGCCGCCCCCCTAGCTAAGGAGTCAGCAATGCGATTTCCTTTTGATGTGCCGTGCCCTTTCCTCCACCTCAGAGTGACCACATTATGATTGGAGGCTTCTGTTAGGGCTCGGTGACAGTCTAATACTGTACCAGATATGATACGTGGTCTGTCCAGGGCCAGAAATGCTTGCCTGCTGTCCGTGAGGATGTGTACATTTTGTCCAGTAATATTCTTACTGGTTATTTCTCTTGCTGCTATACAGATACCTGTGAGTTCTGTTTGAACTACACTTGCATCTTTGCCTATAGCCCATTTTATGTTCAGGCCCAGGGCTCTGGAGTAGCTTCCACATCCTGAGCCCTTTTTGGTTTTGGAACCGTCAGTGTAGATGTGTTTAACAGCTGCCGTTGCGGTATCTTGTGCGTGTCTAGTAATTACCCTGTAAGGTTTGTTGAAGACGAATCTCGGCGCAATGGCGTCCATGCTCGCTTGCAACAGTGGAAGCGCATTCAACGCATCGTTTCACAAGCGACGTTTCACCGCGCCGGTACCCGCTCCTGGTTCGATGCCAACCGTGCGAAGTCGTGTCATAGTCATCAACGCAACCTCCTTAATGTGAATACTAAGGGGGGTGAGATTAAGGATCACTTCCATTGCTCTGGTTGGTGTGGTTTTCATGGCTCCAGTAATATTGAGACATGCTATTCTCTGGATTTGATCTAGTTTTCGTGAGGCTGTGACTTGGAGGACTTTTGGTCCCCAGGCTATTGCTCCGTATGTTAGCATGGGTCTTATGATGGTCGTGTAAGTCCATGCGACAACTCTGGGGGATAAACCCCAGGTTCGGCCCACGGTCCGACGGCATTGTTCGTAAGATGCTTTCTTTACTTGGTTTTGCAAGTGAGAGTTCCATGTTAGCCTGCTATCAAAGATGACTCCAAGGTATTTCACCTCTGTAGAGAAGCTTAGTTTGGTTTTCAGAAGTTCCGGTGCTTTTAGGTTCGTTAGCTTCCTTTTCTTTGTGAAGAGGACCATCTCCGTCTTTCTGGGATTGATAGACAAGGAGTGATCGCTGCACCACTTTTCTATGGTTTTAAGGGCAACCTGCATCCTTTCGCAGAGTGTGCTCTCAAACTTACCTGTTAGCAGAATGACTAGATCATCTGCGTAAGCAAGGGTGTAGGTGTTGTCATTGTTTAGGCGGCTAATCAGGGTGTCAAGGTGCGACGCTAATTTTTCATTAAACCAAAACTGATAAAAATAATTTTGAATTTTCAAAATGATACCTAGTACCAAACTAGGTCAAGCTTAATCACAGACGAGCAACGAATTGTTCCAGGGGACAATGGTGGCCGTCAGATTTTAAACAGCGAGATGGGTCGGAGTTAAGATGTTTTATTTTAGAGCGCCACGTGATTTTAAGGTTTTACACCATTCCCCTGTATATAGATGTTGTACGAGGAAAGACAAAAATCACGAATTGTCAAGCCCCGGGCTGCAGTCTGCCTTCCACCAACACCTGTTCCGATACTAGTACCAAATAAAACAACACCGCTTAAAACAACAAACTGGTTATATTAATAACCGTATAAAGAAATTGGTACAAGTAATAGTGATGGTTAATTAAAGAAAATATAGGTAAATGGTTATATTAACCTTAAATTAAAAGAAATGTAGTATCGTATAAGTGAATGAGACTGGTCTCTAGGGGTATAACCGGCGCACGCTCAGTCCCCAAACGTGATCACGTCTAAGTTACAGCACTTTCGCGTACCCTGTATTATAACCCCTGACTTAAACCTAACAATAATATGGGACACGATAAGATTCCCATTAGTTAATTATCAAAAAAAAGAATCATTCAATAACACATAACTAATATCAGTACATTAGTATTATATACAGAACACAGTAAATTTTACATTAAAGGGGGGGGGGGGGGAAGGTGAATTGGTCATTTAGGGGGGACAAAAAAAAAAGAGTAAAATAAGTATCTTGTTGCTCCTCGGGGTAATAATCTTGAGATAAGTATCTTATTATTATTATTTAGTTGTCGAGCAACAAAATACAGGTCGATATAATAAAATTGGATTAAAAACTTGCGGTTTCCTTAGCTGGTAAGACCTCAGCCTCTTCTCTATGGAGGGGGGTGGTGGCCAGCAAACCGCTTGAAGGCTGAGAGGTGGACGTCAACCTTGGTGGTAGAAATCCTGGACAGATGTGGAGTCCTGTGGTAATACTGGGGTAGCTGTGATCTTCAAATCGGGCCGGATGTAAGGAAGGGCCGCTCTACTCCCAGGAAACGCAAATAAACCAGAAACCAAACTAACATGTGGTAATAAAACCCAAAAATAAAACTAGAAAATAGAAACCCCTTTCGATGTTAAATGGGGTTGATCAAATAGCACGTGGGCATTGAGAATTTTGTTCCTCACAATGAGTGTGGCTAGTCAAACGCCATACAACTAACATCCAATAATGACATAAGCCACGACGAGTCTTTTTAGAGATACTCCCTAACAAAGGGTACTGGTTGAATCACACCAACTAGTGAAATTTTCCAAAAAAAAACTCTATTTCTCAGCCCACACCCAAAACGTGTTTAGTTAGCAAAAGGTCTAATCTGCGTGTCTACAAGTTTATTTAATTCAAGCTGTTCATTTTCAGTTATAACAGTTTGCAGTTGCTCCTTGTTAAGAGTACAGATGGTGTCAATATTTCCAGAAAAATGCCACTCGTCATGCCTTAGATTGGGTACTATACCCATAGTCATCCAAAAATCATATCCCAAAATCAGCGAGTGTGGCAACTCTGGTAGAACTATAACTTCCATGATCTTCAATCTATCTCTAAGTCTCATTGGTAGTTCCAAAGTTCCGATACACTCTTCTCGTTGTCCATTAGCAACGGTACAAACTGTCTTTTTACTCGTATTTAAAAGTAGGTGTAGATTTTCCAAGACAGACCATCCTTTTTGACCTATGAATGTTCTAGAGGCTCCAGAATCCAATAAACCTAAAAGCCGCTTTACAGTTGGGGATTTTCATTGCTGGCAACGAAAAATTGCGAGATTTTTATTGCGAGCATGCGCAGACCCATATTGGCAATCAGCTGTTGCAATTTTTATTTCAATTGCGAGAAATAGCTCCGGACCTATTTTAATTGCAGTTGCCTCGCAATTCTGGGGACATTTTTGGTAATTTATGAGTTGCCAACATTAAAAAAAAAACAGTTTGCTGGGCGGTGTCCTTCATCTATTGTAACGGTTTTTCAGGTTGGAAGAAGCATTTTGTTTTCGTTTGAACACAAGAAAATTAAAATGGACAAAGTACCTTGTGGTAAAGAGTAAGTTAACAAAGATATAGTACCATTATCAGTAATCACAATCACATAATATAGTTAGTTACCTCGCAAAGCTTTATACCGTAAAATTTTAGTTCAGTTGTCTAAAAACACATTGTTGTTTTGTAGGGGCAATAAATATTCGTAGTCCAGGGATGCCACAAAAATTGTAATCGAGCTATATGAAGGGTTCCCCTGTCTCTATCAGGTGAATGCTGATGATTATTTCAATAAAAATAAAAGAATATCAGCTTTTGAGATGATAACCAAGGAGTTTAATAAAAGAAATTTGACCACGCTGACAGTAAAAGCGATCCAGGATAAAATTCACGGAATTCGAACCCAATTCCTAAATGAAATAAACAAACTTAAAAAAAGTAAAGTATCAGGGGCAGGCACCGACGAAATTTACAAACCAAAATTGTGGTGTTTTGACTTACTGCAGTTTATTCAAAAAGGCAGTGTAGTTATACGAGGGGAGTCAAATTTAGACACCCATAGTAGTCAGTCATCTCAACAAACCTATGATGAATTCACGGTAAGTATGAAAGGTTTTCTGCACAGTTTAGTAAGAGATTGATATTAAAGGAGAACTCATTTTTAAAATTCTCTGCAGGATGAGCCAGACCTGAAGCCAGAACTTATATATGATGGTGATGTTCAGGATATGGATGAGGTGCTATTATCTCCAGTAGTATCATCAGGGGCAGTCACTGATGACGAACATTCATCAAGGGCCAACTCTCGTCTGTCTGACATACCCCCACCCTCCAAAAAAAGGAAAACATGCAAGACAGACAAAACAGAAAAGATAGAGAATTTAATGGAATCGGCGGCCAATACATTAAAGATTTTGACCTGCAGCGAGGAGAAAGAAATAAACAGAAATGTCGTTTTTTCTCAGTAAGCTTGGTTTTATGCCTGCCCTGCAAATTTTACCTAAAAATGCAAAAATGGTCTGCCTACATATTTTCTTTGACTGAAATTAAGTACCACAGTATTAATATTGTTGCTTATTTTTTAGATGTATAGCTACAGAACTAAATGCCATCGAGGATGAAGAAATTGTCGATGATATCAAGCAGCAAATTATAAATAGTATTTTTAATGGGAAAAAACGATATAGACAAAAGAAAAACCAGCAATAAGGAGCTATATTATCATATTACTTTGTGTATTAGAATTATAAGTTTCTGTATTTTTTCTTATTAATGGTAAAATTTGACTATTTTTAAAATTTTATTATAGAAGAGGTTTGTTGTTTTTTTTATTAGGCTAATATATTTTAGTATTATTTGTTTCCACTTACAAATATGTTGTAATAATAATTGAGTAAGAGAATACTTGATAGTTATAAATTGTTATAGGGTAGAATAAATAATAAAAGCACTGAAATATTTTTCACATTTAACTCTTTTCTTTTCAAAAAATGTATAATACATAATACATATAACAACCACAATTTACAACTACTGCAAAAGAATTATGATAAAAAAAGATACACATTAAATCATGTCATTTTGCCAAGGTACACTACCACATCCATTAAAATATTCTGTAAATTCTTCTCTTATTCGTAATATATCATTTTTGGGTCTTCTGCCATGTTGTCTGCTTAGCCCAAAAACAAATCTGTACCGTTTATCTATGCCACCTTCAGGGTTATTTCCTATATAATTTGATTTAGACTCTTTTCTTAAAAAATTGTGTAAAGCACAACAAGCCTGCGTGATAACTTTAGCTTTATTAGGCTTTAAAGGGATTGTATTAAGCAACACTCGAAAACGATTTGCTAAAATGCCAAATACATTTTCTACAAGCCTTCGAGCACGGCTAAGACGATAATTAAAAATCTTTTGCTCTTTTGTTAATCCTCTGTATGGATAAGGTTTCATTATACTCTTCCTGGAAGTGGTTTATCCTCTGGTATATTCAGAGTGTTTGCTTCAATTGCACCACTCAGGTCGCTATTCCAATACATGCCACCATCTGAAATCCGACCATTTGTGCCAACATTTACATAAAGGAAATTATAGTTTGCATCTACTAGTGCTAAAAGAACAATACTGTGTGTCCCTTTGTAATTATAAAACTCCGCTCCTTGAGCATTAATACATATATGTTTGCCATCCAATGCACCAATCACATTCGGTGCATTCCGTTGTGTTTCAAACTCTCTAGAAATCTCAAGCCATTCAGCTGCCGTTGAGGGAACCTGAAACGTAAAGCATTTCATTACTTTAAACATACTACTCTTGCTTATGACCATATTGCTAGAATACTTTAGTGTGCTACTTACCTTTAAATATTCCAATTTCAATTCTTCATAAATTGCTCTGCAAACAACAGGAATAAACAACGAAATTGTACTCTCGTGTATTCGATAACTGTACATTAGGCTTCTAAAGGACTCTCCTGTAGCTAGATACCGTAATGTAATTAACAGTTTTACTCTGGCTGAGATACAGTGGCGATACATGGATCTCTTGGTTATTCGGTGTGAGATTGTAGCCAGTAGCTTATTAAACGTTTCTTCATCCATCCGCAAGAAGTTTCGGTAGGTTTTCAAATCGTCTGCTCCAATTAATTTTTCAATCAAAGGTAAATTACCTCTTTGAGTATTTAGCCACGGCCTTATCCACCATTTTCTCTGCTTGGTTTTAGCATCTTCCAGCAATAATGCAGCAGAAGCCAAAAACGTGCAATAAACTGCGGCAAGTGTAACTTTTTGCTTCTTTGAATACATTTTTCGTAACAAACCAGAAGCCAGAACACAAAATTTAACTCAATATTCAATTAAGCAAAGTAAGGTTATGTTTCATAAATGTCATATGGTTGGCAGCACTTATTTCCAAAACGAAATCTACAACAAATTTCAGGCTGTAAAACACTTCGCAATTGTAATTGCCGCAATAAATAATTGCTGCAATAAAAACTTGCAGCAATTAGAATTGCCAGAAATAAAAACTTGCTAACTGTAAAGCGGCCTTAAGAAGGTATATCCAAGGATATCAACTTCAAGGTATGGTCGCTCGCTATTTTGTGCATGGTTGATAATAAAGTCCAAAATAGGTTTGTAGCCGGTGGATTGAACAGGCTTCCTCGAAGGCCGACTTCCTAAGAGTGCCGTTTCCCGAATTGCAGGATGGACACGTGCGCTTCGTAAAACCTTCTTTTCTACATCCATAGCAATATCTTTTCTGGCTTTGCTCCGCGCATCCTATAGTTCTATGGCCTGGCTTCTGACATTTAAAACAGACTACCTCCCGTCTAGAACTTCCACTTGAACCTGGCTCAGACAATCTAATTTCATCAACTTGGTCTTCTAAACCAACATAAGCCAAATCAGGTTCCAAAAATTGTCCCTTCCTCGGGGGAGCTACATAGTCGCCAGACTGCATCCTTTGTTCAATCCTTTTACATAAAGTTTTTAATTGGGATAAACTTGTAATCTCCAAAGCTCCTAACTGGGTCCGGTATATTGGTGCAATATTTCTAAGCAAGATGTTCAGCTTTGCATCCTCAGATATAGGACACTGCAATCGTTGGAAATACTTGGACATTATTGCCATATATGTTCCAATCGTCTCATCTGAACCTTGACTCCTTCGTTTAATTTCCTCCAATAACTTTTCACTGTAAAAAGCCCGTTGATATTCCTCCTTAAACTTTGCACCTAGTTCATCCCATGTCTGAACTTCTGTTCGACAGTCCTGGTAGAATTCATAGGCTCTCCCTTCAAACAAGTCAATGCCAGAATCAAATAAAATCTCCTTAGTAACATTCCTGGCACGTCTCAGTTCTTCAACTCTCTCAAAGAAAGCCATGACAGACATACCTTTTCTATCACCAGTAAAACGTAAGTTCCATTTATGGGGCAAAATCGGCTTAATACCAGCTACCGTATAGGACGTAGGAGGTGCACTACTAGTACTAGGAGGCTGCGAACCAATACCTGAAGAGCTTGGGAGTGAAGGACCTACAGGTGTTGAAGTAGGGATAGCAGGCTGCTGTTGTGGCACAGGAGCAGGGTTAGTAGCTGTCTGCGATGGTGGTAAACTACTCTGAAGTACAGCAAGATTAGGGGAATCGATTGAGTTTTTCCGTCAACTAATGAGGCCTTGGTGTTAAGTTGATCAATCATAGTCAATGCTTGAGCTACCACTATACCTCGTAGCTTTCCTTCTTCTACCATAGTGCAGACCATGTGATTCTTCCTAATACATGATTCAACTTAGTCCGTAACTTCAAAAATAGTCCACTCTTACTTGTGTCTGAGAATGAATCCACAACATTGCATAGTCCGTCTAACTCCTTGGTCACTGCTGCAATATCCTCTTGAAAAGAAAATGGGTAAGGCGGATAACTTAAACTTTCTCCAGATCTTTCCATTTGTCTCGCCAACACCAATCGATGTCTCATTTCATCCACCGTACCAGTACCTATACCTCTCCAAGATGGCGGCATCTGATGAACAGTCGAAAAATGTCGTCTCTGAAAAATCGTTTTTCGAGTGCTGTAAAACTCGACAATCCAGATATTTGGTGTGTGTAAACTGTGGAAAAATATTTCATAAATCATGTGCTAGTCGCGATTTTCGCGGAAAAATGAAAGTGATCGATGAAACAAGAATAATGTGTTGTGATGGAAACCTAACCTCAAATAACGTTGTTTTGGAAAAAGAACAAGAAGAAATTGTACATCTTAAACAGTCTCTGGAGATGCTTAAAGAAGAAAATACTAAATGGAAGCAGTGTATTCATGAATATGAAGAAGAAAAAGCAAGATTTAAACAAAATAATACAAATAAGGAACAAGAGTGTTCTAACGAAAAAACTGACAGGTTAGAAACTGAAATATATTATCTAAAAGCATTAGTCACTGAAACAACAGATAAAAACAATATTCTGAAGGAAAACAATGCGTTATTAATTGATAACATTAGATCCTTAGATGGTCATCAGGTTCAAAGTTCAAAATCTAGCATAACAATTTCCCAAAATTCCACCATTAAAAACAAATGCGATGACAAACATAGGAAGAAAGGAGATGGAAAACAGGAACTTGTCACAAAACAGAGTTCTAGGGCTGAGAACATCGATGAAGGCTCAACTACCAAACCGAACATAGATGCCGCCTCCATCGTTAATCAAACATCCAATCTACCAGTTTTGCCAACCGAGTTACCTGAAAACATTAATACTGGTGCATCTGATCTACTTTTGGCTAAAGAGAATGACAAATCAGGAACCGCAGCCAACATTGACAAAGAAGAGGAAGGAAGATGGATTGAGGTTAAGAATAAAAAAACAAACAAACAAGCAAGAAACGCTCGTCCCAAACCCATACAAGGCTCAAATGACGATGTGATTGAATTAAAAACAGCACAAAAAATGTCATCTTTATTTGTCTCCGGCTTTGCACCAACTACCGAGGGACAAGATATAATAAATTATCTAAAAAGTAAAACCTTAGACGTGAATTGCACCTGTGAAAAGATGAAAACGCTAAAAGAAAAATACCGTAGCTCTTTTAAGCTAATGGTTCCGTGTAATAAAATAGATGAATACATGTCGTCTGAACTTTGGCCAAGAGGCATTACTGTGAACCATTTTCTGAATTTACAACGCCGTCCAACGGGGAACAGTCAACATCTACAAAACAACCAAGATCAAAGCCTTGTAAGTCAACACCGGGTGAACAAAAACTGACAATCTTTCACGCAAATGTAAGATCTATAAGAAACAAGAAGCTGGAGCTTGAAGCATTTCTTATTGACAAGACCATAAGCTTTGTATGTCTCACCGAACATTGGCTTTCACCTACTGAGATGGAAGTCTTCCAACTAGGGGACTACAAAATAGGAAGCTACTCCGCCAGACAACAGAGTACAGGGGGCGGTACTGCTATTCTTTTAAATGCAAATTTAGATGTAAATGTTTTGGGGTTTTTAAATTGTTTCAATATTGAAAAATGCTTTGAAATTTGTGGTGTATTTGTTAATAGTTTGAATTTATATGTTTTAGCTGTATATAGACCTCCTCAGGGAAATTTTGACATATTTTTGACAAGTTTAGAAAACATTTTAGCTAAACTAGATATAAATAAAAACATAATCATAGCAGGAGATTATAACTGTCGTTTTGGCACAAACCAAGAAGAGACAGTTAGGCTGTGTGATACATTACACAGCTTTGGACTAGATCTGACTATAAATGAGGCAACCAGAGAGGCGGTATGCCTTGCCAATATCTTTGTGAATTTCTGTACAGACCCTCATTCAGCATCAGTTGTTGATATCAATATATCTGACCATTTGGGTCAGTTGCTTACTTTCTCTCTGTCTGGAAAGCCCGAGATCATTCTTCAGGCAAAAAAGGTATGTAGACCTATAACACGAGTGGGATTGTCAAGTGTTTCATGACTGTGTGGCTGCTGTTGAATGGAATTTTGTGAATGCTTTTGATATGTGTGCTGATGACAAATTTAGTTATTTCATGGAGATTCTTGAGAGGGCTTACATTAGTTCATTTCCTGAAAGGGCTTATGTAGTGAGATCTGACCAGGGCAATAATATAAGCTGGTTTAACAATTCTCTGAGAGGTATGCGTGAACACTTGAATTTATTGGGTGAGTTAAGTAAACAGTATGACCAACCTGGCTATATACTGGAATATAAAAAGTACAGGTCGGTGTACAAAAAAGCTATAAAAGATGCTAAAATAAAGCATAATGATAATTTGATCAAAAACTCAAATAATCCATCTAAGCATATCTGGCAAATTATAAATCAACAACGAGGCTCCATAAAAAAATCACAGAAACCATGTGAAATCTCACCGGATGAATTTAACACATATTTTGCAAACATTGCTCAAAGTTTAATTGGTGAGATTCCTCATTCCAACATGGATCCTATAGAGCCTCTAAACAGTATCTCTCCTCCAACTCACCTCTTTTCTTTTAATGAAGTAACATACAATGAAGTCGGAGACACTATCGATAGCTTGAAAAATAAGAATAGTTGTGACATATTTGGGTTAAACGTTAAACTAATAAAAACAATAAAAAATATTATCATTACACCATTAACCAAGTTAATAAATTTATGTTTTAGAGAAAATATATTCCCAACATTATTAAAAAGTGCCTTAGTAACACCAATATTTAAAAAAGATGATTCCTCTTTACCTGAAAACTACAGGCCAATTTCTCTATTACCCATCATCTCCAAATTGTTTGAGAAATGTATGTCATCACGAATTGCAAGGTACTTTGAGGAAAACGAGTACTTCACAGAGTGCCAGTTCGGCTTTCGAAAAAATAGGGGTACCACGCTGGGTATTGTGGACCTTGTGAGACGCGTTCTCGGATCCTTTGATGACTTGCAGTTTACTGCTGCGCTGTTTTGTGACCTCAGCAAGGCTTTTGACTGCGTCTCCCATGATATCCTACTACGCAAGCTTCGAGCATATCACTTTAGCTCGGACAGTATAAAGCTTCTAAACTCCTATCTTTCAAATAGAAGCCAGGTAGTGAGGGTTGATGGGGTGACGTCAGCAAGGAGTGATATAACCATCGGAGTCCCCCAAGGATCAGTTTTGGGACCCATTCTCTTTTTAATCTATATTAATGACTTACCATTAGGAGACAATCTAGCAAGGTATACACTCTTTGCTGATGACACCACGGCATCAATCACTGCACCATCGCTTGGGCAGGCAGTGGAAGGGTTGGCGGGGGTGCAAGGGAGGGTTTGGCGCAAACAATTTGCTCCTGAATAAAGACAAAACACACAGAATTGTTTTCTCTATGAGAGATACTGGCAATACCAACAGAACCACCCCTCACATTAAATTTTTGGGGGTTCAGCTTGATCCCAAACTTCTTTGGGATACTCATATTGATTCTGTTGCCAAAAAATTAGGGAGTAATTTGTTTGCGCTGCGTGCTCTCGCTGACTGTTTCGCAGGGTGTTTTAAGAACAGCGTACTTTGGTACTTTTCACTCTACCATGGTGTATGGCGTCCTTGCTTGGGGTCATGCAGCGCGGTCAAGGAGGATTTTTGGTTTACAGAGAAGAGCGATCAGGATTATCTCTGGTTTGGGTTACAGGGATGATTGTAGATTCTTTTTTGAAAGGCTTGGTATACTGACGTTTCCATGTGTGTATATTCTAGAGAATGTAATTTACTTTAAAAAAAATGAGGATCTGTACAGGACTCATGTTGATGTTCATCACCATGATACAAGACAGAAAAACAACTTTGTAGTGAGCTTCTGTCGATTAAGGAGATGTCAGGATGGCCCTGGTTATCTGGCTATAAAATTTTTCAACAAACTCCCTCTGACAGTGTGAAGCTTACCACTGACACGGTTCAAGGCTGCTGTAAAAAGTATGTTGATACGACATGCCTTTTATTCTACTGAGGAGTATCTTAATTGTGATGTATTTTCTTAATATTAATTTTAATATATAATAATAATAATAATAATAATGCTTTATTTGCTTAAGTACATTTGAGTAAATGTTTAGCATCGTCAAACAAATTTCAGTGTTAGGTAAATAAAATATAAATAAAATAAAATATATATAAAATATTGACAAAATATGGATTCCACAAGGACACTTATAAATGATTATACAAATATAATTCATTGACACTGAGATACATATAACATATAAAAATAATCAAACATTATATATAGTTAGACCAACAATAAACTCTTCAAGAGTGTATGGACAGATCTCCAAAATCAGCTGTTTAACCCGATGCTTAAATGTATTGACCGAGGTGGTTTTTAAATTAACTGCTAGGCAGTTGTATAGTTTAATAGCGACATTATTATAGCCTTTCTGGGTTAAGGTAAGCCGATGTTGAGGCATTAATAGGTTTTCACCGTATCGGGTGCTGTATTCATGTCGACTATTGATTGTTATGAAATTAGCCTCCCGTGTTTTAACAAACGTTAGGCAGTGGTAAATATATAGACCAGGCATGGTTAGTATTTTAAATTCCTTAAATAGTGGTCTACAACTATCTGTAGGTTTCTTTTTACCTATTATTCTGAGCGCGGTCTTTTGCATTTTAAACACCCGGTGCCATTCCGTTGAGTTTCCCCAAAAAATGAGCCCATAAGATATTTTCGATTGGAAAAAACCCATGTATGCAGTTCTAGACACCTCAATCGGAGTCACCTGAGCAATTCTACGCAGCAAAAAGAGTACAGATGCTAGCTTATTTGTCAGTTGGTTGATATGATTTTTCCAGCATAGTCTGTTATCTAAAAAGATACCAAGAAATTTAACGTTTTTATTCTCTTCTCGTTCTTTCAGGGAAAAGGTAACTAGTTCTGTCTTGTCAAGATTAAGGCATAAATTATTGTCTGCAAACCAACCGTGAAGTTTTTGTAGTGTCAAGTCTGTTGTAGTCTGAAGCTGGGTGGGATTAGTGTGATGATCAAGTAAGGTTGTGTCATCCGCATACTGAATAGACCTAACCTCGGAAAAAACAACTGGCAGTTCGTTAACATATAAGATGAACAAAAGCGGGCCAAGAATTGACCCCTGTGGTACTCCTGCTGTGACGGGAGAAGCCGAGGAAACCCTCCCCCCACAGTCAACAACCTGTGTGCGATCAGAGAGGAATGACTGCACAAGACATAGAGAGTTGCCCCTTATGCCATAACAAATCAGCTTATCAAGCAGGATCCGATGCGACACACAGTCGAACGCCTTCGAGAGGTCGCAAAATACTGCAGATACAGACTCACCCCTCTCGAAGCATCCGACCACGTGCCCCACCAACCCACTCAACGCATCAGTAGTTGACATCTTCTTTCTAAACCCGAATTGACTTGGGGAAAGCAAGCCGCCCCTCTCTAAAAAACGTATTAATCTATTATTTAAACTTATTTCTATTGGTTTCGATAAGACAGGGGCTATCGAGATAGGACGATGATTGCTAGGATCATTCTCGTCACCCTTCCTTTTAAATATAGGAGTTACCCTGCTTGCTTTTAGTTTTTTGGGAAAAACACCTGAACCAAAACATTTATTAATAATAATTGAAAGTGGCAAAACTATACCCTCACTAATTTGTTTTAAAATCTTGTTGCTTAACCCGAATATATCTTTAGCTGAGCTATTACTCATACCCCTAATTATGTCGCCTATCTCTGCCGGGTCCACCGGATCTAAGAAAAGAGTAAAGTTATTGTGTATATACCTAGAAGTCACGCTTGAAGGGTCTTGTCCTGTTTTTTGTAGGGTGGCTGTAATATTGTCAGAAATATTAACAAAAAAGGTGTTAAATTCCTCTGGTGTAATGTTAGATTCTGAATTTTTTTTTGTCTTGCTTTTGGTGTCATTAATAATATTCCACACTGCCTTAGGTTTATTGACACTACCCAATATTCTGTCCGAGTAAAATCTATTTTTTGTTTTACTTATTTTGTTTTTATAGTCTTTTTTTAGTTTATTTATTAAGTCAGAGATATCAATGTTCCTACTTTGCCTGTTAAAAGTGGTTAAAAAATTTAGGTTATCTCTACAAATTTTTAATTCGTTATTAAACCAGTTGTTGTTTTTATTTCTATTATGAATAGTTTTAGTTTTTCTTGGGAAACATTCATCCATAATAGTTAGAAGACGTTCCAAAAAGATATTAAATGATGTGTCAACATCGTATGACTCGGATAAAAGTGAAGACCATTCAGTATTCTGCAAAGTACGCACACAATAAGCCAATATGTAGTGTTTAGTCTTGTACTTTATGTGTTAATAGTTATATATTTATTTTTTTTTAAATTAGCTTAAGTATTTTATCAATTTTTAAATTATATTATTAACATTAAAATGTTGACGTGTGCAAATGCAGATATGTGTAATAGCATCAATAAACTATCTATCTAAACTATCCATCTATCTATCTCTCCATTCCAGCTCGTATACAAGTTCATTCCTGTCTAGTCTGTTAATTTCAATTTTTCTGGACATCTCGGAAAGTTACCACCGATCAGTTAAATCCCAAAATATATACAAGTATTCACTGGAGTACACACCTAAGTATCCACTATTCCAACACTGTACACTCCGTAACTAAAACACTGTACTATTTCACGCTATATACATCACTACACTTCACTGACATGAAGTCACCAAAAGAACTGACACGAAGTCACTAAAAAAAATAATCTGATATATATCTGCACCTAACACCGATCAAACTTTTCCAAGATATCACTAAGTTCACATTTCTCTGCCATCGTCACACAAAAATTTAATGGGATCAGAGATAGGTTGTATGACTCTCGTCCAACATAAAATTATGACAAATTCAGAACCGATTAGACCAAGAAGTTACAGAGTTTCACTGGTGATACAGAAACAGATAGATGAAGAAATTGACGAAATGTTGAGATTGGGTGTAATTGAGCCTTCGCATAGTCCCTGGTCATCTCCAGTAGTAATTGTAAAGAAGAAGAACACCGATAAAGTAAGATTTTGTGTGGACTATCGCAAATTGAACAACGTAACACAGAGGGATAGTTATCCACTTACTCTAGTATCTGAGACCCTGGATAAGCTCAAAGACGCCAAATATCTGTCTAGTCTTGACATCAAGAGTGCTTACTGGCAAGTCCCAATCGAAGAAAAGTCGAAACCACTTACAGCATTCATCTGTCACCGAGGATTATTCCAGTTCAAACGGATGCCTTTTGGATTACATAACGCACCAGCAACTTGGCAGCGATTAATCGATCAAGTTCTCCAAGATTTAGAACCTTCAGTATTTGTGTACTTGGATGACGTGGTAGTGATTTCACAATCTTTTGATGAACATCTAAGAGTATTGAATGAAGTTTTTAGAAGACTCCGAGAAGCGGGAATCACGGTGAGTTGGGATAAATGTCAGTTCTGTCGGCCTGAAATGAAATATCTTGGATATGTTGCAGATAGGCGTGGCCTACATGTGGATCCTGATAAGGTAAGAGCTATGTTAGAACTACCTAGGCCTAAAACTGTCACCGAGGTTCGCCGAGTAATTGGAAGCTTCTCTTGGTATAGATTTGTTCCAGACTTCTCTGCCATCGTCACACCAATCACAGCGCTTACTAAGAAGAATAAAAAGTTTAACTGGACACCGGAATGTGAAAATGCTTTTAGAAAAATCAAGGAATTGTTGGTAACAGCACCAATACTGAGTTGCCCCGACTATAGTAAAGAATTTATAATCCAGACTGATGCTTCAGGATATGGCATCGGTGCAGTCTTACTTCAACCTCAAGAGGATGGAGAGAAGATAATCTGTTATTTGAGCCGGGGCTGGACAATTCGTGATTTTTGTCTTTCCTCGCACAACCTCTATATACAGGGGCATGGTGTAAAACATTTAAAATCACGTGGCGCTCTAAAATAAACATCTTAACTCCGACCCATCTCGCTGTTTAAAAGCTGGCGGCCACCATTGTCCCCTGGAACAAATCGTTGCTAGTCTGTGATTAAGCTTGACCTAGTTTGGTACTAGGGATCATTTTTTTTTTAAATTCCAAATTATTTTTATTAGTTTTGGTTTAAAGTAAAATTTAGCGTCGCAAAGGACCATATTCCACAGTAGCGGCGATAGCACTCCTCCCTGTGGACACCCTTTCATGACCGTGCCTTGTACCGTGACACCGTCCACACTGATTTTTATTGCTCTTTTTGAGAGCATTTTGAATATCCATCCGCTCACCGTTTTGGGAACATTCCTAGCGGAAAGGGAAGCAGATATTTTGGGAAAGGTAGTTTTGTCGAAGGCACCTTCTATGTCTATGAATGGTGGATTCTTTAGTATCCAGAGCTCTCTCTATACGGCCCGCGACGGTGTGGAGAGCCGTGTCCGTAGATCTGCCTGGTGTGTACGCATGCTGATTGGGATGGAGTGGTTTGTCGATAAGCACCGTATCCCTAATGTATCTTTCGCAAAGCCTTTCTAAGGTTTTTAAGCAAAACGATGTGAGACTTATTGGTCTGTATGCTTTGGGAATGGAATAATCCATCCTGCCAGGTTTGGGTATAAAGACAACCTTTACCTCTCTCCAGTCTAAGTATAATAGTGTCAGGGGGTTAGGTCGGGTTGTTCAAAACTTTAAAAAGTAGTTGGCTAATAAAATACTCAGATACTTAGATTTTGACAAAATAGGTGACATTGGCAAAAATGATTCTAAACGTCAATTAAATTTATTATTAATTTTATTCATTAATTAAATTTTTCTGTACTGCATTTACGGTATTTAATTTTTAACTAGACCTTTGTTTAGTCTATTTTTTATATTATTTTAATTTTTAATGTTGTCTAGGTACTTTTTTTCTACTGTACTAATTTACTTTTTACCATATTGACGAAACAGATGTCAACAGGATTCACATTGTGAATGAGTGAAATTAAAAAATCAATACATTTATTACATGGTTAATCTTAACATAATTTACGTAATGTTCTATTTAAATTGTTTTAAAACCGCTTTTCGTGAGAACGATTATACGCCTCTTTGTCTGAAGGAAAATTTCTTTGATCTGTTCTTTGAATCTACTTTTTATCAGGGAAAAGTCCTGCCCTGTCCGTGTGGTCACGCGAACCCCTTATTGCTATTTATTTACAAGAGTTGCGTAACTATAACTAAAACTTTATTCGTACTATGGCCGGAACAAAGCCGCTACTGAAGGTACCCTAATTAAGAATTTTTCCTAATGCCTAATGACTCTAAGAGCGTCTTTGCGGACTATGACGTAGTCACCGTTACTAATACCTAATCACTCTAAGAGCGTCTTTGCGGACTATGACGTAGTCACTGTTATTCCCTAACACTACCTTATTTCAGTGGCGATCCGTGGTCAGTAAAAGAGGTGAGGCCAAAAGTTATAATATGAAGCATATAGTTTTATTTAAAACACACATCAAAACGTAAAATATCATAAAACGGAAATCAAATGGCAAACTTAAAAACAAACTAAGAAAAATGCAAAATTATGTTTTATAGATTAAGTCTATCTTTCTGTTGCACTTAATCGCAAACGATCCTATTACTAAGTTATAAAATGAGTCAGAAGAATACATTTGAATTATTAAGCCTTTTCTATAGACACTATAGCCAAACCATTTAACATTTCTTGTGCAGTCGAATTTCTCGAATAAGTTTTATGAGTTTTAAAGCTAAAAAATTTCTTTCAACTGAAACCGATGCTCCAGGTAGTGTTGGCTATTAAACATAACAATTTGTACATTTCTGATAAAACCTCGTTTAGACCATTTTTGAACATTTTGTCTCTATAATCTCTGGCAAAGATAAGGAACGGAACTGTTTGTCAGCAAAAAAAATTGTAAGCTCGGTTTTGCATCGGTCTTTTTGGAAAAGATTTTTATAACTTTGAACTAAATTGTTAAATAACTGATTTAGAAATGATACGTCAAAATCGGCAAAAAGCGTTTGGTTAAATTAGGTTCAAAAATAATAACTTATTAATACCCTTTAAATCGATCTGTAATTTGATTATTATCAAGCACTTCATAAAATAATGCCTGGTAAGTCAATGTAACATCATTGTTAATTAGGTCCTTATTTTCGGTTCTTGCCCGTATACTTGTATAATAGTACTTGTGAAGTAGGTCTCCCATTAGTAACAGTTTCATTTTTTTCACGTTGAGAACGCATAGAAAATGACGTTTGCCGCAGCAATAAAACATCATAAAATACGTAGCTCCGTTCTCAAATAAAATATCTAGTAAATCAGGAGGCCAAGCGCTTTACAGGCCCCTCTTCACTATAAATTCGCGCGTGGAAGCAACGAATACGTGTACGCGTGGAAGTGAGTAATATAAACATACTAAATAAAGACAGAACCATTCACACACGTCCAGAGACGAGCTGCTTCGAGAGTCTAGCGCTCACTGGGCCTCTGCTGCATAGGCCGTTCTCTCATAGAAGAACTTGTTAACATACAGCGCGTACTGCGAATATCGCATGTGGTTCTTTTTTAGTCGAATATATTGTCGCAAATATTAGCGCTTCCCTTGTAAATAAAAGTGGCTTTATAGACGTTTGCTAAACCTTTCGACCTTTATAATTGCCAAATTTATATAATAAATTTTAGATTTGAAGTAATGTGATGATGAAGATCAAAACAAAACATGTTAATCAATCTTATGAAAATTTTCATTTTTACATTTTAAATTAATTGTAGTGAGGCCGGGCCTCACCTGCCTCATGCTACCGATCGCCACTGCCTTATTTACACTGTAACGACTAATCTAATCGCTGATCGCGTAACACTTATTTTTTACTGACTTTACGTAGTCAACGCTAACCCTATTTTTTACCTACGCACGTACGTATCACTCATTCCGCTAACCTATATATTCGCTGTATTTTATTGGGGACGTCCGACTACCAAATATAATATTTACACTGTCGTCCGCTCCCCAGGCGCGCACGTATGGGCATATCTTTACGACGCGCGAGTTTTTTCCAATTCAAGATTAGCCGCTTGGCTAAATCCCAAGGACTATGAATATCCTATTTTCCATTTATGCAACATCGACAGGATGTTTATCGCATGCCCGATTTATTTGTCGCTGGTCAGGGCTACGCCGCTGGACCAGAAGTTTGCTTTACCATATTTCGTATATTCACCATTTCAAGATTAGCGACTTGGCTAATGTCCACGGACTAAGTTTGTCCTTTTTCCTTGATTACCATTTATTTCCCAAGACGCGTACTTAGAACGAACTGTCTCTCTCGAAAATTAGCAAGGACAGTGCCGCCTGGCAAAGAATTTTCCTGTACTTATATCGGAGAGCACTAAGTACGTCTTTTCCCAAAAGCGGAGTTTTTTTGATGAAAACTCGATCTTCACTGAAGCGTGAAGACCTGAATGCTTTATTTGTCCGTAATTTATTTCAGCCGGGCAACGCCGAAAGACTAAGAATTTCCATAATTATTGAAGTAAGGTGCGTCCTTTCCCCAGACGCACAATCCCCAAATGATTATTAACTGACGTTGAGTTAACATGAGTTTTGTCGTCATTGATAAAATTAGCAATGAATTTGCCGGAGATTAAGTTCCTTCATCTGGTTACGAAGAACCGCCAGACTAAGAATTTTCATTGTCAGCAAACGAAAATAGGTTATTAAAGCCTTTCCCCACCGACGTACAACAAGAGCAGAGTCCTCAGACTAAGAATTTTCTCATTGACGAATCTTGAAAGCGCCCCTTTTTCCCAAACGTTGTCACAAGAACATAGCAGCTCGGTCAAACTTTCGATTATCAGACAAGATCGTCCATTTCCCAAATATCTAAGTGGTCGCACAAAACTCCCACGCTTTGTTACAACGCGAAATTTATTTTGAGCGACGGATTGGAATAAATTGTTGCGCCAGAATTTTTGCAAACAATTTTCCTAAGTGGAGCTTATGATAAATCTCGATTTGTGTCCATAATTTGTCTCAGCGGGGCAACGCCGAAGGACTAAGAATTTCGATGATTGCTGAAGTACTGTGCGTCCTTTTCCCAGACGCACACTCCCCAATGATTGTTAGATAAGTTGTAGATGACTATTTATCGAATCGTTGCTTATTAACAATAAAGTACCGGGGATCAGCTTCCTTTATCTGGTTACGAAGAACCGCCAGACTAAGCATTTTCATTGTCAACAAACGGAAATAGGTTATTAAAGCCTTTCCCCACCGACGTACAACAAGAACAGAGTCCTTAGACTAAGTATTTTCTCATTTACGAATCTTGAAAGCGCCCTTTTTCCCCAACGTTGCGACAAGAACATAGCAGCTCGGTTAACTTTTGGTTTCCAGGTAAAATCGTCCCTTCCCCAGTTGCGGCTTCCCAGGTCCCGACGGGTCTCTGGGAGCATGTATTTTCCTAAGTGGTCGCACAAAACTCCCACGCTTTGTTAAAACGCGAAATTTATTTTGAGCGACGGATTCGACCGAATTGTTGCGCAAATTTTTTGACGATTTTTATAGAATAAGAATTTTCTAATCCCACCGCAGCCGACACACCGCCTCCAGTTCGAGGACAATGCTGCTTTGGTATTGGGCGAACTATGGCTATTCTGGCTAGCACCCTTACCTAGCCTTCCACAACCCGGGTTGACGGCTTTGCGAGCGCTTTGGGTGCGTAGCCTAGCCTGAAACACGACCGATAATTTTTTTATCTTCTTGCTTCTTTGTTTTTTCTCTCTTGGTCATTTCACTCGACATTTACAAGTCGAGGCTAGCCGCCACTTGACCGGTCCCCTGGGGCAACGACTTATCAGGAGGTATCCTAAGTGTTAACCGGACCAAATGACCTGTACCAAAATCCCAAACTGATATATGGATGATACCAGGTAATGGAAATTTTGCCGCCAAATGCACAGTGTATATTCACGCGATGTCCTGCTTTTGGTTCTCTGAATTTTTATTGCTTCATTTCCAAAGTCTTCATTTTGGGTGACCGCGGTCAATCGTTACGGCATATCGATTCTCGACGTTCTAGACTTTCTTGGAGCTCCTTACGTGGCCATGACCATCGTAATACTGCCTTCCCGCCTCGTTCTTGCGGATCTTTTATAGACAATTCGCGCGGGAGTTGTTGCTGCCGATCGCAGCGCCGTTTGCAACGTGCAATCTTTGTTTCCCCAATTTTTAATTTAAATATCCTCCGGCCGGCGCGTCGAAGTCGAAATCTTTTTCGAAGCCTTGCTAGCGTGGGAACATGTCAAAGTTCCCGTCCGATGCCAGTATTAGGGAGCCTTCGCAAGACCATTTCCACTTTGAATTCATATTCATTTATTAAGATTTCGTTAATTTATTGATAGGTTTTTTCAATTTCTATTGAAAAACGGCATTGTGAAAAGTCAGTTTCACAACACAACAAAAACATATCAAAATTCAATGACTTCTCCAAGACTAGCTAAATTCCATGACTATTCCAGAAAGTGGCCACCCTGAGTGTAGTCTATATAAGGGTTCCCAGCGATTTGCTAAAAGGAAATTTCCTAACATTTCTATGAGATTTTCCTGACACTACAGAGAAATTCCCTGACATGACAATACAACAAATAGTTTTAATATACGCTCTATAATTTGGGGATGCGCCGAACCATCGATTCGGCTTCGGTATTCAGCCGCTTCGGCCTACTTTTTTACTATTCAGTTTTGACCGACTGGTTCGTCCGAAGCGACGCGGTGAAAATTTATCGTCAAGACTTGTTCAGTTACGTCGTCAAGTGCGTTGGAGACGTTGTTTCTGCTGTTATTTCATGTTTAAAGTGCAAGAGAGCAGTAGCTTAGGCAGGTTAATTTTAAAATGGTTACAACAAGTGATATTGGGAAATATTATTTATTATGTGGCGATAATAAATATTCAAGGTCCAATAAATGTAACTGTGAGATATCTAGGGGTGGTGTTGGTAAAAATGCTACTACGTCAATGATAAATGACTTGAAGAGAAAATACGTAAAAGAATACAAAGAGTTTCAAGGCGAAACTACAAGCAAAAAGTGAACACAGTCATGTGCAAAATGGAGGATTTACGACCATCGCGCGAAGTCCCTTCACTACGTGATAGGCGAAATGACAGCTTTAGATAATTTTCCATACTCCATTGTTACAAATAAGGGCTTTCAAAGATTAATGACCAAACTTGTACCTCAATATAAGTTACCCAAAAGAAAATATTTTATGGAGAAAATAGTTTGTGACATTTATGACCGCTTAGTGACGATGATAAAAACAAGTTAGTAAGTGTACACCACATATCCTTAACGTCTGATTTGTGGACGTGTCTAGGACAAATGAGAGTTTTATAAGTTTTGCCATTGCTTTAATCCGAACTTTAAATATAACCATGTGGTGTTGAACTGTAAGAATTTTCCAGGAAGTCATACTGGTGAGTTAATCCAAAAATATGTTCTGGGATATGTTACATATGTGGGATATAAACATTTCGAAGGTTTATTTAATGGTACGAGACAATGGCGCTAATATTGTAAAGGGTTGTAACGATGCGGGAATACCAAGTGTATCATGTTTTATTCACACCCTACAGTTAGTCATAACCCAAACTATTGACAGCCGAAGATGTTTTGGATTTAATAGCAACCTGTAAAAAAATTGTGGGACATTTCAATCATTCATTTGCAGCATGTTTCAAGTAAAAAAAAATTCAGATAGAGTTAAATGTAGCTCTTAATAAATTAATTCAAGATGTCTCAACTAGGTGGAATTCCACCTTTTTAATGATCAAAGGGATTCATGAGCAGAAAAGAGCTTTAACTGTTTATGAATCAGATAATAATCTGGATAATTTAAATTTAACAGCAAACCAGTGGATTAATAGAACCATTGATAAATTTATTACAACCCTTCGAAGAGATTACAAAGAAAATGAGCTCAAATGAAGCTTTCATAACTGAAGTTCTGCCAACGATTGTGACATTAAAAATACTTGATAAAAGACCTGAAGACTGCATTTTTTGGTGTTGGGACAATGAAAGACATTCTTTGTGACCATATTTCAAAGAGATTCGATGCTTTATTTAAGAATAAATATTGAATCATTTCAACAGTGTTAGATCCCAGATTTAAATTAGCATTTTTCCAAAAAGATACTCTTGAATATTTTAAACAGTGTATAACAGAAGACTAGAAAGAGCATTCTCAATCTCATTCAGTACAAGGACAATCGAGTGACTCGGAAGATGACGATATTATCAAAAATAATAAATTTGGAAAAGAATGAAGCTAGTGATAGTGAAAAAGCAAAAAAATCACAAAGTACCGTAAAATGGGGTGAATAGGGTCTCGGGGGTGAATAGGGTCAAAAGTGTGTTCGTTACCTAAATCCAGTTTAAAAATAAAATGCGCGAATGGTGCCGATTTTCGAACATGGCTTTTACATGTTGACACTTGCCAACACCGGACGTGATATTTATGTGTGCTGTTAAACAACCTGTAGCGGCGTGTTAGCCACGATAATATTCGTAATATTTAGCGGCAAAAAAGTTATCCCGTAAACGTGTCCCGTCTGTTTGTTAAAATTAACGGACAAAGATTTTTGTGTTTGTGTAACTTAAAGGTAAGTGTCCCAGCAACATTAGTGTTTTATTATGTTACCTGGTGTTTGTGTTAAACCGAATTTTTTTTTTGGGGCGAAAATTTGATATAGTTTATTGGCCATTACTGTATTGTAACACACTTGATTCGTAATATAGGTACGTTTAGAAACCAATTTGTACTTTATTTACCTATTTAACCTATTTTTTACAATAATATTTTTAGCTTTTTTAGAAGACAAGATAAACACAAACAGCCAGATTATCCAATGCTAGTCCGGTCTAATTTGACAATTAAAAGTTTTAAACTGACAAGTGTAAGAATAAGACAACTACGTTTTAGTCTATGAACTTATTTCTGAGCTTTTTCGCAAAGTTATCAGGCAAAGGACAATTTTAGTACGGAATTTCAACAATAATAGAACTAAAGTCATTACAGCAACTCGTTCCAAGAGGAAAATCATTTGGAAACCAAGTAAATCGCTGAAATATCACAATAATTCATAAGTTTTTAATGACAAGGGCAGGACAAAAACCTGTCAAAACATAACTGATCAACTATATAAGATCTTAATTTAAGCCAGTACTAAATCTTAAACTTTCTTAGGGAATCTGGACGAAATACTTTATGTAAAGTTTAATAATATATAACTTTTGTTACCTATGTTTGCAAAAACAGCCAAAAAGTATCTTTTTCAAACAGTTTAGCTGGCCCTTTTTAACCCAGTAGCGGTTTCATCGTATTTTAGATTAATTTTTAATGGGTGACCCTATTGACCCCGACTTTGGGGTGAATAGGGTCAGGGCATAAAAAAATATATATATGCGGACTCCTACTGAATTTCTTAAAACTTATATGGTAGTTCTATTGTACAAGTAGGGACTCATAATAATAACCTATGTCCAAATTTTTCCGTACAACGGTTTCAAAGTTATCGAGGTTCAAAGTTGAGAATTGACCCTATTCACCCCATTTTACGGTACATTATGGAAATGCTTTGGCGAAACTGCAACTAGTTCTGCAATCACAATAGCTAAGGGAAAAATTATAAAAGTAACATTAAAGAAGAACTTGAAATGTACTTGAATTTATCTTTAATTAATAGAACGGACAATCCAACTATTTGATGGAAAGAAAAAAAAGGAAGTTTTTCCAATATTGAGATGTCTTTAAAATTTCTTTCAGCCCATGCTTCTAGCATTTACAGCAAAAGGTCCTTTTCGGAAGCAGGAAATATTTATGATGAAAATAGAAGCAGACTACTTCCAAGAAACACAGAAAAGTTGGCATTCATCCACCATAATTTACCTTTATTAAATTTCCAGTACTATAAAGAAATAAAAATACCTTATGCTCCTGTATTCTTTGTTGTTTCTTGTTCTTGTTTATTACACTTAAGTTTTTTATCCATTCCAATAATTTCAATATTATTTAGAAGTAGGAAATGTAGGAATATTTTTTTTTTATTACCATTTTCCTTTATAATTTTTGTGCAATGTTGTTCGGCATATTACTTTAGTTTTCCATTTATGTAGCTTATAATTTTTTTAATAAATATTTAGTCATACAATGATATAGTCTATCTTTATTTTCCCGTCTTCTTTAAGAAATGCACATCAATAAATTCAATTCGGCCTCGCCTCGGCCGAATCACTGTGAAATTCAAACCGATTCGGTATCGACCGAATCGAAAAAAAGTCGCTTCGGCGCATCCCTACTCTTTATTATACATATTTTTTATTAAGTCCCATATCGTCGGTGAAAAGTGTTACCCTGCTATCTCCATTTTGGCCAATTTTACAGGAGAGCATTAAAACCGCCTAGATAAATTATTATACTTGTTATAAATGTAAATTTGCGTTATATTATTGGTAAGCAATAAACACACTTATTGAAAAAAGAACAAAGTCATTTTTTAAATAACTTTATTTTTTATAGGCAAATTTTTGGCGATAGCACCTCCATACATTAATAGAAAATTCATAAAATGTGTTAAAATAGCTGCTTGTTCAATTATGGATGAACACGTCGAAGGTATGTATATTTAATACATTTATAGTTTAAGGAAAAATATATGCGCCTTTTGGGCTCTTTTTCTTGGGTAGTACCCAGTATTTGGCTAATTTTAGATGCAGATAGACTTTTAACTACATTCCCCCGCATTCCCCGCCGAACTATATATGTAGCTCTAAAAATTCCTTGAAACCTCTAGTTTTTGAGACATTGAAAAAAAATTGCGCCAAAGTGGGCCGAAATCTACTTTTTTACATAGGTCCTTTTAGAGCCCAGTCAAGAATTTGTTAAAAGTATTTGACATTTTTTTAAAAAAATTAAAATCAGGGTTTTATTGCTTTTCACATTTTTTTTTTGCTTTAAGAATAGGATAGATTAAGAGACTATCCCTTAATTAAGAGCAAATTCCAGTCGCCAGTTTTACCGCTTTCGCCATTTCATTTTTTGGCCATTACTTCTTTAAGCATTGTTTTTAATTTTAAATATTAAGGATCAGAGCGGTATTTTTTTTATACCTAACGACATTAAGTCAAAAAACGAGTTTAACTAAATTTTAACCCATAAAGGTGAAAAACATATTACATCCTACAATACGGATTTTCTCGTATTTTACGTCTTTCACGTTTATGGCTTAAAATTTTGTTAATCTTGTTGCCTGACTTAATTTCTTTTGGCATTAAAAATATCGCTCTGCTTTTTGTGTTTCAAGAACAATTCTTAATGAAATAGTCGCCAAAAACTGAAATGGCGAAAACGGAAAAATGGC